>CM054946.1:5563182-5885819 GCA_029168755.2 Tillandsia fasciculata | reverse complement strand
TCGAGGTGAGTCCTCTTGTTTCCGTTTGAATAGTTGCACGATGGCACCATTGAACCAAGAGAGAGAATGATCCAAGAGAAAAGTCATTGTTTCAGTGCCTTAAGAAAATGAAGTTCCTGTGAAGAACACTCAAGAACACATGAAAAATCGTCAATTTTCAAAAATTGAAAAATTGTACCCAAACAATCATAATCATGTAGAGAAGCTAAGAATC
This sequence comes from Tillandsia fasciculata, assembly GCA_029168755.2. Classification (NCBI taxonomy): domain Eukaryota; kingdom Viridiplantae; phylum Streptophyta; class Magnoliopsida; order Poales; family Bromeliaceae; genus Tillandsia; species Tillandsia fasciculata. The sequence goes on along the minus strand of CM054946.1, from coordinate 5,885,605 downwards.
AAATTAGTTTTGCAAAAAGAATTTTAAAAATAGATCAATGCATGATTTTCAAAAATCCTCTTTTATGCCCTAAAACCGAATTTTTAGAAATCGAAGCCCAAAAATTCGTTTATCTTGAGAAAACCCAGCATATAATCAAAACTAATCTACCCAGAGTTCTTATTTCAAAAGAAATTTGATCAAAAACCATTCACAAACGAAAAAGATCCATGATTTCACTCACGTTTTGAGAAAATAGAAAAACTGTGAAAAACCGAGATTTTGATCAATAAAACTTACTTGGAATCGAAGAACTTGAGTTTGGAGCTCCAAGATGCAAGAAATCTAGAGAGAGAAGCTCTAGAGACTTGAGAACAAAAGATTAGGGTAAAAGAAATCAAATCTCTTTGTTCTATATAAACCCTAGCCGTGATCCGGATCGGATCGAGAATGTGATCCGGATCGGCTACCCGCAGGAAGAATCCTGCGTTCGGGATCCGGATCACTTACCCCGATCCGGATCGGCTTCAACTTTTTCTCCAGAAAAATTTAGAAAAATTCCATAAAATCCAGAAAAAGTATGTAAGCACTTTACCATGTCAACTTTAAACAAAAATCATCGTTTCATACAACAAGAAATAGATTATACAAAATCTATCAAAAATACTCAAAAATGAAACGAAAATTTACGAAAATTAAAAACTTAAAGTTGAACAACTTCAATTACATCTATCCTGATCTTATGCGTAATGCCTTTATCAAATCATCAATTTTGGTAAAGAAAATGAAATACCAAGATCAATAGATGTTTGAAATCCCAGATAAGTTAGATAATATATCTAGACAATCTGTTGAAGGAGTGGCTCTTTGAGCATCTTTTATCAAAAATCCCACCTTATACCAACCATGAAATACGACTGAGTCAAGTATTTCAATATGCATTTCATCAACAATTTAAAACAAAAATTTGCTTTTCATTCATGGAGTATCTTTTTCTTTTTCATTTTCTCCATGTGGTGGTAGTTTTCACACTCCTCATTGGGATGTAACTCTTTCCACATCTTTTGAGCATTTTACATTTCTTTGACTCCCCCTCAATTGGCTATCAATTATTTAATATATAAGGTATTCAACCAAAAATTGATCTCGCATTCATACTCGACTAAGCAATCAAATATGATAATGACTATACCAAGAGATCATTGAGAGAGAAATTGACTTTGATCACTTAAAAGATGGTTTAATTAACGTAAATGATCATTGCAACATTGAAATATTATGATATCAAAAGCATAATAAATTTCTAAATGCATAAAAGGATGCAATTAAAGTCAATTATGATTTATGCTCAATTAATGTCCTATGTACAAACATAGATAAAGAACAAAACAAAAACAAAAACAAAACCTAACCTAAGCAAAGGTTTCAAAAGAGGTTATTTCAAGGAAAGCATGCCAATTGCTTTACGCAAGTGAATAAAACGTTTTTGATCCAAAGGTTTTGTTAAGATATCAGCTAATTGATCCTCAGTTGAAATATATGACAGTTGAAGAATATTTGATTCAACTAGCTCTCTAAGAAAATGATATCTAAGTTCAATATGTTTTGTTCTAGAGTGCAACACAGGGTTTTTAGAAATGTTAATAGCACTAGTGTTGTCACATAAAATGGTTACCGAAGATGCTGAAATCCGGAAATCGCTCAACACGCTTTTCATCCAAATCAATTGGGTTGAACAACTTCCTGCAGAAATGTACTCCGCTTCGGCAGTCGAGAGTGCTATGCAGTTCTGCTTTTTACTGTGCCATGCAACAAGGCAATGGCCAAGATAGAAGCATGCACCACTCGTGCTTTTCCGGTCATCCACCGATCCAGCCCAATCGGCATCTGAGTATCCAACAATATCCAAAGTTGTTCCCATAGGATACCAAATTCCGAAATTGATTGTACCTTTGATATACCGGATGATCCGTTTCACCGCTTTCAGGTGAACCTCCTTCGGTGCTGATTGATATCTCGCACAAATCCCAACACTGAAGGATATATCCGGGCGACTAGCCGTGAGATATAGTAGACTTCCAATCATACTGCGATACAGTTTCTCGTCTACATTCTCACTATGTGATTCACTTCCAAGTCCCTTATGGCTAGTTCCCATTGGAGTCGGAAAATCCTTAGAATTTTCTAGATCAAACTTTTTGACCAACTCCAGTGCATACTTGGATTGACACAAGTGAATTCCTTCATCGTTTTGTTTAACTTGTAATCCAAGAAAATAAGTCAATTCGCCCATCATGGACATCTCAAATTCGCTTTCCATGGTCTCCGCGAATTTAGAAGCATCATTATCTCTTGTTGCTCCAAATACAATGTCATCGACATAGATTTGAGCAACTATGAAATTGTTTTGATAATGCTTCACAAAGAGAGTCCTGTCAGCTCCCCCTCGAGTGTAGCCCTTTTCCAAAAGGTGCTTTGTCAACCTTTCGTACCATGCTCGCGGTGCTTGTTTCAGACCGTAAAGAGCCTTTTTCAGACGAAAAACATGGTTAGGTAGTTTATGATCCACAAAACCTTTCGGTTGAGCCACATAAACTTCCTCATTTAAAAATCCATTTAAAAAGGCGCTCTTAACGTCCATTTGAAATAATTTGATTTTAAAATGACAAGCAATCGCAAACAAGATACGAATGGACTCGAGTCTAGCTACAGGGGCGAAAGTTTCATCAAAGTCTATACCTTCTACTTGAGAGTAGCCTTGAGCAACTAACCTTGCTTTGTTCCTGATGATAGTACCTTCTTCATTTTTCTTGTTCTTGAAGATCCATTTGGTACCTATCACATTGTGTTGCTTCGGAGGCTTCGTTAATTCCCAGACTTTGTTTCGCTCAAATTGATGGAGCTCTTCCTGCATTGCTTTAATCCAGTAGTCATCTTGGAGAGCTTCATCAACATTCCTTGGTTCGATTTGAGATACATAGCATGCAAATCCGCAAACCAATTGTCTCCGTGTTCTAACTCCTTCTTGTGGATCTCCAATGATGTTCGATTCAGGGTGATCCTTGGAGATGCGTAACGTTTGAGGTAGAGGAGTAGTCGGAGGTACACGAGATGATTCCTGCACATCAGATAAACTTGAAGAACCGTTAGATGCATCATTATTATCGAAAGAATTGTTAGAAGAAGATGCATTAGCAGGTGTATCATCATCAAGAGAGATATCGAGGGTAGATTTTTCAGATTCAAAGTGAAAAGCTTCATCTACCTTAACATTTATCGATTCTACGATCGTCTTAGATTCTAAGTTAAAAACTCGATATGCTCTGCTGTTTGTAGAATAACCTAAGAAAATCCCTTCGTCACTTCGAGAGTCAAATTTTCCAAGATTTTCGCGATCACGTAAAATAAAACACCGACTCCCAAAGATACGAAAATATTTGATGTTAGGTTTTCTACAAAACCATAGTTCATATGGTGTATTCAAAGTCCCCGGGCGCAAATACACTCGATTGATAACATAGACAGCAGTGTTCACCGCTTCAGCCCAAAAATATAAAGGTAGTTCCGGCTATGAAGCATAACACGTGCCATCTCCTGTACGACCCTGTTTTTGCGCTCGACTACACCATTTTGTTGAGGTGTATAAGGTGCGGAGAATTCATGTTTAATGCCATTAGAAGTGCAAAAATCAATGAATTTGGAATTTATGAATTCTCCACCTCTATCACTTCTAACTCGAGTAATCCTTTCATTCTTTTCAATCATAATACGATGGCAGATTTCGTGAAAAGAATCAAAAGTATCAGCTTTTTCTTTTAAAAATGCTACCCAAGTATATCTAGAAAAATCATCAACCAATAAGAAAATATACCATTTACCTCCCAAGGATGGTTGACGAGTTGGCCCCATTAAATCCATATGCAAAAGTTCCAAAGGCCGTTTTGTACCTATGTGGTTCAAGTTCTTGTGTGCAGTCCTAGACTGTTTTCCCTTTTGGCAACCGCCACACACAATGTTTTGTTCAAAAGAAAGTTTCGGAACCCCCTTGACCACATCTTTGTTCGAAATTCTAGCAAGTTCCTTAAAGTTTATGTGACCTAGCCTTTCATGCCAAAGTGTTTCATTTTTCAAAGATGCTAGGTTACATTTTTCAGAAATTTAGTAGGAACTACATAACAATTGTTTTCTGATCTAACCCCTTTTAAAAAGAAAGCATGGTTCTTGTCAGTTACAGTACATTTATCAGATGAAAAATTAACTGAATAACCACTATCACAAAGTTGACTTATGCTTATGAGGTTAGTCTTAAGGCCATGAACAAATAACACATTATTTAGAACCGGGCCATCTGGAATAGCTACCGTTCCCTTTCCAACAATTTTGGAAGACCGACCATCTCCGAAAACAACAAGTCCTCCGGAGTTTTTCTCAAAGTTTGAAAACAGTTTTTGTCACCGGTCATATGACGGGAACACCCGCTATCCAGATACCAAGACGAACTATCATATGCATGCAAGGAAACATTAGTAACAAGACAGGGGAAAATTTCACCTTTGCGCACCCAAACCTTTTTGGAATGCGTCGGTAATGGTCGTGAAGTTGATTCTCCTAGGTGAAAGCGTCTTGTTGAAGAATTGCTGCTCCTTGATGATGTCGTCTTGAGCGGTGAACTACCAAGGCTCTTTTCCTTCAATGATTTGCAGTTGATTTTCGAGGAATCACCTTTTGGTAGTCATTGCAAGAGGTGCTTGAGGTGTGCGTTTGGCTCCCGTCTTGCAATTTCTCCTTATGTGCCCTGAAATGCCACAACGAAAACATACCTTAGTTCTTGACGATCCCGAGGAGGATGAAGTAGGCTTGTTGTCGTTGCTTGTCGTGAATTCCGGTGTCGGAGGAGGAGATACCGACTGAGGCACAAATACTGTCCCACTCGAACTTGGAATGTCTCCAGTTTGAGTGTATCCGAGGCCGAACTTATTTGTTTGACCAAGACCAAGAAGTCTGTCCAACTTACTCCTTCCAGAAGAAAATCTCTTTAAGTCATCCTTTAGTTGGCGTATGGTCTCCGTCATTTCCATTTTTCCTGTCGAGCCTCGCCGTAGAGCTTCAAGAAGTAATTCGCTTTGTTCACCATTTCTCATAATTCTTCTCGAAATGCTCATTGGACTCTTGAAGGGAAACATTTGCTTTGGCTAGATTATCCCTTTCCACTTCAAGATCGGTTGAGAGAGAAGTTACCCTTTTTACTTCTTCTTCGAGATCCTGCAATCTCCCTTTCAACCCCTTGTTTTGCTTTGCCAGTTTCTTTGAATCCCTCAAAAGCTTATGGTAGGCAAGAGCAAAATCTTCACCTTCAGAATTCTCGATTCATCGTCCGTTGCAATCTTTTCAACAGAGGAGTTGGACAAGGAATCGGATGTACTTGCCATTAAGCACATGAAGGGTGAAGAGGTGGACGCGTGGAATGCTGTCGCGTTGTCTTCTTCATCACTTGAGGATGACTCATTTGACGTGGAGTTGTCATCCCAAGTAACGACTTGCATCGCCTTCTTCTTTGCCGGATTCTTGTTGGGACACTCCGTTGCAATGTGGCCGTAGCCTCGACATTTGAAGCACTGAACTTGTCCCTCTGAACTTTTCTTATCCTTTGAGAAGTTCTCTTGCTTTCTTGACTTGTAGCTTGAAGAACCTTGCCTTTCTTCGACTTTCCGAAGGATGGAGTTTTGCTTGAATTACCCCTTCGAAAGTTGCGGCGAAACTTCCTTGTCAAGAGAGCGAGCTGCTTCTCAAAGTCCTCCATAGATAGGTTCTCGTCGTCGTCCGAGGAGGATGAATCCGCGTCTTCTTCTTTAGTTGATTTCAATGCGTAACCTGAAGACTTAGAAGAGGATGCCTTTCCAGAAGAATAGTTAGTAGGAAATGTCATTTCATAAGTTTGTAAAGCACCAACTAATTCTTCTACACGCATTTCGTCCGGGTGTTTAATTGTTTCAATGGCTGCGACCTTCGGGCGAAATCGTTCAGGAAGAGTTCTTAGAATTTTCTTACAACTTTAAATTCTGGAATCTTCTCTCCCAAGTTAGCACATGAGTTTACGATGTCTTGCAATCGTGTGTAATAGTCAGTGAAAGATTCATTCTCTGCCATAGAGATAGAGTCAAACTTGCTCGTAAGCATTTGCAGTTTCTGAATCTTCACAAGGTTAGTTCCCTCATGCGTAACTTGAAGAACATCCCAGATTTCTTTCGCAGTCTCACATGCCGAGACGCGAGAGAACTCAGTTTGTGACAAAGCATTAAATAGAGCATTAATTCCTTTGCCATTGTAAGAAGATGAATCTATCTCTTCCTTGGTCCATTTCGACCTAGGTTTTAAGGTGCGAACATCATCTATAATTTCAGTTGGATTAGACCATCCTAATTCAATTGATTGCCACACCCTTTCGTCGATGGAAATTAAAAAGGCTTTCATCCGTACTTTCCAGTACGCATAATTTGTTCCATCAAAGAAAGGGGGTCGATTGATGTTTCCACCTTCAACCATTGTTTACAACCCTATTCCCGCTCTGATACCACTTGTTGGGTTATACTAATATGGATCTAAATAGGGGAAAAAACACCTAGAGGGGGGTGAATAGGTGTAAACAATAAACACTCAAAAAATCATTGCGCAATAAAACCCAATGCGGAAAAAAAAATAACACGCAAGATTTTTACGTGGAAAAACTCCAAACCGGAGTAAAAAACCACGGGACCGATAACACGGCGAAATCCACTAGAATTAACACACGTACAAGGTGATATAACGTACTCACAGACGACTCAACCTTTTACCATACGCTCCTAGTAGATCTTCTCCGCTCGCTCCACGACGCTTCTCGAATCCACGATCCGCGCCCAACGCTGAATCCACAGCGTCCAACGTCGAGTCCACGACGTCCGACCGAATCCACGGTCTTCACCCAGTAGCACGCTTCGAATCCACGAACGTACCTCGCTCCGAATCCACGAGAGCGGTTGCACCTTGAATCCACAAGGCCACGCGAGTCCACGCGCCGATTTGGGGTAAATCGTTGTTTTTGGGTGGTGATGATCCGCCGAATACTTAGATTAGAAATAGATCGGAAATACCATCTAAGTATTCATTGATTTGATTCTACTCAAAATCTGAGTATGGAAAACCTAGAATCAAATCAATCAATATAGATGAAGAAACATAGAATAAATCTATTGATTTCCTTTCTTCTCTATATGTGGATTTTCTTTTTCGGCTATATTTTCCGATGTGCGGATGCCCTAGAAAATGAATATAGGGTCTATTTATAGGTTAGAAACCATTGGAAGAAGATAAGGATCAAAAACTGCCTTTTCTGGAAATTTTACGGACGGCGATCCGGATTGGAATTAGACGATCCGGATTGCAGAAGCAAGAAAGACGATTTCCAGAAAAATGCTGTTCGGGATCCGGATCGAAGTCCCCGATCCGGATCGTTCATACAGTTTCACCAAACATCACGTTCGGGATCCGGATTGCAAATCCTGATCCGGATCGTGCAAGTAAAAAGGTAAAACCAGTGTTCGGGATCCGGATCATGAAATGCTGCGATCCGGATTGAAACAGTGTATGAACGAACACCCTTCGGGATCCGGATTGCCGAGCTCGATCCGGATCCTGAACATGTCCCATGTCCAGTTTTTGATGTTTATGCAATAAAACATTCTTCCAGGTGTTTCTACACTGCAAGAAGTATTCGGATCACCAAAAATCTTTAGTTAAACATACCTGATCCTTTTGAATTCTTCTTTCTTGAGATTGAGGTATATGATTCACAGTTTCTTCATCTTCAATCTTCAAGACTTAACACTTTCACGAAATACGCCAACTCAAATTCCGTAACAGCTAATCCGCTGGTGTGCGCGACTGAAAGCTGGCTCGACGGCGATCATAATGCTGATGCTCAAACCATGGTCCATTGACCAAATAGACGGCCAAAAGCGGAGGAAAATCCCCACTGGGATACAAATACTGAATATAACATGCCAAGCACTGAAATAGTATCTCGTATTCTAAACATGCAGTGAAGAATAGATACAGATATAGAACTATGCTAGTGACCAATCATGCATGGCATGTGTCCAGGGATATACATATCTACTGCTGGAAAGAAGCATGATATATCTCAATAGAGTAATCAGCAACTACGAAAATGTAAGCAGGATATATAATAATGGGGAATGAATCAACTGCTGAATATGAGCATGATATATCTCAAGGAAGCAAATGAACAACCAAATACCAGAGGGGTCCGTCTTACTACGGTACCCGTAGGGCCGATCTGATAAAACGCGGACCGAAGATAAACCCACCTCAAAGTAAACGGTCGCGATCACCACAGGACGGATCACGGGCTGGCTCCTGATGACTGGGGCCTACAACAACACCTGGTGATAACTCAGGATCTACAAAATCCTTACGTGCACGCTAAGCGCGAATCGACCATTTTGTCGATTATTGCATGATTAAGCAAACCTAGCTTTACAAGAACCCCGGAAATCCCACCGAAGGGTCGATAATGTTTTAGAATATGCATTTACCTTTTCCACATTGTTACAATTGCGGTAAGCCCCTCAGGCTTATTTGTATTGCGCACTATACACTAAATAAACCCCGTTTTGGCTCGTTCTCTTAAACGAAAAATCATTTTTACGAACCGTCATCTCCAGTAGGTGACAAATGACTTACTGAACACCGTGCTCACCCTTTTGAGGCAGCACGAAACCCGAGGAAAACTTCGGCCATAAATTTCTTCTCTAACCTAGCCGAAACGCATTTTCGTTTCTTCGGCTCGCCAAAACCCAAAATAAACGCGAGCATCGCGTTCAGTGGCCCCAAATTAGCCAGGAGCACACTGTTGCAACTCCGCAATTAGACCCAAACCCTATTACAAGCAATTTCTTTGACATAAGGCCTAATTTGATATATCTTTAAATCCATACATTTTCAAATGAAACTTTGTGAATCAACTAGTCTCTGGACAGTGCCAGGACCACAGGGCTTGCCCTGGTTGCAGCCCAGATCTGCTGGATCAAGTAGATCCAAAGCCTTGCACTCTTACCAGTCCACAATGCTCACAAATACTTGTCCACACAGATCCATCTTGATCTGAAGTGAGCATCAAGCTCAGGGGACATTTGTAAGCATCATTCATTTTGTAATCGAAGTCTAATTCTCATTTTTCCTTCTTTGCGGCATTTCAGCAAGCACCTTGTGTGCATTACTCACATACAACTACCCAAGCACCATTTCCAGGTTGATCTCTGCAACCACAGCATCAAACTTCTTCCAACTTGGAAGGAATTGATTCTGGGAGTTCAAGCTTCATCCCTGCAAGCCTGGGCCGAGCCTCCTGCTCTGATTAGCCGCGGGCATAGGGTAGAAGATGACCCCCCCCCCCGGCCTTGAAATTCGTGACCATTCCACCCGGGGTTCTGGGCCACTTCCAAATGCACTAGCAGGCGCTTCTTGATGCCACGAGCCTACCCGAACCCGTGCCCGGTGATAGGGCACGGCGGCGGCGCGGCGGAGCAAGAGCTCGGGTTGAGCTCACCACTATTAATGGCGGATTTTACCCGAGGCTTCCTAGAGCCCAACCACTTACATGGACACCTCCCACTGGGTCCCAGCAAGCTTCCGGTCCACCCCCGACCTGCCGGAGATGGCCGGAGCGCCGGCGACCCACTTGGGTTCCATCTCGGGTCGACCTTGGGCCGCGCCACCACCCAGCCTGCATGGGTGCCATGCAATGGCACGGGTGGGGTCTGCAAGGTCCCATGAGGGTTCCCGGACGTGTGGCCGGCGGTGGGGTGGCCCGCCAGCGCCGGAGCTGCACGCTCGGGCATGGTGCAACTTCCACCAAAGTTAGGGTTTCGATCTGTGATTAAACCACTTGATCAAACCTCACCAAATTTGGTGGGGTTGATCCACCTCCTCGACAGTAGCTTCCCATCATTTTGGTTTCTGTTATGGTCCACTGGTTGTGGAGGGCAACCGAGGCGGAGCTCGGCTAGGGTTCCGGCGAGAGTTTGCTCCCGCCGGCCAACCAACGTGCATGGGGAGCTATGGCTGTGCACGGGGTCTCTACAGAGGCTCAGGAGCCCACTTCCAGGGTTCTGGGAGTAACCTAACGCGGGGGGGAGAGAGGTGCTTACCTTGGCCGGAGTTGGGGAAGAAGGAGGAAGCCGGTTGCGCACCTCCCAGCCTCGCGCGGCCACGACCAGCTCCGGAATGGTCCAGGGACTCAGGAGATCACCACAAGAGCTTCACCACCTCACTTGGTTCCCTTTGGTCCCAACCTTTTCTTCCACTCTCTTTCTCTCTCTCTATCTCTCTCTCGGGTTGCTCTTTGGGGTTCCGATTCCGGCCACCCGAGCCCTGGGATTAAATGCTGGCACAGAGGGAACTGGGGAGAGTTCTGGAAACCAGTTGTGGCCCCTGGGTTCCCCCCCATTCCCGAGTTCCAACAATGGGTTGGAAAAGTGCAAAATTCAACTTCTTCTTCCTCTAGCCTCCTACAGTCCCTCCAGCTTCCCCAGCCCTACTCGTGGGTTCCAAGTAATAGTAGAAGCCCAAACCCAAAGGCCCAAAAGCTCAGGCCCAAGGCTTTCCAAGTTACTTTAAAAAATGATAATTTTGACGTTTTTTGCGCATTACGAGACAATCCGGTAGTCGTTTTGCGAAACGGACTTCGCCACGACGTCCGGCTCGTCGAAACCTTTCAGGAAGTGCCCTCGCTTGATTAATTTGGTGTGTGAATAAAATCTCGGGCCATAAAGTCTTCTTTAACGAAGATCGACGCACGCATTTCGATGCGCCCGGATCGCCAAACGCGAAAACCGACAGTGCCATCGCGCTCAGAACGTCAAAAATATCTAGGTTTGACTACTCATACCACTAGGTTCGGATCGCAGATAGTAGATTGGTCTGCGATCGAACGGAAGGGGACCGGAAACAGGGGTTACTATTCACTTTTAAGTCGTGGGCCCCGCGTCTTCTTTGCTGATTTCTGGGAGATCCGACCGTCGGATCGGAGACATATGTATATGAAACTTTCATGTTTCGACGCGACGGTCGCAACGGTGATCTCGGATTTTCGAGATCAAGCTTCGATCAAAAATCGATATTTTCGGGCCACTATTTCATTATTAATTATTTATTTTTGCTATTTATTAATCCAGAAATTGTTTAAACTCAAATTTCGAATTTTTTTAAAAATCACGGTTACTACATCACCCCCTCCTTATTAGAAGTTTTGTCCCCGAAACTTAACTACAGTTGAATAATCTACTAACACCGGGTGCAACACACAACGACAATAAGTCGCAGAACGTCTGTACTGTCCTGCCCAACATTAGTGACAATCAGTCACCTAGCACCTTGAAGGCTGTAAACGTACACTATAATACAAAGAAAAGTGCATTATTTAAGGCGTACCACTTGGCAGCATACCGGTAAGGTCTACGACTGGTGGATCATCCGGAGTAGTTAGGGCATACACGCGACCTCCAGAACTCTGTCGCAGTCCTCCTAACTACGCACTCGGTGCCTGGCTCTGCCGTCGGGAAGAAACGGCCGGTGCAGAAACAGCAGACGGGGCTGGTGTAGGTCCCTGAGGGCACTCAGCTATGACATGCCCAGCCTGGCCGCACCTGAAGCAGCGGCCATGGCGCTGATCACAGTTAGAGGCGCGATGGGATCCGCCACAGATAATGCACGACTGGGAAGGTGGCGGCTGGCTAACAGCAGGGGTACTCTCACTCCTAGCCGTCCTTCGAGATCGGGGGTACTTAGGTGGTTTACCACTGCTTAGTGAACCACCACTATTTCCAGGGAAAGGCCTTTTCTTCTCTTTGACCTTCTCAGCCGCTTGTCGCTCAGCACGTGACACTATAATATCAGCTTGCACAGCAAGGGAACGCTTGACACAGTTCCGATATAAGCTGATGTCCAGAGGGGAAAGAAGCCGCCTGATGTCAGGTCGTAACCCCTGAGAAAACAGTCGAATCTTCCGTCGCTCGTCTCGCACAGCCTGCAGAATTAGAGCGCAGATACGGGAGAACTCCCGCTCATAATCCCGCACCGTGCGATCACCTTGGCGCATGGTCTCCAACTCCCGCTCCAACTCCTGCTTCGTGATGTCATTCAGGTAGCGGTCATAAATCGCCTCATTGAAGTCATGCCACGGGGGTTCAGGCACACCCCCATATTGCTCCCTCAGAACTTCAGACCACCACTGGTCCGCCTCACCCTCGAGGTAGTGAGCGGCCAGGTGTACACGGTCTCGGTCTTCCGTATACATGTCTCGAAACAGCTTTTCCATACGCAGCACCCACTTTTCAACTGCCCAATTATCAGGATCGGTGCCATCAAAGGTGGGCGGCTGGAACTTTTTGAATTCCAGCAAGACTGCCTTTGCTCGGGCCCGCTCCGCCTGAGCAGCGTCTTCCGCAGTAACAGGTGTCGCCGGTCGCGAAGAAGTCCCTACTGCAGCTATCAGTGGTTCGCTCACCGCGGCAGCAGCAGCCCCGGAAGTGGTGGCAGTCGCCGGGGCCGTCGCCACAGGTGGTACAGGGGTGGCAGGAGGTACAACTGGTTCCTCCATTACTGGCACAGGAGGTGGAACAGGTGGCGAAATCGGTGGGCAGTAAAAGCAGCAGCCTGCTGCTGCACAAGTTGCTGAACCATCGCCGTCAGTGCGGTGATCTGGTCCTGCATCTGCTGGAACCGATCGGAGTCCGCCGACTCCACTGGTGCTCTGGGCGGTCGACCGACACCTCGGCTACTGCCCTCCCCACGCTGTGATCTCCCACCACAAAGACGGGCCATAATCTGCAGCCCAACAACCAAGTTAGGTTAGGCTGAACAACCCGCTAAGTGTTTAACCCCAATTTACATATACCCGCGCTCTCGCGTCAATCCCAAGTCAACCTATGGTTTATCCTAATCCAATCCTAGGTACCGTGTACCTATGCTCCGATACCATCTAATCTGTCACGCCCCGAGATTCGAAAAAAGGGTCTAATTTTTTTTTTTTTTTTTTTTTTTATCAGAGTTAAAAACTCGAATTCTCCAAGGCGTGAACAGACCGCCACACATATAGGAAAGCCTCTGTACAACAGACAGAGCCTTACTTATATATGCTCGGCTAACAGATACAGTCAATCAGAGTAGATACGAGATTAGCTATACTAAATAAGTTCTACTCTATTACAACCACAAGGTTCACATGTTTATACAATCCAGTTCTCAACATGGAAATAACAGTTATGGAGTTTTACTACACAAAAAGGGGTAAGTCCTACCACGCGTCCTCACACAGAACGTCCCAATGTCCCGGCACCCGAAGGACCTGAAAAACAGTCACCCGAGGGTGTGAGACACACATAAGTGTATCCCAGTGGGCACGACGGGCCGGGAAATAGCAAGCCGTACCTACTGGATACAATAATAAGCGGATAGCAAGAGTAGGATATGCTGAAAGATAAGAAAACAGGTATATAATCTAAGCAGAGTATCATCAATCATGGATTAATCAACTGAGCAGTATAATCATATATAGAGCTGATCATGCTATAACTGATAAGACTACAAGTAGGAGTGAATGATCATGCTAAGCAGGAAACAATTATGCTATCACTGACAATCTGGCGAGCAGTAAATGATCATGCTGTAACTGATAACCCGACAAGCAGGAATGAATATACTGTAACTGATAAGCAGGAAACAATCATGCTATCACTGACAATCTGGCGAACAGTAAATGATCATGCTGTAACTGATAATCTGCCAAGCAGGAAATAAACAAGAATAATGCATCAAAAGTATCATCACAAATATACCCAATCTAATGCCACTGTTGGCCACGAGGGCCTCAGGCTAAGCTGCCATGGAGCACAAGGACCTCAGGCAATCGCCACTGTTGGTCATTGGGGCCTCAGGCAATTGCCACTGTTGGACACCCATCAAGCTATCATAACACCACTGGGCTCACGGGTCAATGTGACCTCTCTACCGGTAAAGAACACCAACACAGGTAGCTAATCCGCTGGTGTGTGCGACTGAAAGCTGGCTCGACGGCGATCATAATGCTGATGCTCAAACCATGGTCCATTGACCAAATAGACGGCCAAAAGCCGAGGAAAATCCCCACTGGGATACAAATGCTGAATATAACATGACAAGCACTGAAATAGTATCTCCTATTCTAAACATGCAGTGAAGAATAGATACAGATATAGAACTATGCTAGTGACCAATCACGCATGGCATGTGTCCAGGGATATACATATCTACTGCTGGAAAGAAGCATGATATATCTCAATAGAGTAATCAGCAACTACGAAAATGTAAGCAGGATATATAATAATGGGGAATGAATCAACTGCTGAATATGAGCATGATATATCTCAAGGAAGCAAATGAACAACCAAATACCAGAGGGGTCCGTCTTACTACGGTACCCGTAGGGCCGATCTGATAAAACGCGGACCGAAGATAAACCCATCTCAAAGTAAACGGTCGCGATCACCACAGGACGGATCACGGGCTGGCTCCTGATGACTGGGGCCTACAACAACACCAGGTGATAACTCAGGATCTACAAAATCCTTAAGTGCACGCTAAGCGCGAATCGACCATTTTGTCGATTATTGCATGATTAAGCAAACCTAGCTTTACAAGAACCCCGGAAATCCCACCGAAGGGTCGATAATGTTTTAGAATATGCATTTACCTTTTCCACATTGTTACAATTGCGGTAAGCCCCTCAGGCTTATTTGTATTGCGCACTATACACTAAATAAACCCCGTTTTGGCTCGTTCTCTTAAACGGAAAATTATTTTTACGAACCGTCACCTCCAGTAGGTGACAAATGACTTACTGAACACCGTGCTCACCCATTTGTGGCAGCACGAAACCCGAGGAAAACTTCGGCCATAAATTTCTTCTCTAACCTAGCCGAAACGCATTTTCGTTTCTTCGGCTCGCCAAAACCCAAAATAAACGCGAGCATCACGTTCAGTGGCCCCAAATTAGCCAGGAGCACACTGTTGCAACTCCGCAATTAGACCCAAACCCTATTACAAGCAATTTCTTTGACATAAGGCCTAATTTGATATATCTTTAAATCCATATATTTTCAAATGAAACTTTGTGAATCAACTAGTCTCTGGACAGTGCCAGGACCCCAGGGCTTGCCCTGGTTGCAGCCCAGATCTGCTGGATCAAGTAGATCCAAAGCCTTGCACTCTTACCAGTCCACAATGCTCCCAAATACTTGTCCACACAGATCCATCTTGATCTGAAGTGAGCATCAAGCTCAGGGGACATTTGTAAGCATCTTTCATTTTGTAATCGAAGTCTAATTCTCATTTTTCCTTCTTTGCGGCATTTCAGCAAGCACCTTGTGTGCATTACTCACATACAACTACCCAAGCACCATTTCCAGGTTGATCTCTGCAACCACAGCATCAAACTTCTTCCAACTTGGAAGGAATTGATTCGGGGAGTTCAAGCTTCATCCCTGCAAGCCTGGGCCGAGCCTCCTGCTCTGATTAGCCGCGGGCATAGGGTAGAAGATGACCCCCCCCCCCCCGGCCTTGAATTTCGTGACCATTTCACCCGGGGTTCTGGGCCACTTCCAAATGCACTAGCAGGGGCTTCTTGATGCCACGAGCCTACCCGAACCCGTGCCCGGTGATAGGGCACGGCGGCGGCGCGGCGGAGCAAGAGCTCGGGTTGAGCTCACCACTATTAATGGCGGATTTTACCCGAGGCTTCCTAGAGCCCAACCACTTACATGGACACCTCCCACTGGGTCCCAGCAAGCTTCCGGTCCACCCCCGACCTGCCGGAGATGGCCGGAGCGCCGGCGACCCACTTGGGTTCCATCTCGGGTCGACCTTGGGCCGCGCCACCACCCAGCCTGCATGGGTGCCATGCAATGGCACGGGTGGGGTCTGCAAGGTCCCATGAGGGTTCCCGGACGTGTGGCCGGCGGTGGGGTGGCCCGCCAGCGCCGGAGCTGCACGCTCGGGCATGGTGCAACTTCCACCAAAGTTAGGGTTTCGATCTGTGATTAAACCACTTGATCAAACCTCACCAAATTTGGTGGGGTTGATCCACCTCCTCGACAGTAGCTTCCCATCATTTTGGTTTCTGTTATGGTCCACTTGTTGTGGAGGGCAACCGAGGCGGAGCTCGGCTAGGGTTCCGGCAAGAGTTTGCTCCCGCCGGCCAACCAACGTGCATGGGGAGCTATGGCTGTGCACGGGGTCTCTACAGAGGCTCAGGAGCCCACTTCCAGGGTTCTGGGAGTAACCTAACGCGGGGGGGAGAGAGGTGCTTACCTTGGCCGGAGTTGGGGAAGAAGGAGGAAGCCGGTTGCGCACCTCCCAGCCTCGCGCGGCCACGGCCAGCTCCGGAATGGTCTAGGGACTCAGGAGATCACCACAAGAGCTTCACCACCTCACTTGGTTCCCTTTGGTCCCAACCTTTTCTTCCACTCTCTTTCTCTCTCTCTATCTCTCTCTCGGGTTGCTCTTTGGGGTTCCGATTCCAGCCACCCGAGCCCTGGGATTAAATGCTGGCACAGAGGGAACTGGGGAGAGTTCTGGAAACCAGTAGTGGCCTCTGGGTTCCCCCCCATTCCCGAGTTCCAACAATGGGTTGGAAAAGTGCAAAATTCAACTTCTTCTTCCTCTAGCCTCCTGCAGTCCCTCCAGCTTCCCCGGCCCTACTCGTGGGTTCCAAGTAATAGCAAAAGCCCAAACCCAAAGGCCCAAAAGCTCAGGCCCAAGGCTTTCCAAGTTACTTTAAAAAATGATAATTTTGACGTTTTTCGCGCATTACGAGACAATCCGGTAGTCGTTTTGTGAAACGGACTTCGCCACGACGTCCGGCTCGTCGAAACCTTTCAGGAAGTGCTCTCGCTTGATTGATTTGGTGTGTGAATTAAATCTCGGGCCATAAAGTCTTCTTTAACGAAGATCGACGCACATATTTCGATGCGCCCGGATCGCCAAACGCGAAAACCGACAGTGCCATCGCGCTCAGAACGTCGAAAATAGCTAGGTTTGACTACTCATACCACTAGGTTCGGATCGCAGATAGTAGATTGGTCTGCGATCGAACGGAAAGGGACCGGAAACTGGGGTTACTATTCACTTTTAAGTCGTGGGCCCCGCGTCTTCTTTGCTGATTTCTGGGAGATCCGACCGTCGGATCAGAGACATATGTATATGAAACTTTCATTTTTCGACGCGACGGTCGCAACGGTGATCTCGGATTTTCGAGATCAAGCTCCGATCAAAAATCGATATTTTCGGGCCACTATTTCATTATTAATTATTTATTTTTATTTATTAATCTAGAAATTGTTTAAACTCAAATTTCAGATTTTTTTAAAAATCACGGTTACTACAAATTGGCATCGCTGTATCCCTCAATTACAGCAGGATAACCAACGAATCTGAGAGCAAAAGAAAGAGTACCTTTAAGATAATGAAATACTCTTTCCAGAGCAATCCAATGAATCATACTAGAACTACTAGTATATCTACTCAATCTTGATATGGCATAGGCAATGTCAAATCTAGTTCTATTGGTTAGGTACATCAGAGAACCAATGATCTAGGCAAATTTCTCCTGATTTACTAGATTACCAGTGTTCTTTACAAGTTGAACACTGGGATCAAAAGAAGTAGAAACAGGAGAACAATCAAAATATCCAAATTTATCAAGTACCATTTAGGTATAATGAGATTGGGTCAGGATAATAAAATCAGATGATTTAAGAATTTTCATTCCTAAAATCACATCTGCTTTACCAAGATCCTTCATATCAAAATGGTCTGATAAAAAGGATTTAACTTGGTTAATCAGATCAAGATCAGAAGCAAGAATTAGGATGTCATCAACATAGAGACAAAGAAGGACACAACGATCATCAAATATCTTGAAATATAGATAGTTGTCATAATCGTTGGTCAGAAATCCATATGAAGTTATAATACTGTCAAATTTCTCGTGCCACTGTTTAGGTGCTTGTTTTAGTCCGTATAAAGAGCGAACTAATTTACACACCTTATTCTCTTGATCAGGCACAGAGAAACCTTCAGGTTGAGTCATATAGATTTCTTCTTCAAGATCACCATGCAGAAAAGCGGTCATGGCATCCATCTGGTGAATCAAGAGTTTATGAATGGATGCTAATGCAAGAATAATTCGGATAGTAGCAATGCGAGCAACAGGCGCATATGTGTCAAAGTAGTCCATATCAGCCTTTTGCCGAAAACCTTAAGCAACAAGACGTGCCTTATACTTCTCTACTAATCCGTCAATCCTAAGTTTCTTTCTAAATATCCACTTACATCCTAGGGGTTTACTATCAGGAGGTAAATCAGTGAGAATCCAAGTGTTATTACTAATAATTGATTTTATTTCACTTCTTATAGCCTCCTTCCAAAAAGAAGCTTCAGGAGAACTCATTGCTTCCTTATAAGACGAAGGTGTACTTTCAATTAAGAAAGTAAAGAAGTCTTCACCAAAGTTCTTCTCAAAGCGAGTTCTCTTACTTCTCCTTAATTCAGGTATAGGACTAGGTTCTACAGGATCTAATCTATAATGCAAATCAGATGCACGTATATGATCAGAAATAGATGCATGATCAAAAGTAGACTGATAATTAGGGGTAGATCTAGATATGCGGGTTCTGAAAGGAAAAATATTTTCAAAGAAAGTTGTATCTCTAGATTTAATCAAAGTATCATTAGAAATTTCAGAAATCTCAGAGTTAATCACAAGAAATCTATAGGTAATGCTATCTAAAGAATATCCAATAAAGATAGCATCTACAGTTTTAGGTCCAATCTTCTTTCTTTTGGGTTCGGGAATAGATACCTTAGCCAAGCACCCCCACATTCTGAAGTAACTCAACCTAAGTGCTCTTCCTTTCCAAAATTCATAAGGTGCCTGGGTTCTATCCTTAGAGGAAATCCTATTGAGTATATAACAAGCTGATAAAAGAGTCTCCCCCCACAAGTTCTGAGAGGTACACCAGAACTTAAAATCATGGCATTAACCATGTCTAATAGGGTTCGGTTCTTTCTTTCAGCTACACTATTAGATTGAGGTGAGTATGGAGCAGTTACTTCATGAATTATTCCATATTCCTCGCAGAATAGGTTTAATTCATTTAAAGTATACTCGCCTCCTCTATCAGACCTTATAATTTTAATCCTCTTATCCAATTGGTTTTCAGCCTCAGCTTTAAAGGCTTTAAACTTATAGAGGACTTCATCTTTGGTCTTCAAGAGATAGGTGTAACAATACTTAGAGTAGTCGCCTATGAAAGTCACAAAGTAGCGACTTCCTCCACGGGTAGGTACTCTATTAGAATCACAGACATCACTATGAATCAGTTCAAGAATCTGGGTATCCCTATAAGGAACAGATTTAGAAGGTTTCCTAGGCTGCTTAGCTTGGGTACAAATCTCACATTTAGATTTGGTATCAATCTTGAGTTTGGGTAAAAGATTAAGATTGGTCAATTTAAGAATAGATTTAAGGTTCACATGCCCTAATATGCCATGCCATACATCACAAGATTCAGTATTTAACACAATAGAAGAAGAAGTAGAAACTGAAGGAGAAGAATTTTTATTATCAACAAAAGAAAGTACATTCAATTTGAGCAAACCCTCAGATACAAAACCTTTTCCAATAAACATTTTCTCCTTAGAGATTACAACTTTATTAGATTCAAGTACAATCTTATACCCTAATTGCACTAATAGTGATCCACTAATCAAGTTCCGTCAGATATCAGGAACATGCTGCACATTGTGAAGGATCAAAGTCTTTCCAGAAGTTAACTTCAGTTTGACTGTTCCAATCCCCAGCACATTGATAGCTTTTTCATCTCCAACAGTCACACATCCTTCACCTGAGTCTTGATAGGAGGAGAATAGGGACCTATTAGTACAAACATGGACATTGGCTCCTGAATCTAACCACCAATCTAAATCATGATAGGTGAGGTTAACATTAGGTATAAAGGAGACTGACCTAAAAGTGGAGTTCGAAGGTTCACCCTCAATCATGTTGACTTGAGGTTTAGGATAATTGTTCTGATTGTTTTGGCCCTTCTTGTAGACAAACTTCTCTTTCTTCCGATAAAAATATTTTGAAGCAAAATGATTGTCCCGGCCACAGACATAACAGAATCCATCCCTTTTCTTATTTCCACTAGATTGGTTGGTATTGGGTTTATGGGTATAGTTTTGGTTTCGGTTTGGGTTCTTACCCTTAAAGCCTTTACCCTTAGATTTAAAATTGTTACCTTTGGGTTTAGACTCATGGCTTTGGTTCGAAATCTCGGTCAAGTTTAAGTTTGATCTGTTGTTGGTCGGTTTAACCTCTCTAAGTCAATATTAGTCTTCTATTCTAATAGCTTGAATTACAGACCTAAGTTGAAGAGTTCTCTGGATTCTTCTAAATTCATGACCAAATTTTGACCAGGAAGGAGGTAATTTGTCCAATAGGCAGGTAGCTTGATAGGTATCATCTAAAGTTGAACCATTTCTGTTAATCTCTTGGACAAAATTCTGAAATTGATGAATTTGATCGTTTATAGGAATGTTCTCTACCATTCTAAAATTGTTAAAATCAGTAATGGTGAATCTAGCAGCGCCTTCATTATCTCTAATGTAAACATCTTCTAGAGCACACCATAAATCTTTGGCAGTTAGATATTTTCTATATGTTTCGTATAGTTAATCGGAAAGGCAACTTAGTATTCTAAATCTACAGTAAAATTCAATTTCCTCAGGGGATCTGTCCGATACAGGTTCAGTAACTGAGGTAGTAGCAGATTTAGAAGAATCAGCAGGAGGAGTAGAAGAAACTTTAGAAGTAGGATAAGGAGGTGCTTTGCCAATTGCAGTTATAAGGCCTAAGGTAATTAACCAAGCCTCTAACTGTTCTTGCCACCTCAAAAATCCTACCCCTCTAAATTTTTCTAGCTCAAGGCTAGAAGAATCATCATAAGCCATTTTGGACAATCTAGTTGAGGGAATAGCGAAATTAAGAATAATAAGAATGAGCTGCAAAAAAGATTCAAAAAATCTGTTTAGAAAAACAAACATGTTGTTTAAGATTTCTATCCTAGTCATCCAAAATATTTTAAGTGTTCAAGTTTTTAATATTAATCTCTTATCTCAGTTTATTCAATAGCAAATAGATGACCCAAACAATTAAAAGTTTGAATTTGATTTAAATATTTTCGGATATAAATGCAATCAAATAAAATATGTAAGCTGCAATAAAAGATATAAGATTAAATTAATAAATATAAAGTAGGTTTTATGCTTACGGGTTATGTGTCTTTATGTTAAAATTAAGGTTGTAGGGTTCAAGTCCCACATAAAACAATTTTCTTAAAAAAATTACTATAGATAAAACTATATATATTTATATTTTTTTTTTCTGTAGGCTAAAAATAGTAAATATATATTTTTTTTTACTGTAGCTAAAAAGTAAAAGCAGTAAAAAAAAAAATTTATTTTATATATATATTTACTGTAGCCAAAAACAGTAAATAAAAGTATTATATATATATATATATATATATATATATATATATATATATATATATATATATATATATATATATATATATATATATATATAGTCCGGCTAGAATACTATCAATAGCACCAAGCAATTGGTGCTATCAAGTTTTCTGCCGTTGGATGAAAAGATATGCGGTTGGGATTATAGTGGTCCCCTAAGATTTTTACTATTCAACCAACCACCTAGTAAACCCTAGGGGATCACTATCATCTTAACCACACATTTTTTAATCCAAAGGCTAAAAACTTGATAGCACCGATGACTTTGTGCTATCGATAGTATTGTAGCATATATATATATATATATATATATATATATATATAAAATAAATTTAAAGCCAAGTAAAGAGAGCAAATATATTACAATAATCTATATACAATTAAAATTTTGAAATGCTAATCCCAGTGTGTTTGAGTTTAAATGTCAATCAAGCAAATAAGTTGACAACACAATTATATGTAATATGCAATATTTATTTTTCGGATTAACACTCGTTAGATCGTTAATTACAATGAAATCGGAAAATTACGGCTTAGACTGTTAGGAAATAATCGCACTAAATCTGATTGTGATTAAATTATCTAACTGTTTTATGTTTAAATTTGAATAACAGAACTTACCTTTAATCGCTATGAAAATTTTAGAAATTATAGACCAAAATAAATTGATCCGGAAGCATGCGAGGCACTGCCCTAAGGCGTATTTCCATCCTTCGTGCGGATTAATCGGAGACACCACCCCAAGGTATAATCGGAATTCCTCTTCCTACGAGCACGATCGTAGAAGAAGTTGACGAATACTCTTTCAACACCGACAAAAATTAAATATAAAATTTCTCAAACAATTTTGTTTCTTCTTTATTTGAATAAACTTCTTTGCACTATTCCCTCCTTTTTTTTTTTTTTTTTTTTTTCTGTATCTTACTATTGAGACAGGATGTGCAATATATATATATATATATATATATATATAATATATATATATATATATATATATATATATATAAAAGAGGTAAAAAATATTCAACCCAAAAACGCACTTTCCGGGAGAGTTTGGGCAGAGCCGATGAAAGGGAAGAGTTACACTTATACAGTATACAGTAAAAAAAATTTTAAAACAAAATTAATAAAAATAAAAAAATTATTAAATAATAATAAATAAAAATTAAATAAATAAATTGATTAAAGAATATATTATTATTGGAGATTTTGAATTTTACTCTATAGCTCACTCGATCTTGGTCGCTTGGCTTCGTAGGAATGGGTACGTATCAACTTTCCCTATGGAGCGGCAGTATTAATAAGTTGCTCTTCTATTGGTATTATAATTAAGATTCTATTTAGAGTTACAAGCAAATTATTTTATGTATAGAAAAAAATATGATAATAAAATAATCAGTTTATGTTTGATGAACGAATGAGTTAACATATACTTTTTACAATAAAAATAAAAAAACACAAGTTAACATAGTTATACCTCAACTTTTTTTTCGTCCTTTAGAAGAATTAAAGTTCCATGCAGTAGCCCACTTGAATTTTCCAGCTATCATGAATCAAAATCCTGGTTTTCCTTATTCTCGATCTCATTAAATACACCTCACTGTTTTTATTTATGAACATTGATTCTCTCCATTATTGGACCAACGCTACCAGAAGATATGACCACTTATTATAGTTCACTGAGCATCTTTAAATGCACTAATTCCTAAAAAGCACCAGACACATTATTAATGCCTAATAAAACTAGCAACTACAAAACCATTAATTCGTGTTAACCAAATCTCACTCTTCCAGCTTGCTTCCCTTTTTAAACAGTAACTTACTGTTTTTATGTTGGATATAAAGAAACAAAGGTTAATAATTATATACAGGTACTTCAAAATATATCGAATAAAAAATATATTTTTATAAAATTTAAATTTTTATATTTATATTTTTTAAAATTTAACGTTATTCATATATATATATTTCTACCATCTATTTAATCTTTTATATTTATTCTTTCAAAAATTCAACATTATTCATATATATATATATATATTTCTACCATCTATCGCTATTAGAAAAATCTAGTTAACCATAAATTAAATTCTTAACCTTAGGTAGGTAAAAAAAATAATTTTTTTTTTTTACTCTTTTTATATTTTTTTTTTGGAGAGAAATTAAGATAAAATGCTATCTGTTTTTTTTATTTTTGAAATAAACTTAGCTGAAAATCAGATCTCGAATATCAACCACCAAATATTTTATCACTTACGCTAGGCACAATCGATTACCCATTTTATATTATATATCTACTCTTTTTATAACCATTAAAATGGTCATAACACTTTGATAAAATAGACATTTCATCTAAATATAAGTAGTAACCTAAAATATATATAAATAACTTAAAATTTTTTAAAAAATAAATATAAAAAATTAAATTTTATAAAAAATATATTTAATATTTAATATATTTTCAGAAAGTTGTATGTAACTAACGTAAGAAAGAATTAAGAGCTATTGTCTTTTTTGGGCTTTGTTTGTACCAAGGCGACATAAAAGTGCATGGTAAGCCTTGTTTATTTGTCCATTTGAAACAAAGATTTTTCTTTGTAATTGCAAAGTAGAAGGCTCATTCAGCCACCTTGGCATCTATACTTTAATAGAATAATATATTTTACTTACAAAATAATTTATTTTATTTTAAAAAATATATAATTTTATTTACTATTCTATTTTATATATTTGCCTACATTCTTGCCTTCCATTTATAATAAAAACCTCTTATAATGAAGAGGATATTATTGAATAATTTATTTCAGCATCCAAACTTGCCCATATAGTATTGAATACCTTATTCAATTTTTAATATTTTAGGTAACATTGATAGTTTGAGTTGAACAAGTAAATAGTATTAGCAGGTTGATCATTTTGTTAATTAATTATTTATTTTTGCAAAGAAGAAAATTAGATCTAACACTCGGAACAAAAGCATGCCAATAGATACGATTATTTAAAATTTTATTCGAACCGAATTCGATCTAGACGGATTTATTTGATGCTAAATAGATATATAGTTTCAAATATATATATATAAAATAAAAATCCGACGAATTTAAATTCGAGTATGAATTTTGTTTGAATCTGACACAAACTCGAATTATTTTAATATAATATATATATATATATATATATATATATATATATATATATATATATATATATATTTAATGTTATATTTCAATTTATATTTTAAAATTTTAAATTTAATATAATATATTTTGAAATCATATGATAAGAAAGATAATTATTTTGGATTCAGATTTATATATGAATTTTAAAAATTTGTCTGAATTCGGATTTGGATTCAGAGTCCGGTTCTGTTCGATTTCGAATTTTTGAATATCCATCCCAAATCTGAATTTTTTTTTCTAAAACTATTTTTTTCTGCTTTTAAATATTTCGCATTCGGAAAATTAGAAGAAAAAAAAGAAAAAGAAAAAGAAAAGAGAATTAGAAGTATCAAGGCGCGAGTGGCTTAAAATTTACTTACGCTTTTGTGGCAGAATAAATTGCATGAAAAGGAAACGATGGTAGCGCCGTCCCCGTCGCCGACCCGATGTTTACGACCGCACCTCTCCCTTTGCCCACCATCCTTCTTATTACTGTATGGGCCACCCAAGTGGTAGCCTCCAAGTTCACCTTCACGGTTAAATAGTCATAATTTTAAATTTTAGGTTTAGTTTAATACAAATGTTTTAAAAATATTAAGTTTAAAGTTCGGCTAAAATTTTATAATTTTTTTTTTAAATTCAGAATTTTGCAGTTAACAAAAGTCTCAGCACTAAAATTTTTTATATATATATATATATATATATATATATATATATATATATATAGTAAATTTATTAATTTTATTGTTGTTTTAATCCAATGCTATAAGATTTTAAGATGTACAGAAATGTGTATAGATTCTTCTAATTTTACTAATTAGGTATGACCATGGAAAAATAGGTTGAGCTGAATTTTAATTTTTCTTCCTCTTTTTGTACGTAAAATCATAATAAAAAAAAAAAAAAAAAAACTTTTTTATATTTTAAAACTTAATAAAGTTATATGCAATGTATAAGACAAAAATAATTATATATGTAATCAATAATTTTTATTAAAGAGAACGGTTTATTAAATTGTTTGATGAAGTTTAACATGTCTAATTAGTAAACTTGAAATTAAGTTCGGACATTTATTTATTAAAAAAAAAAAAATGCTAAAGTTATATTGTACCTTCAGGATCCTCTGCCAGGCCTCCTCGGCCATTTCATGCGCGTACGCCGCGGCGGGGTGCGTCGTGCCAGCGTTGTTCACCAGCACGCCGACGTCCAGGCCGTCGATTGCCTTCTCGAGCCGCCGCCTCCCCTCGGCGGCGTCGGCGGCAAGGTCTATCACGGCGGTCCTCACCTTCACGCTCCCGTCGGTCGCCGCCGTTATATCGGCGGAGACCTGCCGCAGCTTCGCAGGGTTCCGGCCCACGAGGAGGAGGTTCAGGCCGCCGCCGCATGCGAGTCTGAACGCGACAGCGCGGCCGATGCCGTCAGTGGCGCCCGTGACGACGGCCCAGGAGCCGTACTGGGCGAGGTCCTTGCGCGGGCGGAGGAAGGCGGCGTAGAGCCATTTGAGGAGGGGGAGGAGGAGGTTGTTGAGGAGGGAGAAGAAGCCGAGAATGGAGAGGAGGAGGAGCCATGAGGGGGTAGCTCTGAGGTGGTTTATGATCATCATGCGGAGGAATTGAGGGGTGTTTTAGGGTGGTGGGTCTTCAACAAAACCAAAAAAGAAAAGCTGATATATTCTGATAGAAGCAAACTGGACAAGATTTATTGGAGAATACAACAGGCTAGTAGTCCTAATTAATTAAGACGATTTCAACTTCATTTGCTACAATAGACCTCGCTTCTCTATTTATAATTAATTATATAAAATCTTATACTAATTAGATTTTGTTTTAATTATAATTTAAACAACAAAATCTAATAATCATATAAGACAAATAAGGTAATTTTAATTTAATTCATCATTAGTATTATTTCTAGCTAACACTTTCTCCTAATATTTTTTATATTTTGTTTTTCTCCATAAAATACAAATTTATCGCTTTGTAAAAATATATATGTTTACGAATAAAGTGATGTCGTAGCTCGATATATGTTTGATTCGGCTACGATGAATCCGATTTTTCACTATTGTGATGGTTGACTAATTATCGCAGTAAATTACGATTGAATTTTTTTATTTGTACTTCAAATCTGCTAAAATTTACTGTATCCAGATTGCTTAACATGTAGTAGTTGTAACCATTTTTTTTTTTTTTTTACTTCTGATCGAAGTTGATAAAGTCATCGACCGCTATTTTTTGAAGACCAACATATTACTCCTATACCAAAATTGAAGATGCAACTGCTCGCGCTTCGTCGATCATCTACCGAATCTGCCCAGTCGCTACCAGAACAAACCAAAAAAAAAAAAACGTTACCATTAGTATTCCACAGTTCGTGATCTCTTGTTCCTTTCAAGTATCTCAATATTCTCTTCGCCACTCCCCAATGAATTATACTTAGACTCTACATATATCTCGACAATAAGGATGTTGCATATATAATGTTTGATCTATTGTTACTAATATAGTGTAAACACCCAATCAAATTTCTGTATAAACTCGAATTAATTTTTTTCTTCATTATCATCCAATGACAGCTTCATACTCCTACTTATCGATTTCTGCACAGAGTTGTATTTTTTTATATTAAACCTTTTAAGTAAATCATCTTTCGTCAGATAAATAAAAATTTTATTATTTTTTTGTTTTACTTAGACCTAAAAAATAACTGATGCGACACTAATCAAATAACTTATGAGCGCAAGATTAGTCATCACTTTTTTTAATTTATTGGTCATTTCGGTGTTGTTTCCCGTATAAATTAAGTCATCAATATAAAGACAAATAATTAAAATACTCATATCTCGAGATTTGATATAAAGTGTGGGCTCACTCTCCGTTCTAGAAAATTCATTTTGAGTAAAGTGCAAATCGATTCTACTATATTAGGCTCTTGAAGCATGTTTCAATCCATATAATGTATGTATTTCGTAGCCTGTAAATTTTTTCTTTTTATTCTTTAATTTTGTAACCCCAATAAAAATTTCTTCATCAAAAATATCATTAAAAAAAACTAATTTAACATCAAATTAAAATTTTTTTTATTTATTTTGTACAACCAAAGTCAAAATTGTTCGAAAAGTATTAAATCTAACTATGGGTGCAAAAATTTTATTAAAATCAATACCTGTCTTCTATAAATAACTTTTTGCAACGAGTCGCACTTTTAATTTCTGAATCGATTCATTTAGTTTATATTTTTCCTTATATATCCACATCAATCTGATAGCTTTTTTATTTTTTATTATTTTATTTATTTATTTATTTATTTATTTATTTTTGCAGATGGCTCAACAAGTTCCTTTGTATTATTTTTCTCTAATGCCGCAATTTTTTCATTCATGACTTTACACCAATCATCAAATTTTGCTGCCTTTTAGAAGGTTTGTGATTCTCCTCATTTTGTGTACATGTACTGCTTATAAATTTATTAAGCAATTTTATTTTTCTCGGTGTCATACGTCTCAAGAGAAGATTCTGACGAAGTTCACATTTAAGCTTTTTGTTTCTATACTTACTGTATTTTCACCATTATTTTTATTTTCAATAGTAATTTATATTTTTCCTTATATATCCACTTCAATCATCGAAACTTTTTTTTTTTTTTTTTTTTTTTTTTTTTTTGTAGACTGCTCAACAAGCTCCTTTGTATTATTTTTCTCTAGTGCCACAATTTTTTCATTCATGGCTTTACACCCATCATCAAATTTTGTCGTCTCCTCAAAAGTTTGTGGTTCTCCACATTATGTCGACATGTACTGCTTGTAAATTTATTAAGCAAATTTATTTTTCTCAATGTCGTTTCAGGAGAAGTTTCTGGTGAAATCCGTATTTAAGCTTGTTGTTTCTATACTTACTGTATTTTCACCATTATTTTTATTCTCAATAGTAGTTTTATATTCGAGCATAGGAAGTGGATTATTCTGCACTTTTGTACTCCAATTCCAACCTTTTTATTCATCAAATATAGCATCAAAACTTATAATTAAGGAATTAGTAATATAATTTTAAAATCGATAGACTTCACTTCTTTCACTATAGCTCACAAAAATACACTTATTATTATTATCATCCAACTTTTGTCTATTTTGTAATAAAATATGAACAAAAGAAACCGATTCAAAAATTTTAAAGTGTTTTACCTTCGTCCTCTAACCCGTCTATACTTTATAAGTTGTAATATTATCCGATGTCTAAGTTGGGTTTCTATTAAGAATTAAGCTGTAGTAGATATATACTATCTTTATCTAGAATTTGTTTGGGAGTTCTTTTGCTTTCAACATATGTCACACCTCGAGACCACTAATTTGGACAGTTTGGGCACGCCAACAGACACACAAATTGGGCATTACCTCTCTATACCCGAAAGGAACAGAACATCATCTCAATCAATACAATTCGGGCACGCCAACAGACCCTCAAATCGGGCATGACCTCTCTATACCCGAAAGGAACGAAACATCATCTCAATGAGGTACAATATCGAAGTAACTGCTAAACTAACACATCCAACCATTAAACAAAAAGTTTAATATGAAACAGAAGGTAAGGTGTGAGAGTGAATATCACGATATAATATTAATTACAACTTTCTATCAATATGTACTTCAAAATAATAGTTACAATTTTTATATTTTTTCTTAACAAAATATATAGTTCACTCTAAAGCCAAAAACGAGTAGTGATACCGCTAGACCCTCTAGATCTTTAAACTGCTGCGCTCTTGCACCCCCTGTTGCGTGTCTCATCGGCGGAGTCTGGATCTATAAGAAGTGGAAGTCAACAAGGTATGAGAACTGCGAATAGTTTTCAGTGGGTTAATTCACCGAGAAACATGTTCTACATCTCTTGGTCCAATAAAAGCAATAATAGTAAGATAATATATATGTAAAGTTGTAAATATATACTAACATGCTGATATAAAATCACTGCACTACTGGATATGCTCAAAATCAGTATGCTATTATACCATGCATGCCACATTAGGCTACTATGTCACAATTCGGCCACTATGCCGCTATAAGGATTACACCTATCCGACCACATTGGTCACTTTCAATTTCTCGTTACTTTTAGCCTTTCAAAAGTATTTCGTCCAATGGCCCGTGCCATAGGAGTCACGTTTTCAATGACGAGTTCCAAATTCAAAGGCATGACTTTACAATATATTTTATCATTAACCATTCGGAAATATTTCGCCTAAAAGGGCCCATGCTCGGGGAGTTGGCATCAGCTCAACCTCCCAAATTTATGAGTCCCAAATTCGATGGTGTTTTTACATTACTTTTTCTTTTGCCTTTTTAAATATTTCGAAAATATCTCGCCTAAAAGGGGCCCATACCCGGGGAGACAGCATCAGCTCACACCTCCCAAATTTATGAGTTCCAAATCCAAAAGTATCATTTTCGTTATCTTGTACTTTTGCCTTTTACCCTAGATTATTAACTTTAGGGTAGCCAAAATGTCTTAAGAACCATCATTTAGGTAATTAGAGTTATCTTGTTTACTCAAGTTTGCACATTCACCTTTAAGTCCATTACTCATATAGTCTGATTCAGGTTGAAGAGGTCTCTTCTCCTGGGCAGTGTACTCCAGAGTGTCACGATTAGGAGCTGTGATACATTCCCCAGTAGACGACCCTATATTGGTGATAGTCCCCGAGGGTTGGGTGATGTGAGTTAGGCTTGACCTTAGGGTGAGACGGTATGATTGGGGTATGAGACAGTGAGTCGTGTTCAGTGTAGCATTGATACATATTGGTAAGGCATAGATTAGTGTTCTCTCTATCTGCATAGTATAGTAGTTTACTACTTTTCTTATCTAATTACTATACCTTTGACCTAGTAGGAAAAGCACCCAGGTCGGGGCCGAACCCATTAGAAACTTTTTTTAATTCTCACCCCCTAATTTTTAGAGCCCTCACAGAGCGCAGCAATGCAGGATTGCGGTAAGGGCATCGCGCCCTAAATAGTGGCCTCGGATATAAGTCACCCTGATAGCAAGAGAGTTTGTATTTATTTTATTTCGAGCGAATTTGTAATGGTTTTATTTTGGCTAAAATGTAATGTAATATATAAAAAATTTGTGAGATGTATGATATAATAGTTAATGTTTAGTTAAGCTTACATTTTTCGCTCAGTGATATCATCTCTTCGCTTGATTGTATGCTCATATTTCTTGTTAAAATTCATACATTGACTATAGACACGTCTTGGGTGGATAGGGGTGACTCTGTTCGTTCAGCAGTTTATTCATGTATCCGAACTGATCAAATAGGGAGGCTCGAGACTTGACAGCTAATATGAAATATATATGATATTTCAAGTTTTTTTAAATATATTTCTAAATTAAATTCTGTTAGTGATTTACATCTATAATAATTAATGAAGTTGTGATGTTATGCTAATTTACATGCAATTTTGTTGAATTGTTGATTTAGCGAGGGTAATATTCATTGTAGCTATAGATGTTTTTTTATAAGGACGTTAGAAAACAAGGTGATAGTTGGAAGATGACTATTAGAGGGTAAATAAGAAGGGTACTTGATATTTTAAGAATAAATAAAAAAATAAATGACAATAAAGAAATAAATTTTAATGAGTAAAATAGTAATTTTATAGTGATAATAGTTGTTCCTAATAGTTCACTTATAATCGAATCTAATTATAATGGTATATTTAAAAAAAAATTAAATATTAAAAAAAATAGTATTGGCCTTTTCAACGGAATAAATAAGAAAATCTGAAATTTTTTATTGAAAGGTTGGTGTATGTATAAAAATTTAATGTACTTGCACATCTAACTTGGGCAATAATTTCTGGATGCGTTGGACCTCCCTTAAAGATCCACTATGGTCAATTGATGTGTCCGCCAACCTGTTTACCACACAATACAAGATATTATATAATAATTTTTTTTCTCAAAAGGTAATTTTAAATTTTTTTAGTAAAAAATTATTAAAGCAATTTAATCTTCTGTCTAATTATAACAAATACGGTATTATGTAATTAATTAGCTTGTTATTTATCAAAATAATTATATATAATATAGATAAAATTGCATAAATAATATTAAATAATTTAAATAAAAATTAAATAAGAACTCTGGAAACTCGAAAGGCGAGTACGAATTAAAGGAAACCACATGCATGGCTGCGTAGTGTTATCACTTTTGCAACAGGACGTATGTGAATGCATTGTGAAAGTCTTAAAAAAAGAAAAAATAATAATAATTGAAAAGCTAGTAGAGCTGACCCAACTGCACATCATTGGTCCAACATTTACCCAACCATTATCCATTAATTAGCAATACTATTTATACATCATATTTAAAGTATATAATATATATTTTATTTATTTTATAATAATTTTTTTTTATTAGTCACAATTAATAGGATTAATAAAGTCTATTTCACATTATAGGGATGAAAGGTAAAATATATATTTTTATGAAATACACAAATAATATTTTTTTAATTTTTTATTTTATTTCTCAACCGTACAACCAAATTTTTAAATTTTTATAAATTATTTATATCAATTTTAGTTTTATTTTTACTTTTTTTTATGTTTGTGCCTACTTTCTTATTTTGGTCCCTAACTCAATTTCATCACCTTTAGAGCCATTTGGTTTGTGCTTTATAATAATATTGCGATTAGTACTAAATAAAAATTTTAGATGATATATTCTGTCAAGATTTTAAATTTTTAAAGTTGATTGTAGACGATGGTTCTTCCTTTCGATTCGTCCTTGTGCGCAATCTGCAAAAAAACGGAATGTTTTCTGTCTATTCCCTTATTCCCGGAGGTTATATATATATATATATATATATATATATATATATATATATATATATATATATATATATATATATATAAAATCTAATATAAAGATGTTTTAATCACATCCGTCCATCAAGGACGTGTCCAGATGCATCCTAACAGATTAAATTGACTGTATCTTTAAAAATCGCCTTGAATAAATCACGTTGGCCACATCCAACATTCTCCCACTTAGTCTAGTAATATATTCAATACTGTATAGGCAATGTAAAACTTTATTAGATAACTACCAAATTATACAGTAAAAACTCCCACTTAATTAATCAAGAAATAATAATACTTTGATCATAGCGGTCATATTAAAAAATGAACACTTTCTTCTATGTAAGTATGTATTCTTTAATTAAATATCTTTATGAGTTATAACTATATGAATTACTATAAGTTCAACTCAGAGTCTCACTTTAATACACAATAATACTTTAATGTACAAATATAACTTTATGTGCAAAAATATACAAAACAAAATGTTCTTATTCAAATAAAAATAGTCACTGAAGTCTTTATACAAGAAGAAAAAACTCAAATAAATGAACTCAAGATACCCATACGATCAACATGATCCTTGAATTTGCTTGCCGACAATTCTTTAGTCATAGGATCAGCGATCATCAACTCAGTCCCAATGTGTTTGATATCCACCATATTCTTCTTGTCGTATTCTTTCACAGTAAGAAACTTTATATCGATATGTTTGCTGTGATATGTAATTCGACTATTCTTAACAAAGAACACTACAACAGAGTTGTCACAATGAATCTCGATAGGTCTTACAATAGAGTCAACAACTCTTAAATTTGAGATAAAATTTCTCAGCCATAAAGCCTGTGGCGAAGTCTCAAAGCAAGCGATGAACTCCACCTCCATAGTGGATGTAGCAACTGTATCCTGCTTGGTGCTCCTCCAAGATATAGTATCGTGAGCAAGAAAGAAAATATATCCCGAAGTGGATTTTCTAGAATCCACACATCCAGCAAAATCAGAGTCCGAATAATCAATCACCTCAAGATGGCCAGAATGCCTGCAGGTGAGCATATAGTCCTTTGTTCCCTGTAAATATTTTATAACCTTTTTCGTAGCATTTTAATGATCAAGGGCAGAGTTGCTTTAGTATCTGCTCAGCATCCCAACTGCATGCACTATATCAGGCCTGGTACAGACCTGCGCATACATCAAGCTCCCTACTGCAGAGGCTAGGGCATGCTTTCCATATATATGCTCTCGTTTTAAATCATTCTGTGGGCACTGTTTCAGATTGAATTTATCACATTTCACAATAGGTGCAGCTGTAGGTGGACAATTTCGCATATTAAATCTTTCTAAAACTCTTTCGATGTAGGCTTTTTGAGATAGACCAAAAATTCTTCGGAATCTATTTTTTGTGAATTTTTATGCCAATGACATAAGAAGCTTCACCCATATCTTTTATCTCAAAATTCTTAGAAAGAAAATTTTTATAGTCTCTTTAAGCAAATTTAAATCACTACTTGCAAACAGAATATCATCCACATACAGGATTAAGAAAATATATATACTCCGACTGACCTTAAGGTATATACATTGATCCACGATAATTTCTACGAAACCAAATGTAATAATTACATCATGAAATTTGATATACCACTGACGAGAGCCCTGTTTTAGTCTGTACATAAACTTATTTAATCTGCAAGCAAAGTGACTGTTCTCATCCGTACTAAAACCTTCGGGCTGTTGCATGTAGACTATTGTCTCTATATTCCAATTTAGAAATACCGTTTTCACATCCATTTGATATAGTTCCAAATTAAAATGAGCTACCAAAGTCATGATAATTCTTAATGAATCATTCTTAGATACCGGAGAGAAGATTTCATGATAATCAATGCGTCTTTCTGAGTGAAACTTTTGGCAACAAGTCTGGCCTTATATGTTACTGTTGGGGCCAAAATGTGGCTTGCGCGTGATCGGCCCCTTTGGGTGACCCTCCAGAGGTGTCGAAGTGCGCTGCGTGCCAGCAATCAAGCGATCGGATCGAGGAGCGCTCTGTCACGCCCTGGGTGTAAACCAGAACCCGGACCCGTCTACAGATCCGCCATACACATGGAATTTTCCGTATACACGAAGCGCCGATAACCTACTCAGATATAAGAGATATAATAAAAGAGCACAAAACCATAGCTGAACTAAAAACTACTACATTTCAGACTGAAACTGGAAGTAAAATGAAGTACAACTGTAAAAATAATACAAGTGTCTCCCAGCTCTCCAAATATATACAACCAGCTGGCTAAAGACAGACCCAAAAATAAAAGTACAACAGTCTGAGAGAAAATGGAGGGGTACATCAAAAGTCCAACTAAACTCACTGTCGGGGCAGACGATCTATCTAATCAGCTATCCTCTTATCTCGATCTGCTGCTGAAGGCCCAACGGCTCCCGCAAATGACTCTGCAAAACAAAGGGAGAAAAAGAGGAAAAACAACAATGGGGGTGAGAACTACTATAAAATCAGTACCCTCCCCTCGTGGGTAAAGCCTCAAACTCCGACGCACCCACTAGGACTACCAGAGGCAAAAGGAAAAGAAAGGTGGTAAGCTATGAACAGAAATTGCTGATAAAAGAGAAGCTACCACTACTATGCCTCTACATGCAGTGCCAGAAAAATAGCTATATGAATGCATCATCATCGGACCTGCCAGCCAACGCATAGCACCGAAGTGATATCATGAACCCAATAACCCACCGGCACCTGCCCGGTGTAATAGCACACTCCGAAGTGGCACTCGAGGGGAGCTACCCGCACGAGTAAACTAACCAAGTCACTAGTATCTCAATATAGCAGGACTGGATCAAGACTATGCTCAAGTGGGAAAACCCATCCACTAACGAAACCCCGGTCCCTAATCTGATGCACAAGTAAACATTCGGTCAACTGCCCAAAGTTTGCGGTCGCTGCAGTACCCCACTATCAAGTCCAATCTGTCCCAGACCTGTTACGGAATTTGAGTTGGCGTATTTCGTGGAAAGTGTTAAGTCTTGAAGATTGAAGATGAGAAAAGTTTGGATCATGTACCTCAATCTCAAGAAAGAAGAATTCAAAGGATCAGGAATGTTTAACTAAAGATTTTTGATGATCCGAATACTTCTTGTAGTGTAGAAACACTTGGAAGAATTTTTAATTGCATAAAAATCAAAAACTGGACATGGGACATGTTCAGGATCCGGATCAGACCTTGCAATCCGGATCCCGAAGGGTGATTGTTCATTGACAATTTCAATCCGGATCCTAGGCCATTCCGATCCGGATCCCGAACATGGGATTTTGCTGAATTGCATGTCACGCCCCCGGGGGTTTTTGAGTCAATCGAAGCGAAAAATTGCGTGTCCATTTTTTTTTTTCTTAATAAGGTAATATAAACCTCATCCCCGGTGCGTGCCAGACCGCCGCATACACAAATTCTCTCCGCCAACGGACGGAGTCTCCTTTGTATATGCACGGCGTCTCATTTACAACATGCAATTCAATTACAACATCAAACTCCAACCAACAACCATACAGTAGACATACATCACCAAACAACACAAGTTTATAAAGCGGCGTCAACGTTTGGAAAGGATAAAACCCAGCGGTTGTAAAATCCGTGCCCACACGGCACCTTGTTTTGAGAAAATATTTTCGCAATCAATTAGTTTATCGTGAAAACGTGCCGCGTAAGAAAGTACCACTAGAAGTATCAAAAGCATATGAGTACACCTCATCCACAGAACTAACTAATACATGTCCAAAACTAAAGTAATCCACAACTAAAGTAATCCACAAGCAAATTAACTGTTTAAGCCTAAAAGGGAAATGAGATAGAAAACCAAGTGTCCTGACTACGGTCCTCGCGACGCAGTCTCACCGCCATCCCGGCTAACGCACCTAGTAGCACCTGTCACGGAGTGGGTAAAGTCAGTGACAAACAAAGTAGATGTCTAATAATAGCAAAGAAGGAAAAACGAACCGAATAACCCGAGTACACCGAAACCTTTCGTTGAAACCCTGTGCATATTTTAAACTGGGCACCAACCCCAGATTTATCAATTAAGTTGGGCACCAACCCCAGAGTACCTGTCGGAGAGACTAAAGTCTCCCCTCGTGCACAATCACCTCTTTGATGCTTTTACCCCTTTCGCGGTGCTGATGTGCTATTTTCAGCTGGCGCGAAGAGGTCCTCACGGCTCCCACTCCTTTGTGAGGCACACGGGTCATAAAGACCACTCTTCCGGAAAAGTACACCCATGCGGAGGCCAATCCGCCTGTGTACGTGCAGCATCCGAAACCGGATTTGCCGAGATCGGCGTGTAGTGAGCCCCGCGACCGCAGCCGCTTCAATTATTAGATAAAAATATAATTATGCGAAAGGTTAAACTGTCCATCTACTTTGTTAGGTAAATTGAGAGCATATTTAATGACGATAGATGCACTTACTGCACTTGTTGCACTTATAGCAACCGTACCCACCTTGTTGAAGAGAAATCGGAACTCCTGAATCCTTTGCGCACCCCCGCTGCGCACCTGGACCTAAAGAAAGTCCGCAAGGATATCCATGATCAGAAACACACACTAACATGTTAACTCGGAAAGACCCCACTTTAAACTTTTGACGGAAAAAGACCCGGCACCGTCCGGTTTGCCGAAACCGGAACCTCCGCACCGCCGTCGCCGCCCGTCGGAGCCCCGCGCGGCTTGAACCCGCGCGGCGTGGCTCCGCGGGCGGCGCCCGCGCGGCGCGGCGCTTCGCGCGGCGCCCGTGCGGGTGCTGCCCGCGCGGCGGCCGCGCGGTGCCCGCACGGGTGGGGCCCCGCGCGGCGCCCGTGCGGGGTTGCCCGCGCGGCGCCCCGCGCGGTGCCCGCGCGGGTGCGGGCCCGCGCGGCGCCCGCGCGGGGTTGCCCGCGCGGCGCTCCGCGCGGTGCCCCGCGCGGCGCCCGCGGGGGTGCGGGCCCGCGCGGCGCCCGCGCGGGGTTGCCCGCGCGGCGCCCGCGCGGGTGCCCTGCGCGGCGCTCCGCGCGGTGCCCCGCGCGGCGCCCGCGCGGGCACGGGCCCGCGCGGGTGTCGCCCGCGCGGCGGCCGCTCGGTGCCCGCGCGGTGCCCGCGCGGCGCCCGCGCGGGTGCGACCTGCGCGGTGCCCGCGCGGTCCCGTCGCCGCTTGCGACGGCGTCCGGCCGTCCGCGGCTCTCCTCCGCGCAATGCCCTAGCGGCACCACGCGTCTCCGCCGTCCGTTCCGTGCCCTAGCATGATGACGATGACGGCGACGGTAACGGGGACGACGGAGAACCCAAGAACTTGACAAAAGGGGCGACGGAAAAATCCCAAAAAAACTTCTAAAATTATTTTACTCACCGAAAATCGTCGGGAAGGTCGCCCGGTCGTGTTTTTGCCTTCGGATCGGTGTTTGGGATGATCGGGCTCCTTCTCTTTTTCCTTCTCCTTCCTTCGGCTAGGGTTCCGTCTTTTTCCTTTTTCCCTTTTTCTTTCTCTTCTCTCCGGTTAGGGTTTTTAATTTCTTTTCTTATCTTTCGGATAACGGGGATTGTTTAAATACCCCTTTTATTTAATTATTTATTTTATTATACGATACGTAGAAAGTAAAAATCCGTAAACATCCGGGTTTATTAAATATCCGATCTACGAGATAAAATCCCCACCTTTTAAATCCTGGCCACCGATTATTTAATCCCCTTCATTAAATAATCTCGGGAATAAATTCCCAATTTTAAATACACGTACAATTAATTTCCCCCTTTTATTCGTACGTAAGAGAATTCAAATTTCCGTCAACGGATAATTAATTACTTAATTAATTAATTATCCCCTACGAGATAACCCACCTTATCTCCTTCGAGTGCAAGATATTTTGCACGGATTCCGATGCGTGACTAATCCCCGCGTCACTAAGGATCCCGTTCCGGGAGATCCCGACATCGGATTTCGAATCCGATCGCACCGTCGGTCATCATTTTCCGCGCTCTATCGCAGAAAAATACACGCACCCCGCCCCGTCCGACCTTTGAAAATTAAATAATTTTATTTCGCTTAAGGCTTAAGCAATTACATGTGAGTTCAAAAATACCCCTAAGGGTCGGATCTCTACACCACTCACACTTTATAAAAAGTTTCGTCCCGAAACTTAAGTACAAACCTCACTCAAACACTTCGGGAAAACATTCCCTCATCTTTGATTCCAGTTCCCACGTCGCCTCGCGCTCTTCGTGGTTGCTCCACTGGACCTTCACATAGGAGATAGTTCGATTCCGCAAATTCTTGTCCTCTCTTGCCAAAATCCGCACCGGCGTCTCCTCGACGCTTAAATCCTCTCGCAATTCGATGGTGGTGGCATCCAAGGCATGAGAGGGGTCAGCCAGGTACTTTCGGAGCATTGAGACATGGAACACGTTGTGGACTCGTTCGAGGTTCGGTGGCAGGGCTAATCGGTACGCCACCGGTCCTACGCGTTCCAGGATTTCAAACGGCCCCACGTACCTCGGGCTTAGCTTTCCCTTTATGCCGAAACGTCGGTTCCCCTTGGAGGGTGAAACCCGGAGCAGCACATGCTCGCCCACCATGAACTCTAAGTCTCGGCGTCTGTTGTCCGCGTAGCTTTTCTGTCTGCTTTGGGCGGTCAGTAGCCTTTGTTTAATCAATCGCACCTTTGCTTCGGTCTCCTCCACCAAATCTGGGCCCAGAAACTTACGCTCACCCAAGTCGTCCCAGCATATTGGAGACCGACAGCGGCGCCCGTACAGTGTCTCGTATGGCGCCATCTGAATGCTGGCCTGGTAACTGTTATTGTAGGCAAATTCCACTAGGGGCAAACACCGTGCCCACCCTTCGCCCAAGTCCAAAACGCATGCTCGAAGCATGTCCTCCACGATCTGTATCACCCGCTCTGATTGTCCATCGGTTTGCGGGTGAAAAGCCGTACTGAAGTGCAACTTGGTCCCCATTGCTCGTTGCAGGCTTCGCCAAAAGTTCGACACAAAACGTGTGTCTCTGTCCGACGTGATGGATGTCGGTACTCCGTGCAACCTTACTATCTCGTCGATGTACGTTTGTGCCAGTCGTTCCCGAGTCCACGTCGTGTGTATGGGCAGAAAGTGGGCCGATTTCGTCAAACGGTCCACAATCACCCATATTGCATCGTGTCCCTGTGGCGACCTCGGGAATCCGGTCACAAAATCCATGGTAATCATGTCCCATTTCCACTCGGGCACCGGTAAAGGTTGCAATTTTCCTGCCGGGCGCTGATGCTCGGCCTTCACCTGTTGGCACACCAGGCAGTGTGCCACAAATCGAGTCACGTCTCCCTTCATTTTGGGCCACCAGAAGGTTTGTTTGACGTCCTTGTACATCTTTGTTCCCCCGGGATGCGCCGCATACGGGGCGGTATGCGCCTCCCGTAGGATTTCCTCTTTGAGTTCCGGTAGATCCGGCACGCAGATTCGTCCCCGAAATCGTATCGTGCCGTCGGAGTTCACCGTGAAATCGCCCTCCTTGTCGGCGGTTATTCTACTTCGCACCAGCTGGAGTTGGTCATCAGTCGATTGCCCTTCGAGAATCCTGTCCAGCAGAGTAGGTCTGACCACCAGTGTCAGAAGTTGTGCGACTGTACCTGCCGGTACTACTTCTAGTCTTAACCGCGAAAACTCCGCAATCAGACTATCTTGCTGTGTAATGGCGCTTACATCCGCTTCCTCGGCCTGTCCCTTGCGACTCAGGGCGTCGGCCACCACGTTGGCCTTTCCCGGGTGATAGTGGATCGTTAGATCGTAATCCTTTAGTAGCTCAAGCCACCGCCTTTGTCGCAGATTTAGCTCCTTTTGGGTGAAAAGGTACTTGAGGCTCTTATGATCTGAGTACACATTGCAGTGTGCCCCATACAGGTAGTGTCTCCAAAGCTTGAGGACGAACACCACCGCTGCGAGTTCCAAATCATGCACGGGGTAATTCCGCTCGTACTCCTTGAGCTGCCTTGACGCATAGGCTATTACCTTTCCCCGTTGCATGAGTACTCCACCCAATCCATTTCGCGACGCATCGCAATATACTTCATAATCCTCCCCTGGTTCTGGCAGGGCGAGAATCGGGGCTCGCGTCAATCTATCCTTGAGCTCCTCGAAGCTTCTTTGACATTTGTCCGTCCAGATAAACTTTTCCCCCTTTCTAGTCAAACGGGTTAAGGGGGTGGCTATCTTGGAGAAACCCTCCACGAAGCGCCGGTAATACCCGGCTAATCCCAGGAAGCTTCGAATCTCCGTCACCGTCGTCGGTTGGGGCCAGTCCGTCACCGAATCTATCTTCTTCGGATCCACCGCGACTCCAGCCGCCGAGATTACGTGCCCCAAGAAACCGACCTCACGGAGCCAAAACTCACACTTTTTGAGTTTGGCGTAGAGTTTCTGTTCCCGAAGGGTCTGGAGGACTGTGCGCAGATGTTCTTCATGTTCCTCGTCTGTACGGGAGTAGATGAGGATATCGTCGATGAAGACCACCACGAATAAGTCCAGGAAGGGTTTGAATACCCTGTTCATCATGTCCATAAACACCGCCGGGGCATTGGTGAGCCCGAATGGCATTACCGTAAATTCGTAATGGCCATAGCGAGTTCGGAAGGCCGTTTTGGGGATGTCCTCCCCTTTAACCCGGACCTGATGATAGCCCGACTGCAGGTCAATCTTTGAAAACACCGTCGCCCCCTGTAATTGGTCGAAGAGGTCGTCGATCCTTGGCAGGGGGTATTTGTTCTTAACGGTGACCTTGTTTATCTCCCGGTAGTCGATGCACAACCGGAGACTTCCGTCCTTCTTTCTCACAAACAGGACGGGCGCGCCCCAGGGTGACGCGCTAGGTCTGATAAAACCCTTATCCAAAAGGTCCTCCAACTGCGCCTTGAGTTCCTTCAACTCCGCGAAGGCCATCCTGTACGGTGCTTTGGTGATGGGCTTGGTGCCGGGAAGCAGCTCAATTGGGAAGTCAACCTCTCGCTCCGGTGGCATTCCGGGGAGCTCCGTCGGAAACACACCCGGAAATTCCTCTTACCACGGGACCGCTGAACCCCACCTGGGGAGCGGCCCTGAACTATCTAACGGCCCACTGGGTTCTCGACCGCGAGGCATAGGGTAGAGCCTATTTATTCCTTGCGTGGCCCTTAACGGGTTCGAGAACACAGGGTTCTCCTAAACTTCGAAGCCCGCCCGCGTACATCGGCCGGGGAAGGCTTCGCCTAATACTTAAGGATCCTAGTGAGGGAGAGAGAAAGAGAGAGAGAGAAAGTCTAACTGGGGTAGCAGGCTAAGGTGTAACCGGTGCTCCTTATTTAGGAAAAAGAAAAACAGAACAGTAGTCACCTGCCGTCGCTAGGTCTGGGACGTCGCGTCCTCCACCGTAGTATCCCGGGGAATCCGTCCACAGCCCTTGGGCCAGCGTCGTACGGCGTGCTGGGGAAGGGACTTAACGTCTGAGGAGTTTGAGGACTTTTGGTCGCCGGGAGGATCCCTTGGCTGTACGGGAGCCGCAGCACTGTCTGGTCCTTTCTGTGGTGGTGGCGCGGGGGCGGCGGCGGTGGCGGCGGCGGGCCTCTGGGGGCAGAAGGCACGAGAGTGGTCCGGCAAGCCGCACTAGTTGCAGTAATGGTACCTCCAAGTACATTCCGCCACCGGGTGAGCACCATCGCAGATTATGCACGGTCCCTGCGGTGGTCTCGCGCTCTTTGCTGGTGTCGGTTCGTCCTTCCGTGCTCTCTCTGGTCGTCCTCCTCCTCGGCCTTCTTGGGCGGGGTCCCCTTGCGGGACGGGTGTAGCAGTCCTCTCTGTTTCCTCCGGTCGCGGTGCCGGAGGCCTGGTGGTGCCCGGTTTCCGAGGGCACTCGTAACGTGTGTGGCCTGGCCTGCCACACCGATAGCAATGATCGTGTCTCCACGGGCAATCTGTCACCTGGTGCGCCCCGATACATATGGAGCAAGGCCTCCTGAGCGGTCTAGGTCCTCCTCTCATCATCCTCGCAAAGTCCCCCTCTGTCCTCGGGCGCTTGTGTACCGGGCCTTGCTGGAAGGGGCCCCCCGTCGGACCCGGATAGGCGAATCTCTGTCGTGCGCGCGCCTCGGCCAGTTCCTGCTCTGCCCGCAAGGCTAACATAACCGCCTCATTAAAAGTGGGGAATCCAGCAGGTGGCATTTCCCGATTGGCGTCGTTTCTGGCGTCCCGCGGGTGTGGTCAACGCCCTCGTAGTCTCGAATCAGTAGGCCCAGGCGCTCGGTAAGGGTTAGCATTTGCCCTGCTATGTCGCGTAGCTGATTTAGGAGTAAGCGGTTGGCTGCAGCTGCGGAATCCATCCTGTCCGTCAAAAATGATTAGCGCTCGGTGGCCAAATCTTGGCCGTCGACTGCTGTAGACAAAGAAACCACGTTATCTCTAAAGTTATCACCCTAACACACTGTCTTACGATTACACCTATATCACGTTCCCGTTTCCCCGTACTCTCACGTACTACACACCTATACCTTGGCTATCTCATGTCCAATTTGCTTGTGGCACCTTACACTGTGGATGTGGATCACGTCTACTATGGTTGTGGTTGCATTTCTCTGATACCATTTAATCTGTCACGCCCCCGGGGGTTTTTGAGTCAATCAAAGCGGAAAATTGCGTGTCCATTATTTTTTTTTCTTAATAAGGTAATATAAACCTCATCCCCGGTGCGTGCCAGACCGCCGCATACACAAATTCTCTCCGCCAACGGACGGAGTCTCCTTTGTATATGCACGGCGTCTCATTTACAACATGCAATTCAATTACAACATCAAACTCCAACCAACAACCATACAGTAGACATACATCACCAAACAACACAAGTTTATAAAGCGGCGTCAACGTTTGGAAAGGATAAAACCCAGCGTTTGTAAAATCCGTGCCCACACGGCACCTTGTTTTGAGAAAATATTTTCGCAATCAATTAGTTTATCGTGAAAACGTGCCGCGTAAGAAAGTACCACTAGAAGTATCAAAAGCATATGAGTACACCTCATCCACAGAACTAACTAATACATGTCCAAAACTAAAGTAATCCACAACTAAAGTAATCCACAACTAAAGTAATCCACAAGCAAATTAACTGTTTAAGCCTAAAAGGGAAATGAGATAGAAAACCAAGTGTCCTGACTACGGTCCTCGCGACGCAGTCTCACCGCCATCCCGGCTAACGCACCTAGTAGCACCTGTCACGGAGTGGGTAAAGTCAGTGACAAACAAAGTAGATGTCTAATAATAGCAAAGAAGGAAAAACGAACCGAATAACCCGAGTACACCGAAACCTTTCGTTGAAACCCTGTGCATATTTTAAACTGGGCACCAACCCCAGATTTATCAATTAAGTTGGGCACCAACCCCAGAGTACCTGTCGGAGAGACTAAAGTCTCCCCTCGTGCACAATCACCTCTTTGATGCTTTTACCCCTTTCGCGGTGCTGATGTGCTATTTTCAGCTGGCGCGAAGAGGTCCTCACGGCTCCCACTCCTTTGTGAGGCACACGGGTCAAAAAGACCACTCTTCCGGAAAAGTACACCCATGCGGAGGCCAATCCGCCTGTGTACGTGCAGCATCCGAAACCGGATTTGCCGAGATCGGCGTGTAGTGAGCCCCGCGACCGCAGCCGC
Organism: Tillandsia fasciculata; assembly: GCA_029168755.2. Lineage (NCBI taxonomy): Eukaryota > Viridiplantae > Streptophyta > Magnoliopsida > Poales > Bromeliaceae > Tillandsia > Tillandsia fasciculata. Next base: position 5,841,229 of record CM054946.1, on the reverse strand, counting down.
TTCAATTGTTAGATAAAAATATAATTATGCGAAAGGTTAAACTGTCCATCTACTTTGTTAGGTAAATTGAGAGCATTTTTAATGACGATAGATGCACTTACTGCACTTGTTGCACTTATAGCAACCGTACCCACCTTGTTGAAGAGAAATCGGAACTCCTGAATTCTTTGCGCACCCCCGCTGCGCACCTGGACCTAAAGAAAGTCCGCAAGGATATCCATGATCAGAAACACACACTAACATCTTAACTCGGAAAGACCCCACTTTAAACTTTTGACGGAAAAAGACCCGGCACCGTCCGGTTTGCCGAAACCGGAACCTCCGCACCGCCGTCGCCGCCCGTCGGAGCCCCGCGCGGCTCGAACCCGCGCGGCGTGGCTCCGCGGGCGGCGCCCGCGCGGCGCGGCGCTTCGCGCGGCGCCCGTGCGGGTGCTGCCCGCGCGGCGGCCGCGCGGTGCCCGCGCGGCGCCCGCGCGGGTGGGGCCCCGCGCGGCGCCCGTGCGGGGTTGCCCGCGCGGCGCCCCGCGCGGTGCCCCGCGCAGCGCCCCGCGCGGTGCCCGCGCGGGTGCGGGCCCGCGCGGTGCCTGCGCGGGTGCCCTGCGCGGCGCTCCGCGCGGTGCCCCGCGCGGCGCCCGCGCGGGGTTGCCCGCGTGGGGTTGCCCCGCGCGGCGCCCGCGCGGGTGCCCCGAGCGGCCCTCCGCGCGGTGCCCCGCGCGGCGCCCGCGCGGTTGCGGGCCCGCGCGAATGTCGCCCGCGCAGCGGCCGCGCGGTGCCCGCGCGGCGCCCGCGCGGAGCGTGCACCGCGCGGCGCCCGCGCGGAGCCCGCGCGGTGCACGCGCTGTCCCGTCGCCGCTTGCGGCGGCGTCCGGCCGTCCGCGGCTCTCCTCCCCGCGATGCCCTAGCGGCACCGCGCATCTCCGCCGTCCGTTCCGTGCCCTGGCATGATGACGATGACGGCGACGGTAACGGGGACGACGGAGAACCCAAGAACTTGACAAAAGGGGCGACGGAAAAATCCCAAAAAAACTTCTAAAATTATTTTACTCACCGAAAATCGTCGGGAAGGTCGCCCGGTCGTGTTTTTGCCTTCGGATCGGTGTTTGGGACGATCGGGCTCCTTCTCTTTTTCCTTCTCCTTCTTTCGGCTAGGGTTCCGTCTTTTTCCTTTTTCCCTTTTTCTTTCTCTTCTCTCCGGTTAGGGTTTTTAATTTCTTTTCTTATCTTTCGGATAACGGGGATTGTTTAAATACCCCCTTTTATTTAATTATTTATTTTATTATACGATACGTAGAAAGGAAAAACCCGTAAACATCCGGGTTTATTAAATATCCGATCTACGAGATAAAATTCCCACCTTTTAAATCCTGGCCACCGATTATTTAATCCCCTTCATTAAATAATCTCGGGAATTAATTCCCAATTTTAAATACACGTATAATTAATTTCCCCCTTTTATTCGTACTTAAGAGAATTCAAATTTCCGTCAACGGATAATTAATTACTTAATTAATTAATTATCCCCTACGAGATAACCCACCTTATCTCCTACGGGTGCAAGATATTTTGCACGGATTCCGATGCGTGACTAATCCCCGCGTCACTAAGGATCCCGTTCCGGGAGATCCCGACATCGGATTTCGAATCCGATCGCACCGTCGGTCACCATTTTCCACGCTCTATCGCAGAAAAATACACGCACCCCGCCCCGTCCGACCTTTGAAAATTAAATAATTTTACTTCGCTTAAGGCTTAAGCAATTACATGTGAGTTCAAAAATACCCCTAAGGGTCGGATCACTACATTGCATGAACGATCCGGATCGGACCCTGCAATCTGGATCTCGAAACCTTGGATTTCTGGAATCGTCTATCACGCTACGACGATCCGGATCGCAGTAAATCCGATCCGGATCGCCGTCCTGAAAATTTCCAAAAACGGTTGGTTTTTGATCCTTATCTTCTTCCAATGGTCTCTAACCTATAAATAGACCATTTATTCATTTTCTAGGGTATCCGAATATAATAGAAAAATACGACCGAAAGAGAAAAATCCACATATAGAGAAGAAAGGAAATCAATAGATTTAAATCTATGTTTCTTCATCTATATTGATTAATTTGATTCTAGGTTTTCCAAACTCAGATTTTGAGTAGAATCAAATTAATGAATACTTAGATGGTATTTCCGATCTATTTCTAATCTAAGTATTCGGCGGATCATCACCACCCAAAAACAACGATTTACCCTAAATCGGCGCGTGGACTCGCGTGGCCTTGTGGATTCAAGGTGCAACCGCTTTCGTGGATTCGAAGCGAGGTACGTTCGTGGATTCGAAGCGTGCTACTGGGTGAAGACCGTGGATTCGGTCGGACGTCGTGGACTCGACGTTGGACGCTGTGGATTCAGCGTTGGGCGCAGATCGTGGATTCGAGAAGCGTCGTGGAGCGAGCGGAGAAGATCTACTAGGAGCGTATGGTAAAAGGTTGAGTCGTCTGTGAGTACGTTATATCACCTTGTACGTGTGTTAATTCTAGTGGATTTCGCCGTGTGATCGGTCCCGTGGTTTTTTACTCCGGTTTGGAGTTTTTCCACGTAAAAATCTTGCGTGTTATTTTTATTTCCGCATTGGGTTTTATTGCGCAATGATTTTTTGAGTGTTTATTGTTTACACCTATTCACCCCCCTCTAGGTGTTTTTTCCCCTATTTAGATCCATTATATTTCATACAACCCAACAAGTGGTATCAGAGCGGGAATAGGGTTGTAAACAATGGTTGAAGGTGGAAACATCAATCGACCCCCTTTCTTTGATGGAACAAATTATGCGTACTGGAAAGTGCGGATGAAAGCCTTTTTAATTTCCATCGACGAACGGGTGTGGCAATCAATTGAATTAGGATGGTCTAATCCAACTGAAATTATTGCTGATGTTCGCACCTTAAAACCTAGGTCGAAATGGACCAAGGAAGAGATTGATTCTTCTTCTTACAATGGCAAGGGAATTAATGCTTTATTTAATGCTTTGTCACAAACAGAGTTCTCTCGCGTCTCGGCATGTGAGACTGCGAAAGAAATCTGGGATGTTCTTCAAGTTACGCATGAGGGAACTAACCTTGTGAAGATTCAGAAACTGCAAATGCTTACGAGCAAGTTTGACTCTATTTCTATGGCAGAAAATGAATCTTTCACAGACTATTACACACGATTGCAAGACATCGTAAACTCATGTGCTAACTTGGGAGAGAAGATTCCAGAATTTAAAGTTGTAAGAAAAATTTTAAGAACTCTTCCTGAACGATTTCGCCCGAAGGTCGCAGCCATTGAAACAATTAAACACCCGGACGAAATGCGTGTTGAAGAATTAGTTGGTTCATTACAAACTTATGAAATGACATTTCCTACTAACTATTCTTCTGGAAAAGCATCCTCTTCTAAGTCTTCAGGTTATGCATTGAAAACAACAAAGGAAGAAGACGCGGATTCATCCTCCTCAGACGATGACGAGAACCTATCTATGGAGGACTTTGAGAAGCAGCTCGCTCTCTTGACAAGGAAGTTTCTGTAAAGTACCGGATTTTCGGCACATAAATAAATGTAAATAAAGGTGGTATGAAATACTAGTGTTATGAAAGTTAGGGAAGTAAAGAATATGTGGACGCGAGTTGGGCCCAAATCGGGTTAAAATGGAGAGATCTAAAAATTTATTTGAGAAAGGGGGCCCAGATTTTTAGTGGAAAATTCACAGTGTCGGAAAATTCCGAGAAAATTACGGTAGCCCCGTAAATATGTTTTAAGACCACAGAAAAAGTTTCGCGTTGATCGGATACCCGATAGTGAAAACGGGCTCCGCCAACAGTGTCGAAAAATTCTGAGAAAATTTGGGGAGCTTCGTAATTATGTTTTAAGGTCACAGTAAAAATTTCGGGTTGATAGGATACCCGGATTGTGAGAACGGGGTCCGCCAATGATTCTAGATACAGCGAGGCTTTTGGTGGCCCAAAAATCGCCAAAAGTGAAAATTTAAATTTTTCTGTGGTAAATTAAGCTGAAACGAACCCGCCTGTCAAATTTGGACGGAAACGGACGAAAAATAGACAGAAAACGGGACAAAAACGAATTTACAAGGCGTGCGGCGCGCTGCGCAATGCGCACAGCTGGCGCGCAGATGCGCGGGATGGGCGCGCCGCGTGGCGTGGGAGGCGCCCTCTAGACCCGGTGCGCGCTCCCTTAGTGGTGGACCGCCACTTGACGGTTCTCTATTGGGCAATCCCGTAGACCCGGTCCACCATCTTTTCCTTTCCTTTCTTTTCTTCTTTTCTTCTTTCTTTTCTTCTTCTTCCTTCTTCCCCGCAGACCCTCTTCTCCCTTCTGTTCTTCTTCTCCAACAGAGCTACGGGGGAGAGAGAGAGAGAGAGAGAGAGAGAGAGAGAGAGAGAGAGAGAAAGAGAGAAAAAAAAAAAAAAAAAAAAAAGGGAGATTTCGTGGGAGATGGTGCGGCGCGCCGAGGACCTCGTGGGCGACGCGACTGTGCGAGGTAAGCCCCGCACATTATTTTTACGATATTTTTGGCACAATATTTATGCCTCCTTTGGGTTTGGATTTGACCCCACTATCGTGTTGCGTGTTAGGAACCGAGTTATACTGCGCCGTTTTGTTGCGCAGACTGTCGGGGATAATTTTGGTGCGCCTCGTTTTGCGTGCCAATCCGAGGTACGTGCTCCGTTTTACGCACAGATTGAGTTGTTGTGCACGATTTTACATGCAGTTTATAATATTATACATCGTTTTTCGCACAGAGATAGAAAAATATGCACCGTTTTGCGTGCAACCTTACAGTTAAACTTGCACCGTTTTGCGTGCAGATCATTTTATCGCGCACCGTTTTGTGTGCAGTTTATAATATTATACATCATTTTTCGTACAGAGATAGAAAAATATGTACCGTTTTGCGTGCAACCCTACAGTTAAACTTGCACCGTTTTGCGTGCAGATCATTTTATCGCGCACCGTTTTGTGTGCAGTTTATAATATTATACATCATTTTTCGTACAGAGATAAAAAAATATGCACCGTTTTGCGTGCAACCTTACAGGTAAATTTGCACCGTTTTGCGTGCAGATCATTTTATCGCGCACCGTTTTGTGTGTAGTTTATAATATTATACATCGTTTTTCGTACAGAGATAGAAAAATATGCACCATTTTGCGTGCAGCCTTACAGTTAAACGTGCACCGTTTTGCGTGCAGATCGTTTTGTCGCGCATCGTTTTGCGTGCAGTCTCTAATATTACACATCATTTTTCATGCAGGACTAGAAAAATGTGCACCGTTTTGCGTGCAATCCTACAGTCGAACGTGCACCATTTTGCGTGCAGATTTGAGGTACGTGCACCGTATTGCGTGCAGGTTGAGTTGACGCGCATTGTTTTGCGTGCCGATTGAAGTGGCGCGCATCGTTTTGCGTGTGGATTTTTCTGACGTGCACCGTTTTGCGTGCAGGTTTGGTGGACGTGCACCGTTTTGCGTGCGGACTCGAGGGAAGTGCGCCGTTTTGCGTGCAAGCTCGAGGAGACAAGTGGAATCGCGCGGAGACCAATTGCAAGTGTCTACAAGCAATTGGGTACACTACAAGGTGGGGAATTCTGCCGAAATTGGGTGACCTCTCCCCTTGCTCCTTTGCTTTTCGATTCGAAGCATGATAGTAGCCTGTTAGAGGCGTTAGGTAATTATGAATAAGATTGCATGTTTAGAGGAACACAGATGAAAAGAGCAACTGTTGGTTGCCAATAACAGATGATATATGTGCATGTGTAGAGAAATTTAGAGGAAAAGTGATATTTATGATTTATCCACAATAGGGGATAAATTTGTATGTGTAGATGGACACAGATGATAAGTGCAACTGTCAGTTGCCAAAAGGAGATAATTCATATTCATGTGCAAAAAGAACTTAGAGGATAAATATTATTTTTATGATGGATATGAAAATAATTGCATGCGTAGAAATGAGTAATTACTTGATGACTGTGATCATGTTAGGGTACAACCCTAGGAATCATGTGATATAAGGGAACAGAACTTGTTGGTAGTAAGACTAGGAGAAAACCTAGTTTAGGGGTTTGACGAGTGACATCAACTTAGGAGTTATCCTAGGAAGGATGAGTGGCATGGTCTTAGGTGATAACCTAAGGACACTGGATAGAGTGATCAACATAGAGTCAGAAAACTCTAGGTTGTATATGACATGGAACTTAGGTAAAGAGAACCTAAGGAGAACTAGTGTTCAACATAGAGTCAAGGAACTCTAGGATGAGTATGACATGGAACTTAGGTAAAGGAAACCTAAGGTGAACTAGAGGTCAGCATAGAGTCATGGAACTCTAGGACAAGTATGACATGGGACTTAGGTAAAGGGAACCTAAGTTGAGCTAGAAGAGTTTAAACTCACAGACAGGAAAATAGAGTCAAGTTGACTCTAGGATTCAGTAAGGAATCAGGAGGATGGAAAAGGTGGATCAAGTGTGGAGATATGAAAGGGAAAACAGAAAAGTAGAGTCAATGTAATTCTAAGATAACAGTGGAACATGGAATTAGAGTCAGTGTAACTCTAAGATAATAATGGAACAGGAAATTAGAGTCCGTGTAACTCTAAGTTAAAAGTGGAACAGGAAAGTAGAGTTAAGTTAACTCTAGGATTCAGTGAGGAATCAGGAAAGTGGGATAAGATCCCAAGGTTAAAGAATTAAACAAATATAACCCTAGAGAGTCATAGGGTGTCTGGGCAAATGGATAATAACTTTAACTTCAATTTGAGTTAAAGAAATAAAAGAGAAATGTTTAAGAGTCCAGGAGACTCTCTGGTTATCCTTATGGCAAGACCTAGGATAAGAGGAAAAATTGTTGCAAAAAGGCAAAGATTAAAAGCAAGCTAAAAGTGGCTAAAAGCATAAAGAAAATGTAAATGGCGCCTTCGAATTTGAGACTCGTCAAGTGGAGCAGGACTCCCTGGGCAGTGACCCGTCGGACGAGGTACTTTCGAAGGGCTAAAAGTGAAAGCAAGGAGCTAAATGCTCAAAGAAAAGAGAAAGTGATTTGCCAGTGGCAAAAAGGGAGCTATAAGCTCGAATAAGAAAGGAAAGCAAGTGTTCAAAGGCAAAGAGGCTAAGAACTAAAGTAAAAAGAAAAGAAAGAAAATATAAAGATAAAACGGGCGGACCTACGGTGAAGCCAGCCCATGTTGGAGGTACGGGCAGTATCCCTCTCCCGGGTAGAGACCCGTTCGGGACGCTTCTTCCGTAGGACGGGGTAACACTTGCGGGTGTTATCGGCAACCTTAGAAATCTTATCTTATGGTAGCAGGACTACCGGGCTGGGGCCCGTTGGATAAGAATTTCTGAGGGTTAACTTGAACTAAAGCACCAGAATCTAAAGAATAAAGAAAAATAGAGTGGCCAAGGTGGCCGGGTTAGTTGACCCTGTATACAGCGGCATAGTGGCCGAGTTGGTGCTTAGCAGCCTAGTGTGGCTAGACAGAGTAGTGCTGGGTCGATGGTTGTACACAGATAGTGTAGTGATATATTATTGCATAGCTGCATATTGATGTTGAGGATTTTAGTTTCCTAGCACACTATTATTATTGCTTCCATTGGACCAAGTGGTGTAGGACACTTTCTCTCGGTGGTTGAACCCACTGGGAACTCGCTCGTAAGTTCTCACACCCCTTGGGTGACCCCCCCCACAGGTTCGGGAATGGATGCAGCGGTCGAGACAGATCAGATGCAGACGACAGCGAGGCATACGACAGGGGCAAGGGCCCAGCAGCATAGTGACCTAGAGGGTCTAGCAGAGGTATCCCTTTCTATATATTTCTTGAGTGAACCTTGTATGGTGAGGAATTATGTAAAGGAAATGTAATAATTTATTTGCAAGTTCAGAATTGTAAAGTGTAATAAGTTTAATTTATGGTTCACTCCTGTATGCTTTCATTTCCGCATTAGTTATTGAATGAAAGTTTTAAATTTATAGTGATTTTTAGTACTCTGATATTGAGCTTCCGCATACACTTGTTGTGTTATTATGGATGTTACCGTTCCTTTCGGGTAGAAAAAGGTTTTACCCGATTGGCGGGTCTGTTGGCGTGCCCGAACCGTACAAATTGGCGGACTCGGGGCGTGACAGATTAGAGTGGTATCAGAGCCTAGGAATAGTCCTAGGTGGTTAGCAACCTTAGGGAGACCCTAGGGATTAGCACGAGAGAGTGTGTGGATTATTGGGCGAAAGTATTTGATTGGTTATTGTTGTTCCCAAAAAGGATGTTGGGACTGATCGAGGGCGACGAGCTTTCATTCTTCGGATATTACGTTGGCGGCCGACAACGTAATGTTGGAGATGAAAAGAAGTACCCTCTTATACTTTCGCATGATTGGGTCGACGAGCCTTTTTGTCGGTATATAGATTGCGCGTTGCTCAAATGGCTAAATTTGGGCTGGTTGTTTCGTTGTGGTGTGCATATTAGCGATGACACCACATAGGGAAACGCACCTGTTTTGACTCGAGTCACGAGAGGGCTCTGGGTCAAACAGGGTACACGAGCTGCGATAGCAGGTGACCGCACTTGTTGGTGTGGTCCAGTAGCATACGGAATCTTCTTGCCGTCGGCGAAAATTTTTCGCCGACAGGAAGACAGATTCCGACGCCTAAGAGTGGCGTCAGCGTGACAGTTGGAGCAGATAGATAGGCTCCAGTGGCTGATAACACAGCAGGCTAAGGCTTGTATAAAAGACGCATGAGTATACGACGTCGCCGTATGTTGGGGCGACAGTAGAGAGGGTGGCAGTGGCCACCGAGCTTTTGCCAGTGCACCCCGCACCTTCAGCAGGGGGTGTTATAAGCTTGTGTCAGCTAGTTTGTGGGCAAAGTGTGGTTAGCAAGGTCCAGTGAGAGACCGACTCACGAAGAAAATGGTGATCGCTATGTTGCGAGAACCAAGTAAGTGATGTGCCCTAAGTGTTAGGGCAAGGAAGATTTACGGGCCAGGCGGCGTGAGTTCGCCCCTGATGACGGTAGTGACCATGTGGCGTGTGGATTGTGGCTAGGTTGCCACGTAGTAATGTTGGTGAGGCCTAGAGTAGGCTTCAGGATGCGAGAACCTCTCGAAAGAGCGAGAGTTTTGTGGTGCCGTTCTGATGGATCGGTGTAATGGCGAGGATTGCCACCGCTGGATTTGCGAGTTAATCACCAGAGTTGGTGGACAGTTATTTGTGGTGCCTCAACCTAGTTGGGGGAAGTGTACAGGAGTTATGCGCGTGTATAAGCAAGTTGCTTAACACTTGATATTTGCGAGTTAGCATGGGGGCGTAGGACGCCCAACCGTTTGGTGCTCATGGAGCACAGGTACCGTTTAGCCAGAGAGAGCTGATTAGGTGGCGTTTAGCCTTTGCCCAGTGTGGCCAGAGTTGATAGAGAGTTCGGGTCGTGGATTGACGACTAGTTAGTTGGTTTTGCTCAGTGGAGCGTAGTGGTCGCGTGGCGACGATTATCGGGTTCGCTTGGGACGACCCGTGCCTGGACCATGTTTGTGGACTGTGGGCCTGTAGCCTAGTGGGCAGGCGCAGTCGGCTGTGGGAGACAGCGGCCCGAGACCTGATGGCGGGGCATGATAGAGATTTGGTCAGGACGGTAGTCCGAGCGATGACCCGGGAACGTGGAATGCCACGTGTGAGCATTGAGACTGTTAGTACACAGAGAGTGAGATATGACCAGGCCGTAGAGCTAGTGGTGATTGAGGTACTGTAGCTCCTAGTGGGAGTGTTGGGGTAGTAATCCTAAGTGAGGATCTACCCGTATGACGATTGGATCTGTGTGCTAGAGAGAGGGCCGTTGCACAGTGTTAGGCTAGTATTGGGCTATAGGGCCCTATTGGACTGTGGTCTGCGAACCTATTAGTAGTCCGAGATATCGGGTTAGCTGATAACCCGTGGACTCAGAGCGCTAGTAGCGTGTGTGATAGTTGAGGACTTGTGGATTGGCCTTGCCCTCCACATTAGGCAGCGGAGCGACCGAAAATGCGGTAAATGTAATTAGTTGCAGATGCAACCTCATTGTGGAAAAATGATGGCGGAATTAAAGTGGAAATTTCGCAAGAAAGACTTCGCCATTTGTGGCAATTGAGAGAGCAAGTGCTCAACTGTGTCTTTCACCTACTTGGTGAAAGTGGCCAGACACCAGGTCTGAGTTTGTCCCTGGATTGAGATAGGGATCCACGAATGAGTTGTTCGTGTAGTTTTGGTGAGCCCAGCGTTTAGGGGCGTAATCCCTCTTCTCGATCAAGTAGGAGTCGAGATGTGATTCAAGTTTCGAGGACGAAACTTATTTTAAGGGGGGTAGAATGTAAAGTACCGGATTTTCGGCACATAAATAAATGTAAATAAAGGTGGTATGAAATACTAGTGTTATGAAAGTTAGGGAAGTAAAGAATATGTGGACGCGAGTTGGGCCCAAATCGGGTTAAAATGGAGAGATCTAAAAATTTATTTGAGAAAGGGGGCCCAGATTTTTAGTGGAAAATTCACAGTGTCGGAAAATTCCGAGAAAATTACGGGAGCCCCGTAAATATGTTTTAAGACCACAGAAAAAGTTTCGCGTTGATCGGATACCCGATAGTGAAAACGGGCTCCGCCAACAGTGTCGAAAAATTCTGAGAAAATTTGGGGAGCTTCGTAATTATGTTTTAAGGTCACAGTAAAAATTTCGGGTTGATCGGATACCCGGATTGTGAGAACGGGGTCCGCCAATGATTCTAGATACAGCGAGGCTTTTGGTGGCCCAAAAATCGCCAAAAGTGAAAATTTAAATTTTTCTGTGGTAAATTAAGCTGAAACGAACCCGCCTGTCAAATTTGGACGGAAACGGACGAAAAATAGACAGAAAACGGGACAAAAACGAATTTACAAGGCGTGCGGCGCGCTGCGCAATGCGCACAGCTGGCGCGCAGATGCGCGGGATGGGCGCGCCGCGTGGCGTGGGAGGCGCCCTCTAGACCCGGTGCGCGCTCCCTTAGTGGTGGACCGCCACTTGACGGTTCTCTATTGGGCAATCCCGTAGACCCGGTCCACCATCTTTTCCTTTCCTTTCTTTTCTTCTTTTCTTCTTTCTTTTCTTCTTTCTTTTCTTCTTCTTCCTTCTTCCCCGCAGACCCTCTTCTCCCTTCTGTTCTTCTTCTCCAACCGAGCTACGAGAGAGAGAGAGAGAGAGAGAGAGAGAGAGAGAGAGAGAGAGAGAGAGAGAGAGAAGAGAGAAAAAAAAAAAAAAGGGAGATTTCGTGGGAGATGGTGCGGCGCGCCGAGGACCTCGTGGGCGACGCGACTGTGCGAGGTAAGCCCGCACATTATTTTTACGGTATTTTTGGCACAATATTTATGCCTCCTTTGGGTTTGGATTTGACCCCATTATCGTGTTGCGTGTTAGGAACCGAGTTATACTGCGCCGTTTTGTTGCGCAGACTGTCGGGGACAATTTTGGCGCGCCTCGTTTTGCGTGCCAATCCGAGGTACGTGCTCCGTTTTACGCACAGATTGAGTTGTTGTGCACGATTTTACATGCAGTTTATAATATTATACATCGTTTTTCGTACAGAGATAGAAAAATATGCACCGTTTTGCGTGCAACCTTACAGTTAAACTTGCACCGTTTTGCGTGCAGATTATTTTATCGTGCACCATTTTGTGTGCAGTTTATAATATTATACATCATTTTTCGTGCAGAGATAGAAAAATATGCACCGTTTTGCGTGCAACCTTACAGTTAAACTTGCACCGTTTTGCGTGCAGATCATTTTATCGCGCACCGTTTTGTGTGCAGTTTATAATATTATACATCATTTTTCGTACAGAGATAAAAAATATGCACCGTTTTGCGTGCAACCTTACAGTTAAATTTGCACCGTTTTGCGTGCAGATCATTTTATCGCGCACCGTTTTGCGTGCAGTTTATAATATTATACATCGTTTTTCGTGCAGAGATAGAAAAATATGCACCGTTTTGCGTGCAGCCTTACAGTTAAACGTGCACCGTTTTGCGTGCAGATCGTTTTGTCGCGCATCGTTTTGCGTGCAGTCTCTAATATTACACATCATTTTTCATGCAGGACTAGAAAAATGTGCACCGTTTTGCGTGCAATCCTACAGTCGAACGTGCACCGTTTTGCGTGCAGATTTGAGGTACGTGCACCGTTTTGCGTGCAGGTTGAGTTGACGCGCATTGTTTTGCGTGCCGATTGAAGTGGCGCGCATCGTTTTGCGTGTGGGTTTTTCTGACGCGCACCGTTTTGCGTGCAGGTTTGGTGGACGTGCACCGTTTTGCGTGCGGACCCGAGGGAAGTGCGCCGTTTTGCGTGCAAGCTCGAGGAGACAAGTGGAATCGCGCGGAGACCAATTGCAAGTGTCTACAAGCAATTGGGTACACTACAAGGTGGGGAATTCTGCCGAAATTGGGTGACCTCTCCCCTTGCTCCTTTGCTTTTCGATTCGAAGCATGATAGTAGCCTGTTAGAGGCGTTAGGTAATTATGAATAAGATTGCATGTTTAGAGGAACACAGATGAAAAGAGCAACTGTTGGTTGCCAATAACAGATGATATATGTGCATGTGTAGAGAAATTTAGAGGAAAAGTGATATTTATGATTTATCCACAATAGGGGATAAATTTGTATGTGTAGATGGACACAGATGATAAGTGCAACTGTCAGTTGCCAAAAGGAGATAATTCATATTCATGTGCAAAAAGAACTTAGAGGATAAATATTATTTTTATGATGGATATGAAAATAATTGCATGCGTAGAAATGAGTAATTACTTGATGACTGTGATCATGTTAGGGTACAATCCTAGGAATCATGTGATATAAGGGAACAGAACTTGTTGGTAGTAAGACTAGGAGAAAACCTAGTTTAGGGGTTTGACGAGTGACATCAACTTAGGAGTTATCCTAGGAAGGATGAGTGGCATGGTCTTAGGTGATAACCTAAGGACACTGGATAGAGTGATCAACATAGAGTCAGAAACTCTAGGTTGTATATGACATGGAACTTAGGTAAAGAGAACCTAAGGAGAACTAGTGTTCAACATAGAGTCAAGGAACTCTAGGATGAGTATGACATGGAACTTAGGTAAAGGAAACCTAAGGTGAACTAGAGGTCAGCATAGAGTCATGGAACTCTAGGACAAGTATGACATGGGACTTAGGTAAAGGGAACCTAAGTTGAGCTAGAAGAGTTTAAACTCACAGACAGGAAAATAGAGTCAAGTTGACTCTAGGATTCAGTAAGGAATCAGGAGGATGGAAAAGGTGGATCAAGTGTGGAGATATGAAAGGGAAAACAGAAAAGTAGAGTCAATGTAATTCTAAGATAACAGTGGAACATGGAATTAGAGTCAGTGTAACTCTAAGATAATAATGGAACAGGAAATTAGAGTCCGTGTAACTCTAAGTTAAAAGTGGAACAGGAAAGTAGAGTTAAGTTAACTCTAGGATTCAGTGAGGAATCAGGAAAGTGGGATAAGATCCCAAGGTTAAAGAATTAAACAAATATAACCCTAGAGAGTCATAGGGTGTCTGGGCAAATGGACAATAACTTTAACTTCAATTTGAGTTAAAGAAATAAAAGAGAAATGTTTAAGAGTCCAGGAGACTCTCTGGTTATCCTTATGGCAAGACCTAGGATAAGAGGAAAAATTGTTACAAAAAGGCAAAGATTAAAAGCAAGCTAAAAGTGGCTAAAAGCATAAAGAAAATGTAAATGGCGCCTTCGAATTTGAGACTCGTCAAGTGGAGCAGGACTCCCTGGGCAGTGACCCGTCGGACGAGGTACTTTCGAAGGGCTAAAAGTGAAAGCAAGGAGCTAAATGCTCAAAGAAAAGAGAAAGTGATTTGCCAGTGGCAAAAAGGGAGCTATAAGCTCGAATAAGAAAGGAAAGCAAGTGTTCAAAGGCAAAGAGGCTAAGAACTAAAGTAAAAAGAAAAGAAAGAAAATATAAAGATAAAACGGGCGGACCTACGGTGAAGCCAGCCCATGTTGGAGGTACGGGCAGTATCCCTCTCCGGGTAGAGACCCGTTCGGGACGCTTCTTCCGTAGGACGGGGTAACACTTGCGGGTGTTATCGGCAACCTTAGAAATCTTATCTTATGGTAGCAGGACTACCGGGCTGGGGCCCGTTGGATAAGAAATTTCTGAGGGTTAACTTGAACTAAAGCACCAGAATCTAAAGAATAAAGAAAAATAGAGTGGCCAAGGTGGCCGGGTTAGTTGACCCTGTATACAGCGGCATAGTGGCCGAGTTGGTGCTTAGCAGCCTAGTGTGGCTAGACAGAGTAGTGCTGGGTCGATGGTTGTACACAGATAGTGTAGTGATATATTATTGCATAGCTGCATATTGATGTTGAGGATTTTAGTTCCTAGCACACTATTATTATTGCTTCCATTGGACCAAGTGGTGTAGGACACTCTCTCTCGGTGGTTGAACCCACTGGGAACTCGCTCGTAAGTTCTCACACCCCTTGGGTGACCCCCCCCACAGGTTCGGGAATGGATGCAGCGGTCGAGACAGATCCGATGCAGACGACAGCGAGGCATACGACAGGGGCAAGGGCCCAGCAGCATAGTGACCTAGAGGGTCTAGCAGAGGTATCCCTTTCTATATATTTCTTGAGTGAACCTTGTATGGTGAGGAATTATGTAAAGGAAATGTAATAATTTATTTGCAAGTTCAGAATTGTAAAGTGTAATAAGTTTAATTTATGGTTCACTCCTGTATGCTTTCATTTCCGCATTAGTTATTGAATGAAAGTTTTAAATTTATAGTGATTTTTAGTACTCTGATATTGAGCTTCCGCATACACTTGTTGTGTTATTATGGATGTTACCGTTCCTTTCGGGTAGAAAAAGGTTTTACCCGATTGGCGGGTCTGTTGGCGTGCCCGAACCGTACAAATTGGCGGACTCGGGGCGTGACAGTTTCGCCGCAACTTTCGAAGGGGTAATCCAAGCAAAACTCCATCCTTCGGAAAGTCCAAAAAAGGCAAGGGTTCTTCAAATTACAAGTCAAGAAAGCAAGAGAACTTCTCAAAGGATAAGAAAAGTTCAGAGGGACAAGTACAATGCTTCAAATGTCGAGGCTACGGCCATATTGCAACAGAGTGTCCCAATAAGAATCCGGCAAAGAAGAAAGCGATGCAAGTCGTTACTTGGGATGACAACTCCACGTCAAATGAGTCATCCTCAAGTGATGAAGAAGACAACGCGACGGCGTTCCACGCGTCCACCTCTTCACCCTTCATGTGCTTAATGGCAAGTACTTCCGACTCGTTGTCCAACTCCTCCCATGTTGAAAAGAACGCTACGGACAGCGAATCGAGCAATTCTGAAGGTGAAGATTTTGCTCTTGCCTACCATAAGCTTTTGAGGGATTCAAAGAAACTGGCAAAGCAAAACCGGAGTTTGAGAGGGAGATTGCAGGATCTCGAAGAAGAAGCGAAAAGGGCATCTTCTCTCTCAAACGCTCTTGAAGTGGAAAGGGATAACTTAGCCAAAGCAAATGTTTCCCTTCAAGAGGAAAATGAGCTTTTTGAGAAAGAACATGAGAAATTGGTGGATAAAGCGAATTATTTCTCAAAGCTCTACAACGAGGCTCGACAGGACAACCTGGAAATGACAAAGACCATTCTCCAACTAAAGGACGATTTAAAGCGATTCTCTTCAGGAAGGAGTAAGTTGGATAGGCTTCTTGGTCTTGGTCAAACAAATCGGTTCGGCTTCGGGTACACTCAAACTGGTGACAGTCCAAGTTCGAGTCGGACAGTATTTGTGCCTCAGTCGGTACCTCCTCCTCCGACACTGGAATTCAAGACAAGCAACGACAACAAGCCTACTTCATCCTCCTCGGGATCGTCAAGAACTAAGGTATGTTTTCGTTGTGGTTTTTCAGGGCACATAAGGAGAAATTGCAAGATGGGAGCCAAACGCTCAACTCAAGCACTTCTTGCAACGACTACCAAAAAGGTATCTCCTCAGAAATCGAATGCAAACTTTTCAAAGGAAAAGAGCCTTGGTAGTTCACCGCGCAAGACGACTTCATCTAGGAGCAGCAATCAATCTAACAAGACGCTTTCACCTAGGAAAATAACTTCACGACCATTACCGACGCATTCCAAAAAGGTTTGGGTGCGCAAAGGTGAAATTTTTCCTTGTCTCGTTACCAATATCTCCTTGCATGCATATGATAGTTCGTCTTGGTATCTGGATAGCGGGTGTTCCCGTCACATGACTGGTGACAAAAACTTTTCAAAATTTTGAGAAAATCTCCGGAGGACTTGTTGTTTTCGGAGACGGTCGGTCTTCCAAGATCGTTGGAAAATGAACTATCGCTATTCCGGATGGCCCGGTTCTAAATAATGTGTTATTTGTTAATGGCCTTAAGACTAACCTCATAAGCATAAGTCAACTTTGTGACAATGGTTATTCAGTTATTTTTTCATCTGATGAATGTACTGTAACTGAGAAGAACCATGTTTTCTTTTTAAAAGGGGTTAGATCAGAAAACAATTGCTATGTAGTTCCTCATAAAATTTCTGAAAAGTGTAACCTAGCTTCTTTGAAAAATGAAACTCTTTGGCATGAAAGGCTAGGTCACATAAACTTTAAGGAACTTGCTAGAATTTCAAACAAAGATGTGGTCAAGGGGGTTCCAAAACTTTCATTTGAACAAAACATTGTGTGTGGCGGTTGTCAAAAGGGAAAACAGTCAAGGACTGCACACAAGAACTTGAACCACATTGGTACAAAACGGCCTTTGGAACTTTTGCACATGGACTTAATGGGGCCAACTCGTCAACCATCTTTGGGAGGTAAATGGTATATTTTCTTATTGGTTGATGATTTCTCTAGATATTCTTGGGTAGCATTTATAAAAGAGAAAGCTGATACTTTTGATTCTTTTCATGAGATTTGCCATCGTATTATGATTGAAAAGAATGAAAAGATTACTCGTGTTAGAAGTGATAGAGGTGGAGAATTCATAAATTCTAAATTCATTGATTTTTGCACTTCAAACGGCATTAAACATGAATTCTCGGCACCCTATACACCTCAACAGAATGGTGTAATCGAGCGCAAAAACAGGGTTGTACAGGAGATGGCACGTGTTATGCTTCATAGCCGGAATTTACCGCTATATTTTTGGGCTGAAGCCGTGAACACTGCAGTCTATGTAATTAACCGCGTTTATTTGCGCCCGGGGACTTTAAATACACCATATGAGCTATGGTTTTGTAGAAAACCAAATATCAAATATTTTCGTATCTTTGGGAGTCGGTGCTATATTTTACGTGATCGCGAAAATCTTGGAAAATTTGACTCTCGAAGTGACGAAGGGATTTTCTTGGGTTATTCTACAAACAGTAGAGCATATCGAGTATTTAACTCGGAATCTAAGACGATCGTAGAATCTATAAATGTTAAAGTAGATGAAGCTTCTCATTTTTCATCTGAAAAATCTACCCTCGATATCTCTCTTGATGATGATACACCTGCCAATGCATCTTCTCATAACAATTCTTTCGATAATGATGATGCATCTAACGGTTCTTCAAGTTTATCTGACGTGCAGGATTCATCTCATGTACCTCCGAGTACTCCATTACCTCAAACGTTACGCATCTCCAAGGATCATCCTGAATCGAACATTATTGGAGACCCACAAGAAGGAGTTAGGACTCGGAGGCAATTGGTTTGTGGATTCGCTTGCTACGTATCTTTGATCGAACCAAAGAATGTCGATGAAGCTCTTCAGGATGACTACTGGATTGAAGCAATGCAGGAAGAGCTCCATCAATTTGAGCGAAACAAAGTCTGGGAATTAACGAAGCCTCCGAAGCAACACAATGTGATAGGTACCAAATGGATTTTCAAGAACAAGAAAAATGAGGATGGTACTATCATCAGGAACAAGGCAAGACTAGTTGCTCAAGGCTACTCTCAAGTAGAAGGTATAGACTTTGATGAAACCTTCGCCCCTGTAGCTAGACTCGAGTCCATTCGTATCCTATTTGCGATAGCTTGTCATTTTAAAATCAAATTATTTCAAATGGACGTTAAGAGCGCGTTTCTAAATGGGTTTTTAAATGAGGAAGTTTATGTGGCTCAACCGAAAGGTTTTGTAGACCATAAACAACCTAACCATGTTTTTCGTTTGAAAAAGGCTCTTTACGGTCTGAAACAAGCACCGCGAGCATGGTACGAAAGGTTGACAAAGCACCTTTTGGAAAAGGGCTATACTCGAGGGGGAGCTGACAGGACTCTCTTTGTGAAGCATTATCAAAACAATTTCATTGTAGCACAAATCTATGTCGATGACATTGTATTTGGTGCAACAAGAGATAATGATGCTTCTAAATTCGCGGAGACCATGGAAAGCGAATTTGAGATGTCCATGATGGGCGAATTGACTTATTTTCTTGGATTACAAGTTAAACAAAATGATGAAGGCATTCATTTGAGTCAATCCAAGTATGCAATGGAGTTGGTCAAAAAGTTTGATTTAGAAAATTCTAAGGATTTTCCAACTCCAATGGGAACTAGCCACAAGGGACTTGGAAGTGAATCAAATAGTGAGAATGTAGACGAGAGACTCTATCGAAGTATGATTGGAAGTCTACTTTACCTCACGGCTAGTCGCCCGGATATATCCTTTAGTGTTGGGATTTGCGCGAGATATCAATCAGCACCAAAGGAGGTTCACCTGAAAGCGGTGAAACGGATCATCCGATACATCAAAGGAACAATAAATTTCGGAATTTGGTATCCTATGGGAACAAGTTTGGACATTGTTGGATACTCAGATGCCGATTGGGCAGGATCAGTGGATGATCGGAAGAGTACGAGTGGTGCATGTTTTTATCTTGGCCATTGCCTTGTTGCATGGCACAGTAAAAAGCAAAACTGCATAGCACTCTCTACTGCCGAAGCAGAGTATATTTCAGCGGGTAGTTGTTCAACTCAACTGATATGGATGAAAAGCGTGTTGAGCGACTTCCGGATTTCAGCATCTTCGGTAACAATTCTTTGTGACAACACTAGTGCTATTAACATTTCCAAAAACCCTGTGTTGCACTCTAGAACAAAACATATTGAACTTAGATATCATTTTCTTAGAGAGCTAGTTGAATCAAATATTCTTCAACTTTCATATATTTCAACTGAGGATCAATTAGCTGACATTTTAACAAAACCTTTGGATCAAAAACGTTTTATTCACTTGCGAAAAGCAATTGGAATGCTTTCCTTGAAATAACCTCTTTTTGAAACTTTTGCTTAAGTTAGGTTTTGTTTCATGTTTTGTTCTTTATCTATGTTTTGTACATAGGACATTAATTGAGCATTGATCATAATTGACTTTAATTGCATCCTTTCATGCATTTAGAAATTTATTATGCTTTTGATATCATAATATTTCAATGTTGCAATGATCATTTATGTTAATTAAGTCATCTTTTAAGTGATCAAAGTCAATTTCTCTCTCAATGATCTCTTGGTATAGTCATTATCTTATTTGACTGTTTAGTCGAGTATGAATGCGAGATCAATTTTTGGTTGAATACCTTATATATTAAATAATTGATAGCCAATTGATGGGGAGTCAAAGAAAAGTAAAATGCTCAAAAGATGTGGAAAGAGTTACATCTATTGATCTTTGTATTTCATTTTCTTTACCAAATTAATGATTTGATAAAGGCATTACGCATAAGATCGTGTTAAATGTGATTGAAGTTGTTTAACTTTAAGAGTTTTAATTTCCATAAATTTTCGTTTCATTTTTGAGTATTTTTGATAGATTTGGTATAATCTATTTCTTGTTGTATGAAACGATGATTTTTGTTTAAAGTTGATATGCTAAAGTGCTTACATACTTTTTCTGGATTTTATGGAATTTTTCTAAATTTTTCTAGAGAAAAAGTTGAAGCCGATCCGGATCGGACTAAGTGATCCGGATCCCGAACGCAGGCTTTTTCCTGCGGGTAGCCGATCCGGATCACATTCACGATCCGATCCGGATCACGGCTAGGGTTTTAATAAGAACAAGAGGGTTTTTGATTTCTTTTGCTACAATCTTTTGTTCTTAAACCTCCAGAGTTTCTCTCTCTAGATTTCTTCCTTCTTGGAGCCTTCAAACTCAAAGTTTTTCGATTTCAAGTAAGTTTTATTGATCAAAATCTCGGTTTTTCATTGTTTATCCTTGTTTGCTCAAGACGTGAACAGAAATCTTGCAACTTTTTCGTTTGTGAATGGTTTTTGGTCAAATTTCTTTTGAAATAAGGACTCTGAATGGATTAGTTTTGATTATATGCTAGGTTTTCTCAAGATTAACGAATTTTTGGGCTTCGATTTCTGAAAATTCTGTTTTAGGGCATATAAGAGGAATTTTTGAAAATCATGCAATTAATCCATTTTTAAAATTCTTTTTGCAAAACTAATTTGATTCTTGGCTTCTCTACATGATTATAATTGTTTGGGTACAATTTTTCCAAATTTTTGAAAACTGAAAATTTTCATGTTCTTGAGTTGTTGTTCACAGGATTTCAATCTTCTTAAAGCACGCACAGCAATGGAATTCTCATGGATCATTCTTCTCTTGGTTTCGATGGTGCACACACGTGCAACAGTCAAAGAGGAACAGGTTGACCCAACTCGAGACAAGACAAGAGAAGCGGATGAAGACAGCTCAGACTTTGACGAAAAGGAGTGGGAAGAATTCCTCAGGATAAATCAACAAAAATGTGATGAGGAAGACAGAAAATATTTGAAAGGCAAAAGACTAATGAAATCTGCCTCAACGACGAAACAATACACACGACGGAAGAATGTCAAAGAAGGCGGCATTCTACTTAATGAGCCTCGTACTAGAGCACGCTCATTCTCTGAAGTTCAACAGAGTAAATCTCCATGGATTGAGGGCCAGAACGCACCATCTGCGTCTACGCAAAATCCATCAACCTCCAAGAGAATGACTTCAGAAACAGATGCGTTGGCATCCATTCGTCAGGAGCAGCAAAAACTCTCTGCTGAACAAGAAAGGATTTCCAAAGAACTTCGGCACATTTCATCTGAGCATTTGAAAATCAAGAAGAAGTATTCACATATATCAAAATTGCTCAAAGGAATTTTGAGCAAGCTCAGTTGCACCAGTTCTGACACCTCGGATTAAACATTTCTTTGTGTGCAGGATTTCAGTTTTTAGGACTTAGTTTTGTTCTCATTTTGCTTCAGTTTTAGTTCTCAGGTTTTTCATGTTATTGGAATTTTTAACTCTCCTTACATTTTGTAGTTTTGGCTACATTTTGGCTTTGTTTGTGACAAAAAGGGGGAGAGAGTTTAGAGAGAACTTTGTGAGAACTTTGAACAAACTTTGACTTTGGTGAAAGGTGAGTATCACAACTTCTGGTTATTTTGTGATTTGTTGCATGTCCCTACTAACTATTCGACTAACTATTTGGACATGTATTATTACTAACAAGTTGTTTGATTACTAACAAAGCAAAGTTATGACATTTGAAATCTTATTGCTTAGAAGATATGTCAATGTTTGATTCTGATCTTATTACATATCTGAATTACTAAATGTCATGATGAGTATAAACTTCATCTCTGCTAGGTTTTGAATGCTAAATATTCTTGAGGTATCTAACGATCTCTTTTTGTCAAGAATGATTTCTTTTGCAGAGAGTACAGATGTCTAAGTCTAGAGTCTGTTTTAGGAGTTTATCTCATGTATTTTAATTTTTGGATCTCCATTGTAAATTTTTGTTGTATGGTGATAGCAACAAAAATATCCTTTTTGAATTTTCTTTTGTGGATTTGTGTTTTGTCACGAAACCGCCAAAGGGGGAGATTGTTACGGAATTTGAGTTGGCGTATTTCGTGGAAAGTGTTAAGTCTTGAAGATTGAAGATGAGAAAAGTTTGGATCATGTACCTCAATCTCAAGAAAGAAGAATTCAAAAGGATCAGGTATGTTTAACTAAAGATTTTTGATGATCCGAATACTTCTTGTAGTGTAGAAACACTTGGAAGAATTTTTAATTGCATAAAAATCAAAAACTGGACATGGGACATGTTCAGGATCCGGATCAGACCTTGCAATCCGGATCCCGAAGGGTGATTGTTCATTGGCAATTTCAATCCGGATCCTAGGCCATTCCGATCCGGATCCCGAACATGGGATTTTGCTGAATTGCATGAACGATCCGGATCGGACCCTGCAATCCGGATCCCGAACCCTTGGATTTCTGGAATCGTCTATCACGCTACGACGATCCGGATCGCAGTAAATCCGATCCGGATCGCCGTCCTGAAAATTTCCAGAAACGGTTGGTTTTTGATCCTTATCTTCTTCCAATGGTCTCTAACCTATAAATAGACCCTTTATTCATTTTCTAGGGTATCCGAATATAATAGAAAAATACGACCGAAAGAGAAAAATCCACATATAGAGAAGAAAGGAAATCAATAGATTTAAATCTATGTTTCTTCATCTATATTGATTAATTTGATTCTAGGTTTTCCAAACTCAGATTTTGAGTAGAATCAAATTAATGAATACTTAGATGGTATTTCCGATCTATTTCTAATCTAAGTATTCGGCGGATCATCACCACCCAAAAAACAATGATTTACCCTAAATCGGCGCGTGGACTCGCGTGGCCTTGTGGATTCAAGGTGCAACCGCTTTCGTGGATTCGAAGCGAGGTACGTTCGTGGATTCGAAGCGTGCTACTGGGTGAAGACCGTGGATTCGGTTGGACGTCGTGGACTCGACGTTGGACGCTGTGGATTCAGCGTTGGGCGCAGATCGTGGATTCGAGAAGCGTCGTGGAGCGAGCGGAGAAGATCTACTAGGAGCGTATGGTAAAAGGTTGAGTCGTCTGTGAGTACGTTATATCACCTTGTACGTGTTTTAATTCTAGTGGATTTCGCCGTGTGATCGGTCCCGTGGTTTTTTACTCCGGTTTGGAGTTTTTCCACGTAAAAATCTTGCGTGTTATTTTTTATTTCCGCATTGGGTTTTATTGCGCAATGATTTTTTGAGTGTTTATTGTTTACACCTATTCACCCCCCTCTAGGTGTTTTTTCCCCTATTTAGATCCATTATATTTCATACAACCCAACAAGACCCCAAGATCTCGACTACACTATCCCAACCCCTGCTCGAACTCGAGCAACAAGTTTCCTGAATCTAAAATAAAAGGAAAAAATAGCAATCATGGTTTCTCCTAAGTCAAATCCCAGCATGATAGTGTAGCAGTAAAAGGTGGCCTATCTAGATGTCCATACAAGCATGCAAGTGCCCTCATGATGATAAAAGAAAGACAACGAACAGTGTTCTTGCATCTATTAGAGCATGATATCCTAATTTTAATAATCGATCTCATAGGAATGCTAAATACTAACAGGACATACATCAAATCCATACAAGCATGCAAGTTATCCACAATGTGCTAATCAACATTTTAATTCGGGGATTACTCTAATATCCCTAGTGAGTATGCTAAAATATGAGGTCCACAACAATCACCCACCTCGATCATGAAGCGCGAATCCAAACTCGCCCTCTCACAAAGAAAACCCCAGCTCACCGCGAAAACTGCAAAAACAACCAAAACGGTGCACAAATAAATCCCACAATTATCACAATGCCGCTGTCCACACAACAGTCCAGAAGATGGTCGATTTTCACCTGCGAGATGAACTACGAAAATTCCAAAAAACTCACTGCTGCGATCGTCATGACGAGTAGATGAAAATCGAGTACTCGCACGTCCCGTTCCGACACCTGTAGGCCAAGATAAAATTTAAACACCGCGGTAAGCCCAAAACTCCTCACGATTACAACTCTGCAGCATTCAGTCCAGAAGAAGTAGAATTATCACCTTTGAAACAACCTCCAAAAAATCTAAAAAAATCACGACGATGTTCCTCGCGACGAGTACATGCAAATCGAGTACTTGCACTCTTTGTTCCGATACTTGTGGGTAGAGAAATCTCACAATTACTCCAATGCTGTCCAAAATCTCGCTGCAGAAAATGGGGTCACAAGATAGTCTGAAAAACCCAAGAAAAGTTTGGAATGGGGAGAAACTGTAAATACAAGAATCGTAGCCCTACCTGTCATGGAAACACTGGCGCAAGAATCACCCAAAAACTCTGTCAGGGTAGCCCAAGGGAGTCCACGCACCGTAACGCGACGGAAAAGGCCACCGGAGAAGGAGCGTCGAAGCGCGCCGAATCGCCGTAGAAGTCGATGTAGCAGCCTCCAAAAATCCCAGAACTCCTTCACAAGATGCAGCACACAGTGGGGAAGAAGTTCACTGTTGAGAGATCCCAGAGAAAATGCTCAGAAAAGAAGGAAACGGAGCTGCAAGGGGGCCTATTTATAGGCCCAGCCCGGAAAAAGAAAAAAAATCCATCTTGGGCTGAGATTCAGGCCCTCGGAGGAGATTCGGGCGCCCGAATCTCCTCAGAGGAGCCCGGCGACGAGCGCCCGGAATTCCCTGGGCTTGACACGTGTCCCGAACACGGGATAGCGTGTGCAAGCCCAACCGAAAGTTGACATGTGGCCTGCGCCCGGTCAAAGCAGGAGGTGGCGCCTGCGAATCACCAGGCGCCACGTGTCCCACTCCCGACCGCGCCCACGTGCGGGTCTGCCGCGCCGCCTGCTCCCCTGCCATGCACGCAACCCGATGCACCCATGTGCGGCCCTCCGTGAACCGCGCCTTCGTGAGCCTACCATCAGGAGCTGCCACGTGTCCCCGCGCCCGATCCATGCACCCGCGTAGGTTCTGTTGGCCGTGCAGCATGCGCCCGCCACTCCGGGGACGCCACGTGTCCCCCCGTCCCGGTCTATACACCACTCGCGCCTCTCCGTGGACCGCATTACGTGAACCGGCCAATAACAGGCCGCCACGTGGCACCCAGCCGGTCTACAGCTTCCGCCATGCACCCGAATCCACTAAAAACTTTCGGGAGCCCCTTTTTGGGCATCCGGATTCAGAAAAATATAAGCAAATAATCGTTTTCAAGCGTTTTTCCACACTGAATCCAAATCCGACCTCCGATCAACCTGAAACCTCTTCTAAAATTCGGCAAAAGCAGCTGAAAGATAGGCTTGATCCAGAAACCTCACTGAGTCTGTCTAACACATCCATTTGACGCGTTACGGGCCCGGCACACCAATAATAGGTGTTTCACACCACGGATCACGGGGGAAAGCTACATGGGGATCTAGGCCACTACATCCTCCCCCACTAAAAAAAGTTTCGTCCCCGAAACAAAAGTCATACATCAAGCCGGAACCTCGAACAGGTAGGGGTAGGTGTCTATCATCGTCGACTCAAGCTCCCAAGTAGCCTCCCGCTCGCCATGGTTGCTCCACAAGATCTTCACATATGGGATGGCCCGACTGCGCAATTCTCTCACCTCTTGATCTAGAATCCGCAGTGGGCGCTCCTCATACCTCAAATTCTCGCTGATCTCGAGTGGGGTGAAGTCAACGACGTGCGACGGGTTGAAAACATACTTCCTCAGAGTAGAGACGTGGAACACATCATGTACACCGGCAAGCCTCGGGGGAAGTGCAAGTCTGTAGGCAACTGACCCAATACACTCCAACACCTCGAAAGGTCTAATATAACGGGGGCTAAGCTTCCCACGGATGCCAAATCTCCTGATCCCTTTGGATGGCGAGACTTTCAGAAATATATGGTCTCCAACCTGAAACTCTAAGTCTCGTCGCTGAATATCAATATAGCTCCTCTGTCCGCTCTGGGCGGTCTGAAGGTGTTGCCGATCACTCTGATCTTCTCCTCTGCCTCAAGCAATAACTCGGGCCCCAAAGTCCGTCTCTCACGCACATCACTCTAATAAAGAGGTGATCGATGTTACGGAATTTGAGTTGGCGTATTTCGTGGAAAGTGTTAAGTCTTGAAGATTGAAGATGAGAAAAGTTTGGATCATGTACCTCAATCTCAAGAAAGAAGAATTCAAAATGATCAGGTATGTTTAACTAAAGATTTCTGGTGATCCGAATACTTCTTGTAGTGTAGAAACACTTGGAAGAATTTCTTATTGCATAAAAATAAAAAACTGGACATGGGACATGTTCAGGATCCGGATCAGACCTTGCAATCCGGATCCCGAAGGGTGATTGTTCATTGGCAATTTCAATCCGGATCCTAGGCCATTCCGATCCGGATCCCGAACATGGGATTTTGCTGAATTGCATGAACGATCCGGATCGGACCTTGCAATCCGGATCCCGAACCTTTGGTTTTCTGGAATTGTCAATCACGTTACGACGATCCGGATCGCAGTAATCCGATCCGGATCGCCGTCCTGAAAATTTCCAGAAAAGGTTGTTTTTGATCCTTATCTTCTTCCAATGGTTTCTAACCTATAAATAGACCCTTTATTCATTTTCTAGGGTATCCGAATATAATAGAAAAATACGACCGAAAAGAAAAATCCACATATAGAGAAGAAAGGAAATCAATAGATTTAATTCTATGTTTCTTCATCTATATTGATTGATTTGATTCTAGGTTTTCCAAACTCAGATTTTGAGTAGAATCAAATCAATGAATACTTAGATGGTATTTCCGATCTATTTCTAATCTAAGTATTCGGCGGATCATCACCACCCAAAAACAACGATTTACCCAAAATCGGCGCGTGGACTCGCGTGGCCTTGTGGATTCAAGGTGCAACCGCTCTCGTGGATTCGGAGCGAGGTACGTTCGTGGATTCGAAGCGTGCTACTGGGTGAAGACCGTGGATTCGGTCGGACGTCGTGGACTCGACGTTGGACGCTGTGGATTCAGCGTTGGGCGCAGATCGTGGATTCGAGAAGCGTCGTGGAGCGAGCGGAGAAGATCTACTAGGAGCGTATGGTAAAAGGTTGAGTCGTCTGTGAGTACGTTATATCACCTTGTACGTGTGTTAATTCTAGTGGATTTCGCCGTGTTATCGGTCCCGTGGTTTTTTACTCCGGTTTGGAGTTTTTCCACGTAAAAATCTTGCGTGTTCTTTTTTTTTCCGCATTGGGTTTTATTGCGCAATGATTTTTTGAGTGTTTATTGTTTACACCTATTCACCCCCCTCTAGGTGTTTTTTCCCCTATTTAGATCCATATTATATAACCCAACAAGTGGTATCAGAGCGGGAATAGGGTTGTAAACAATGGTTGAAGGTGGAAACATCAATCGACCCCCTTTCTTTGATGGAACAAATTATGCGTACTGGAAAGTACGGATGAAAGCCTTTTTAATTTCCATCGACGAAAGGGTGTGGCAATCAATTGAATTAGGATGGTCTAATCCAACTGAAATTATTTCTGATGTTCGCACCTTAAAACCTAGGTCGAAATGGACCAAGGAAGAGATAGATTCATCTTCTTACAATGGCAAAGGAATTAATGCTCTATTTAATGCTTTGTCACAAACAGAGTTCTCTCGCGTCTCGGCATGTGAGACTGCGAAAGAAATCTGGGATGTTCTTCAAGTTACGCATGAGGGAACTAACCTTGTGAAGATTCAGAAACTGCAAATGCTTACGAGCAAGTTTGACTCTATTTCTATGGCAGAAAATGAATCTTTCACTGACTATTACACACGATTGCAAGACATCGTAAACTCATGTGCTAACTTGGGAGAGAAGATTCCAGAATTTAAAGTTGTAAGAAAAATTTTAAGAACTCTTCCTGAACGATTTCGCCCGAAGGTCGCAGCCATTGAAACAATTAAACACCCGGACGAAATGCGTGTAGAAGAATTAGTTGGTGCATTACAAACTTATGAAATGACATTTCCTACTAACTATTCTTCTGGAAAGGCATCCTCTTCTAAGTCTTCAGGTTATGCATTGAAAACAACAAAGAAGAAGACGCGGATTCATCCTCCTCGGACGATGACGAGAACCTATCTATGGAGGACTTTGAGAAGCAGCTCGCTCTCTTGACAAGGAAGTTTCGCCGCAACTTTCGAAGGGGTAATCCAAGCAAAACTCCATCCTTCGGAAAGTCGAAGAAAGGCAAGGGTTCTTCAAGTTACAAGTCAAGAAAGCAAGAGAACTTCTCAAAGGATAAGAAAAGTTCAGAGGGACAAGTACAGTGCTTCAAATGTCGAGGCTACGGCCACATTGCAACGGAGTGTCCCAACAAGAATCCGGCAAAGAAGAAAGCGATGCAAGTCGTCACTTGGGATGACAACTCCACGTCAAATGAGTCATCCTCAAGTGATGAAGAAGACAACGCGACAGCATTCCACGCGTCCACATCTTCACCCTTCATGTGCTTAATGGCAAGTACATCCGATTCCTTGTCCAACTCCTCCCATGTTGAAAAGAACGCAACGGACATGAATCGAGCAATTCTGAAGGTGAAGATTTTGCTCTTGCCTACCATAAGCTTTTGAGGGATTCAAAGAAACTGGCAAAGCAAAACCGGAGTTTGAGAGGGAGATTGCAGGATCTCGAAGAAGAAGCAAAAAGGGCATCTTCTCTCTCAAACGCTCTTGAAGTGGAAAGGGATAATCTTAGTCAAAGCAAATGTTTCCCTTCAAGAGTCCAATGAGCTTTTCGAGAAAGAACATGAGAAATGGTGGATAAAGCGAATTATTTCTCAAAGCTCTACGGCGAGGCTCGACAGGAAAAATGGAAATGACAAAGACCATACTCCAACTAAAGGATGACTTAAAGCGATTCTCTTCTGGAAGGAGTAAGTTGGACAGGCTTCTTGGTCTTGGTCAAACAAATAAGTTCGGCCTCGGATACACTCAAACTGGAGACATTCCAAGTTCGAGTGGGACAGTTTTTGTGCCTCAGTCGGTATCTCCTCCTCCGACACCGGAATTCACGACAAGCAACGACAACAAGCCTACTTCATCCTCCTCGGGATCGTCAAGAACTAAGGTATGTTTTCGTTGTGGCATTTCAGGGCACATAAGGAGAAATTGCAAGACGGGAGCCAAACGCACACCTCAAGCACCTCTTGCAATGACTACCAAAAAGGTGATTCCTCAGAAATCAATGCAAACATTTGAAGGAAAAGAGCCTTGGTAGTTCACCGCTCAAGACGACATCATCAAGGAGCAGCAATCTTCAACAAGACGCTTTCACCTAGGAAATAACTTCACGACCATTACCGACGCATTCCAAAAAGGTTTGGGTGCGCAAAGGTGAAATTTTCCCTTGTCTTGTTACCAATGTTTCCTTGCATGCATATGATAGTTCGTCTTGGTATCTGGATAGCGGGTGTTCCCGTCACATGACCGGTGACAAAAACTGTTTTCAAACCTTTGAGAAAATCTCCGGAGGACTTGTTGTTTTCGGAGATGGTCGGTCTTCCAAAATTGTTGGAAAGGGAACGGTAGCTATTCCAGATGGCCCGGTTCTAAATAATGTGTTATTTGTTCATGGCCTTAAGACTAACCTCATAAGCATAAGTCAACTTTGTGATAATGGTTATTCAGTTAATTTTTCATCTGATGAATGTACTGTAACTGACAAGAACCATGTTTTCTTTTTAAAAGGGGTTAGATCAGAAAACAATTGTTATGTAGTTCCTCATAAAATTTCTGAAAAATGTAACCTAGCTTCTTTGAAAAATGAAACACTTTGGCATGAAAGGCTAGGTCACATAAACTTTAAGGAACTTGCTAGAATTTCAAACAAAGATGTGGTCAAGGGGGTTCCTAAACTTTCTTTTGAACAAAACATTGTGTGTGGCGGTTGCCAAAAGGGAAAACAGTCTAGGACTGCACACAAGAACTTGAACCACATAGGTACAAAACGGCCTTTGGAACTTTTGCACATGGACTTAATGGGGCCAACTCGTCAACCATCTTTGGGAGGTAAATGGTATATTTTCTTATTGGTTGATGATTTCTCTAGATATTCTTGGGTAGCATTTTTAAAAGAGAAAGCTGATACTTTTGATTCTTTTCACGAGATTTGCCATCGTATTATGATTGAAAAGAATGAAAAGATTACTCGTGTTAGAAGTGATAGAGGTGGAGAATTCATAAATTCTAAATTCATTGATTTTTGCACTTCAAACGGCATTAAACATGAATTCTCGGCACCCTATACACCTCAACAGAATGGTGTAGTCGAGCGCAAAAACAGGGTCGTACAGGAGATGGCACGTGTTATGCTTCATAGCCGGAACTTACCGTTATATTTTTGGGCTGAAGCGGTGAACACTGCTGTCTATGTAATTAATCGAGTGTATTTGCGCCCGGGGACTTTAAATACACCATATGAACTATGGTTTTGTAGAAAACCTAACATCAAATATTTTCGTATCTTTGGGAGTCGGTGTTTTATTTTACGTGATCGCGAAAATCTTGGAAAATTTGACTCTCGAAGTGACGAAGGGATTTTCTTGGGTTATTCTACAAACAGTAGAGCATATCGAGTTTTTAACTTAGAATCTAAGACGATCGTAGAATCGATAAATGTTAAGGTAGATGAAGCTTTTCACTTTGAATCTGAAAAATCTACCCTCGATATCTCTCTTGATGATGATACACCTGCTAATGCATCTTCTCTAACAATTCTTTCGATAATAATGATGCATCTAACGGTTCTTCAAGTTTATCTGATGTGCAGGAATCATCTCGTGTACCTCCGACTACTCCTTACCTCAAACGTTACGCATCTCCAAGGATCATCCTGAATCGAACATCATTGGAGATCCACAAGAAGGAGTTAGAACTCGGAGACAATTGGTTTGCGGATTCGCATGCTACGTATCTCAAATCGAACCAAAGAATGTTGATGAAGCTCTTCAAGATGACTACTGGATTGAAGCAATGCAGGAAGAGCTCCATCAATTTGAGCGAAACAAAGTCTGGGAATTAACGAAGCCTCCGAAGCAACACAATGTGATAGGTACCAAATGGATTTTCAAGAACAAGAAAAATGAAGATGGTACTATCATCAGGAACAAAGCAAGGTTAGTTGCTCAAGGCTACTCTCAAGTAGAAGGTATAGACTTTGATGAAACTTTCGCCCCTGTAGCTAGACTCGAGTCCATTCGTATCTTATTTGCGATAGCTTGTCATTTTAAAATCAAATTATTTCAAATGGACGTTAAGAGCGCCTTTTTAAATGGGTTTTTAAATGAGGAAGTTTATGTGGCTCAACCGAAAGGTTTTGTGGACCATAAACTACCTAACCATGTTTTTCGTTTGAAAAAGGCTCTTTACGGTCTGAAACAAGCACCGCGAGCATGGTACGAAAGGTTGACAAAGCACCTTTTGGAAAAGGGCTATACTCGAGGGGGAGCTGACAGGACTCTCTTTGTGAAGCATTATCAAAACAATTTCATTGTAGCACAAATCTATGTCGATGACATTGTATTTGGCGCAACAAGAGATAATGATGCTTCTAAATTCGCGGAGACCATGGAAAGCGAATTTGAGATGTCCATGATGGGCGAATTGACTTATTTTCTTGGATTACAAGTTAAACAAAACGATGAAGGTATTCACTTGTGTCAATCCAAGTATGCAATGGAGTTGGTCAAAAAGTTTGATTTAGAAAATTCTAAGGATTTTCCGACTCCAATGGGAACTAGCCATAAGGGACTTGGAAGTGAATCACATAGTGAGAATGTAGACGAGAAACTGTATCGCAGTATGATTGGAAGTCTACTATATCTCACGGCTAGTCGCCCGGATATATCCTTCAGTGTTGGGATTTGCGCGAGATATCAATCAGCACCGAAGGAGGTTCACCTGAAAGCGGTGAAACGGATCATCCGATATATCAAAGGTACAATAAATTTCGGAATTTGGTATCCTATGGGAACAAGTTTGGATATTGTTGGATACTCAGATGCCGATTGGGCTGGATCAGTGGATGATCGGAAAAGCACGAGTGGTGCATGCTTCTATCTTGGCCATTGCCTTGTTGCATGGCACAGTAAAAAGCAGAACTGCATAGCACTCTCGACTGCCGAAGCGGAGTATATTTCAGCGGGAAGTTGTTCAACCCAATTGATTTGGATGAAAAGCGTGTTGAGCGACTTCCGGATTTCAGCATCTTCGGTAACCATTCTTTGTGACAACACTAGTGCTATAAACATTTCTAAAAACCCTGTGTTGCACTCTAGAACAAAACATATTGAACTTAGATATCATTTTCTTAGAGAGCTAGTTGAATCAAATATTCTTCAACTGTCATATATTTCAACTGAGGATCAATTAGCTGATATCTTAACAAAACCTTTGGATCAAAAACGTTTTATTCACTTGCGTAAAGCAATTGGCATGCTTTCCTTGAAATAACCTCTTTTGAAACCTTTGCTTAGGTTAGGTTTTGTTTTTGTTTTGTGTTTTGTTCTTTATCTATGTTTTGTACATAGGACATTAATTGAGCATAAATCATAATTGACTTTAATTGCATCTTTTCACACATTTAGAAATTTATTATGCTTTTGATATCATAATATTTCAATGTTGCAATGATCATTTATGTTAATTAAGTCATCTTTTAAGTGATCAAAGTCAATTTCTCTCTCAATGATCTCTTGGTATAGTCATTATCTTATTTGATTGCTTAGTCGAGTATGAATGCGAGATCAATTTTTGGTTGAATACCTTATATATTAAATAATTGATAGCCAATTGAGGGGGAGTCAAAGAAAAGTAAAATGCTCAAAAGATGTGGAAAGAGTTACATCCCAATGAGGAGTGTGAAAACTACCACCACATGGAGGAAAGAGCTACCAAGGTCCCGAGTACTGTGTGCAGCTACCACATGAATACCAAGCATGGTTTTCAATTTTTGATTAAATAAAATGCATACGGAAATACTTGACTCTGTCAAATTTCAAGGTTGGTATAAGGTGGGATTTTTGATGAAAGATGCTCAAAGAGCCACTCTCTTCAACAGATTGTCTAAATATATTATCTAACTTATCTGGGATTTCAAACATCTATTGATCTTGGTATTTCATTTTCTTTACCAAATTGATGATTTGATAAAGGCATTACGCATAAGATCAGGTTAGATGTGATTGAAGTTGTTCAACTTTAAGTGTTTTAATTTCCATAAATTTTCGTTTCATTTTTGAGTATTTTTGATAGATTTGGTATAATCTATTTCTTGTTGTATGAAACGATGATTTTTGTTTAAAGTTGATATGCTAAAGTGCTTACATACTTTTTCTGGATTTTATGGAATTTTTCTAAATTTTTCTGAGAAAAAGTTGAAGCCGATCCGGATCGGACTAAGTGATCCGGATCCCGAACGCAGGCTTTTCCTGCGGGTAGCCGATCCGGATCACATTCACGATCCGATCCGGATCACGGCTAGGGTTTTAATAAGAACAAGAGGGTTTTTGATTTCTTTTACTACAATCTTTTGTTCTTAAGCCTCTAGAGTTTCTCTCTCTAGATTTCTTGCTTCTTGGAGCCTTCAAACTCAAAGTTCTTCGATTCAAGTAAGTTTTATTGATCAAAATCTCGGTTTTTCATTTTTATCTTGTTTGCTCAAACGTGAGTTGAAATCTTGGAACTTTTTCGTTTGTGAATGGTTTTTGATCAAATTTCTTTTGAAATAAGAACTCTGGGTAGATTAGTTTTGATTATATGCTGGGTTTTCTCAAGATTAACGAATTTTTGGGCTTCGATTTCTGAAAATTCTGTTTTAGGGCATATAAGAGGAATTTTTGAAAATCATGCAATTGATCTATTTTTAAAATTCTTTTTGCAAAACTAATTTGATTCTTGGCTTCTCTACATGATTATGATTGTTTGGGTACAATTTTTCAAATTTTTGAAAATTGAAAATTTTTCATGTTCTTGAGTTGTTCTTCACAGGATTTCAATCTTCTTAAAGCACGCACAGCAATGGCATTCTCATGGATCATTCTTCTCTTGGTTTCGATGGTGCACACACGTGCAACTGTCAAAGAGGAACAGGTTGACCCAACTCGAGACAAGACAAGAGAAGCGGATGAAGACAGCTCAGACTTTGACGAAAAGGAGTGGGAAGAATTCCTCAGGATAAATCAACAAAAATTGATGAGGAAGACAGAAAATATTTGAAAGGCAAAAGACTAATGAAATCTGCCTCAACGACGAAACAATACACACGACGGAAGAATGTCAAAGAAGGCGGCATTCTACTTAATGAGCCTCGTACTAGAGCACGCTCATTCTCTGAAGTTCAACAGAGTAAATCTCCATGGATTGAGGGCCAGAATGCACCATCTGCGTCTACGCAAAATCCATCAACCTCCAAGAGAATGACTTCAGAAACAGATGCGTTGGCATCCATTCGTCAGGAGCAGCAAAAACTCTCTGCTGAACAAGAAAGGATTTCCAAAGAACTTCAGCACATTTCATCTGAGCATAAGAAAATCAAGAAGAAGTATTCACATATATCAAAATTGCTCAAAGGAATTTTGAGCAAGCTCAGTTGCACCAGTTCTGACACCTCGGATTAAACATTTCTTTGTTTGCAGGATTTCATTTTTTAGGACTTAGTTTTGTTCTCATTTTGCTTCAGTTTTAGTTCTCAGGTTTTTCATGTTATTGGAATTTTTAACTCTCCTTACATTTTGTAGTTTTGGCTACATTTTGGCTTTGTTTGTGACAAAAAGGAGGAGAGAGTTTAGAGAGAACTTTGTGAGAACTTTGAACAAACTTTGACTTTGGTGAAAGGTAAGTATCACAACTTCTGGTTATTTTGTGATTTGTTGCATGTCCCTACTAACTATTCGACTAACTATTTGGACATGTATTATTACTAACAAGTTGTTTGATTACTAACAAAGCAAAGTTATGACATTTGGAATCTTATTGCTTAGAAGATATGTCAATGTTTGATTCTGATCTTATTACATATCTGAATTACTAAATGTCATGATGAGTATAAACTCTATCTCTGCTAGGTTTTGAATGCTAAAATTCTTGAGGTATCTAACGATCTCTTTTTGTCAAGAATGATTTCTTTTGCAGAGAGTACAGATGTCTAAGTCTAGAGTCTGTTTTAGGAGTTTATCTCATGTATTTTAATTTTTGGATCTCCATTGTAAATTTTTGTTGTATGGTGATAGCAACAAAAATATCCTTTTTGAATTTTCTTTTGTGGATTTGTGTTTTGTCACGAAACCGCCAAAGGGGGAGATTGTTACGGAATTTGAGTTGGCGTATTTCGTGGAAAGTGTTAAGTCTTGAAGATTGAAGATGAGAAAAGTTTGGATCATGTACCTCAATCTCAAGAAAGAAGAATTCAAAAGGATCAGGTATGTTTAACTAAAGATTTCTGGTGATCCGAATACTTCTTGTAGTGTAGAAACACTTGGAAGAACTTCTTATTGCATAAAAATCAAAAACTGGACATGGGACATGTTCAGGATCCGGATCAGACCTTGCAATCCGGATCCCGAAGGGTGATTGTTCATTGGCAATTTCAATCCGGATCCTAGGCCATTCCGATCCGGATCCCGAACATGGGATTTTGCTGAATTGCATGAACGATCCGGATCGGACCTTGCAATCCGGATCCCGAACCCTTGGTTTTCTGGAATTGTCAACCACGTTACGACGATCCGGATCACAGTAATCCCGATCCGGATCGCCGTCCTGAAAAATTCCAGAAACGGTTGGTTTTTGATCCTTATCTTCTTCCAATGGTCTCTAACCTATAAATAGACCCTTTATTCATTTTCTAGGGTATCCGAATATAATAGAAAAATACGACCGAAAGAGAAAAATCCACATATAGAGAAGAAAGGAAATCAATAGATTTAAATCTATGTTTCTTCATCTATATTGATTAATTTGATTCTAGGTTTTCCAAACTCAGATTTTGAGTAGAATCAAATTAATGAATACTTAGATGGTATTTCCGATCTATTTCTAATCTAAGTATTCGGCGGATCATCACCACCCAAAAACAACGATTTACCCTAAATCGGCGCGTGGACTCGCGTGGCCTTGTGGATTCAAGGTGCAACCGCTCTCGTGGATTCGGAGCGAGGTACGTTCGTGGATTCGAAGCGTGCTACTGGGTGAAGACCGTGGATTCGGTTGGACGTCGTGGACTCGACGTTGGACACTGTGGATTCAGCGTTGGGCGCAGATCGTGGATTCGAGAAGCGTCGTGGAGCGAGCGGAGAAGATCTACTAGGAGCGTATGGTAAAAGGTTGAGTCGTCTGTGAGTACGTTATATCACCTTGTACGTGTTTTAATTCTAGTGGATTTCGCCGTGTGATCGGTCCCGTGGTTTTTTTACTCCGGTTTAGAGTTTTTCCACGTAAAAATCTTGCGTGTTATTTTTTATTTCCGCATTGGGTTTTATTGCGCAATAATTTTTTGAGTGTTTATTGTTTGCACCTATTCACCCCCCTCTAGGTGTTTTTTCCCCTATTTAGATCCATATTTCATACAACCCAACAATCGACACTTGTGTCTATACAACGCCTCAAACGGAGCCATCTGAATGCTCGCCTGAAAGCTATTGTTGTACACAAACTCTGCCAAAGATAAGTGCCGAATCCATCCCCCGCGAAAATCTAAGGTGCAAGCTCGCAGCATGTCCTTAAGGATCTGTATAGTGCTATTTGACTGCCCATCGGTCTATGGATGAAAAGCTGTACCGAATCTAAGCTGAGTCCCCAAGGTGGTCTGTAAACTTCTCCAAAAATGTGAAGCAAATCTCGGATCTTGATTTGACACAATAGAGGCGGGGACTCTATGTAACCTCACCACCTCATCCAGATACAGCTGAGCTAGCCGCTCGAGTGACCATGTAGTCTGCATCGGCAAAAAGTGGGCGGACTTGGTGAGTCAATCCACGACCACCCAAATGGCATCTGCTCCTCCCTGGGCCCTCGGTAATCCAACCACAAAATCCATCGTGATATGATCCCATTTCCACTCAGGGATTGTGAGACTCTATAACTTGCCAGCTGGCACCCGGTGCTCAGCTTTTACCTACTGGCAAGTTAAACACTGAGCCACAAACCTCCCAATACCCCCTCTTCATGCTGTTCCACCAAAAGTGTGCCTTGAGGTCCTTATACATCTTAGTCCCACCAGGATGAAGGGTATAAGGTATATAATGGGCCTCTCTCAAAATCTGCTCTCTGATCTCGGAGTCCACTGGCATACATGCTCGGTCCCTGTACCTCAGTACTCCCGAAGCACTGCAAAGTCCCCTTACTGATCGCTCAGAATCTGATCTCTAATCCTGGTCAAATGGGGGTACTCACTCTGTCTCTCTCTGATCCTATCCAGCAGAGTGGGCTGCACGACTAAAGACGTCAGTCTAGCAGAGACCCCAGGGGACACAACCTCTAGCTCGAGCCACCTCATCTCCTCAAGTAGTGGCGCCTGGTCAGTAATCAACATAGACAAGCTCTGCACCGCTCTCCAACTCAGGGCATCTACAACCACGTTGGCCTTGCCAGGATGGTAAAGGATATCCACATTATAATCCTTTAATAACTCCAACCATTTGTGCTGTCTCAAGTTCAGCTCTTTCTGTGTAAACAGATACGTCAGGCTCTTGTGGTCAATATAAATCTCACAGTGCTCCCCATAAAGGTAGTGGCGCCACAACTTCAATGCAAATACCACAGCAGCAAGCTCTAAATCATGGGTAGGGTAATTCTTCTCGTAATCCTTAAGCTGTCAGGATGCATAAGCAATTACCCTACCCTCCTGCATCAGCACACAACAGAGTCCACTGTGCGACGCATCACTGTAAATCACATATCCTTTCCCCATAATTGGGAGGGAAATGATAGGAGCTGACATCAATCTGCCTTTCAATTCCTCAAAGCTCCTCTGACAGTCGTCACTCCAAATAAACTTAATTCCTTTATGAGTTAAACGAGTGAGGGGTGTGGAGAGCTTCGCAAAGCCCTCTACAAACCGACGGTAATATCCAGCTAAGCCCATGAAGCTGCGCACCTCAGACACAGTCGTCGGTCGGGGCCAATCCCGAACTGCCTCAATCTTCGCCGGGTACACAGCCACACCTGCGGCAGAAATCACATGGCCCAAGAAAACTACCTCCCGAAGACAAAACTCGCACTTCGCCAAGTTGGCGTACAACTTCCGCTCACGTAGAAGTTCCAGCACAATCCTTAAGTACTCCTCATGCTCTGCATCGCTCCGGGAGTAAACCAGGATGTCGTCAATGAACACCACAACGAACCGATCCAAGTACGGTCGAAAAATCCTGTTAATCAAATCCATAAAGGCAGTAGGGGCATTAGTTAATCCAAAAGGCATGACGGTGAACTCATAATGCCAGTACCGTGTCCTGAAAGCTATCTTCGGGATATCCTCGACCTTCACATTCAGTTGGTGGTAACCAGATTGCAGATCAATCTTCAAGAAGACACAAGACCCTTGCAGCTGGTCAAACAAATCATCAATGCGCGGCAAAGGGTACTTGTTCTTGATGGTCACTTTATTCAATTCCCGATAATCCACACAGAGCCGAAGTGAACCATCTTTCTTCTTCACGAACAGCACCGACGCTCCCCAAGTCGATACACTTGGTCTAACAAAATCCTTATCCATCAAATCCTGGAGTTGCGTCTTTAATTTTTGCAGCTCAGCCGGTGCCATTCGGTAAGGAGCCTTAGAGATTGGCGCGGTTCCCGAAACTACGTCAATCAAAAACTTAATCTCCCTATCCAGTGGCATGCTAGTCAACTCCGGTGGGAAAACATTCGGGAACTCGCGAACAATGGGGATATCCCCGAGTCTCGGCACCGCCGTAGGCCCCTCAACCACACTAGCCAAAAAAGCTACGCATCCGCTGCGGATCATCTGCCTCGCTCACG
The DNA here is from genome assembly GCA_029168755.2 of Tillandsia fasciculata. NCBI lineage: Eukaryota > Viridiplantae > Streptophyta > Magnoliopsida > Poales > Bromeliaceae > Tillandsia > Tillandsia fasciculata. The sequence goes on along the minus strand of CM054946.1, from coordinate 5,802,315 downwards.
AAGTCGAAACTATAAAGGCGAAAAATGCACTCTGGCATCCCCGGTATACGAACACCTCCTGGCCTGGCTCTCTAAAAGTAACCGTTCTCGCGACACAATCAATAGTCGCGAAAAATCGAGCCAGCCAGTCCATCCCAAGTACCACATCAAAGTCTCGCAGCTGTCTCAAGACCATCAGGTCTGCTAGCATAATCCAAGACTCGATCTGCACCGGGCAGGACCAACAACACTCCTCCACGTGCAAAGTGTGATCGGGAGTCTAAACCTCTCGTGCACGTGGTAACTGTCCTACCTCTAACTCATGCAATGATGCAAAAGATCTACTAACAAATGAATGCGATGCTCCAGTATCAAATAAAGTGCGAACTCTAATGCCAGAAAGTAAAGTGATACCTGCCACCACATGGTAGGCTGCTGAGGAGTCCTCTACCTGGGCGGCATAGACCTGTCCACTCTGAGCTGGAGGTCGGTAGTCAGTAGGGTGGGAAGAAGGTGACCTGCTCGCTGGAGCATAGGGCCGCTGAACTGGCGGCCGCTATTGTGATGCAAAAGGGGACGACGCTGAAGAAGGCGCTGCTGATGTCGAAAGAGGGCACGTAGCTCGAATATGGCCAGACTGTCCACATCGGTAACAGTGACCCCACCTCAAATCGCAGGTGTCTGACGGATGCTGTCCCCTGCAGAAAACACACATGTCCGAAGACTGGGACTGCCTCGACTGCTGCTGCTGCTGCCTTTGAGACTGCCGTTGAGATCTCTGTTGTCTCGGCTGGGACCTCTGCTGCTGTGGCCTCTGGGATCCACCAGGTCCTCGTCAATCTGAACGCCCACGGCCATGGAACTGGGGCCGCGGCGGTCTCCACGAACTGGCCTGTCCCCCGTCATCTGGTGCTGGTCGCTTCCTATCGGAACTCTGCGCAACCATCCTGCCTCGCCTAGCAACCACAGTGTCGCCTCTCTCCACCCACTTTGCATGCTCTACGGTTTCCTCAAGAGTCTGAAGCCTCTGAGCGTGTACCAGGGTATATATCTCGCTGCGGAGGCCTGTCTCGAATAACTCAACCTAATGTGGACCATCACAGGCGACAGAGGGCACGCAGTTAAGCAACTACATGAACTCCTGATAGTAAGCCTGGACTGATCGGTCGCCCTGCTGAAGATTCTTCAAATCATCCTCTAATTTTCGCTTCACGCTGGTCGAAAAGTAGGTCTCTAGTAGCATACGCTGGAACTCGGACTAGGGTAGCTGCCGGGTGATCTGAAACTCCACTGGCTCCACCCGACGCCACCAAGCATCTGCATCTCCGTCTAGGTAGTGTACCGCCATATGAACTCTGTACCTCGAATCGATGAAGAAATCCCTGAATAGCTTCTCTATCGCTGCTAACCACGTCCCAACCTCCCACGGCTGCATGTTCCGCCCCGAGAATCTAGGCGGTCTGTGTTGACAAAACTTGGCGAGCTTGTCAGCAATATCCTGCTCCTCAGCTGGGGTCAAAGGCTGGGCCGCTCCCTGAGCCCCGCTACTCGACGATGGTGCTGACGGCACTAGAGGTACAATAGGTGGTGCGGGGGCCTCCAAAACAGTCGGGGGCGGTGCCTCTCTCTGGGCAAGTAGCCGATCAATCCGCTGCTCCTATCGGCTGGTGCTCTCAGCCAACTGGGCCACCAAGGCACTCAACTCGCTAATCTCGGAAGGTCTGGAGTGCTCCGGCTCATCCGGGGGTACAGGGGTACCCCGAGTAGGGATCCGACGTTGGGGAGGCATCCTGCCACAAGAAACCACACATCAGTAACAAAACCACCATCGACCTAATCTAGCGAAAGTCAAAGACATCCCCTTATTTCTGTAACTTTATGTTATCTGCAACCAACATAATTGTCCTACAGAAATAGGACATGTTGATCCTTCTTCCCTCACTGGAAGAGTCAAATAACTAAATCACCGACTTTTGCAAAATATCACGTCCCTCACGCCCTATCATCCTAGGGTCTGCCAAAAGCCTAGGGTTTTCTAAGTCCTAACAGACCTATCCCTAAGCTCTGATACCAACCTAATCTGTCACGCCCCGGGTGTAAATCGGAACCCAGGCCCGTCTACAGATCCATCGTGCATATGGAATTTTTCGTATATACGAAGCGCCGGTAACATGCTCAGATATAAGAGATATAATAAAAGAGCACAAAAACAGAGCTAAACTAAAAACTACTACATCTCAGACTGAAACTGGAAGTAAAATGAAGTGCAACTATAAAAATAATACAAGTGTCTCTCCCAGCTCACCAAATATATACAACCAGCTGGCTAAAGCCAGAACCAAAAATAAAAGTACAACAGTCTGAGAGAAAATAGGGGGTACATCAAAAGTCCAACTAAACTCACTATCGGGGCAGACGATCTATCTAATCAGCTATCCTCTTACCTCGATCTACCGCTGAAGGTCCAGCAGCTCCCGCAGACGACTCTGCAAAACAAAGGGAGAAAAAGATGAAAAACAACAATGGGGGTGAGAACTACTATAAAATCAGTAGCTTCCCCTAGTGGGTAAAGTCTCAAACTTCGATGCACCCACTACGACTACCAGAGGCAAAAGGAAAAGAAAGGTGGTAAGCTATGAACAGAAACTGCTGATAAAAGAGAAGCTACCAATACTATGCCTCTACATGCAGTGCCAGAAAAATAGCTATATGAATGCATTAGTAAAGGTGTATGTCTGAATAAACCCAATCAATGGACCAGTAATGACCGGTACTGCCTGCTCTGCTATCATCATCGGGCTAGCCAGCCAGTGCATAGCACCGAAGTGATATCATGAACCCAATAACCCACCGGCACCTGCCCGGTGTAATAGCACACTCTGAAGTGGCACTCGAGGGGAGCTACCCGCACGAGTAAAGTAACCAAGTCACAAGTATCTCAATATAGCAGGACTGGATCAAGACTATGCTCAAGTGGGAAAACCCATCCACTAACGAAACCCCGGTCCCTAATCTGATGCACAAGTAAACATCCGGTCAACCGCCCAAAGTCCGCGGTCGCCGCAGTACCCCACTATCAAGTCCAACCTGTCCCAGACCCCAAGATCTCGAGTACACTATCCCAACCCCTGCTCGAACTCGAGCAACAAGTATCCTGAATCTAAAATAAAAGGAAAAGATAGGAATCATGGTTTCTCCTAAGTCAAATTCCAGCATGATAGTGTAGCAGTAAAAAGTGGCCTATTTAGATGTCCATACAAGCAGGCAAGTGTCCTCATGATGATAAAAGAAAGACAACGAACAGTGTTCTTGCATCTATTAGAGCATGATATCCTAATTTTAATAATCGATCTCATAGGAATTCTAAATACTAACAGGGCATACATCAAATCCATAAAAGCATGCAAGTTATCCACAATGTGCTAATCAACATTTTAATTCGGGGATTACTCTAATATCCCTAGTGAGTATGTCAAAATATGAGGTCCACAACAATCATCCACCTCGATCACGAAGCACGAATCCAAACTCGCCATCTCACAAAGAAAACCCCGTCTCACCGCGAAAACTGCAAAAACAACCAAAACGGTGCACAAATAAATCCCACAATTATCACAATGCCGCTGTCCACACAACAGTCCAGAAGATGGTCGATTTTCACCTGCGAGATGAACTACGAAAATTCTAAAAAAATCACCGCTGCGATCGTCACGACGAGTAGATGAAAATTGAGTACTCACACGTCCTGTTCCGACACCTGTAGGCCAAGATAAAATTAAAACACCGCGGTAAGCCCAAAACTCCTCACGATTACAACTCTGCAGCATTCAGTCCAGAAGAAGTAGAATTATCACCTTTGAAACAACCTCCAAAAAATCCAAAAAAATCACGACGACGTTCCTTGCGACGAGTAGATACGAATCGAGTACTTGCACTCCTCGTTCCGATACTTGTGGGCAGAGTGTCACGCCCCGGCGTCGAAACTGCGACCCGGGCTCGCCAACAGATCCGCCGCCCATACGGGAAGCCCCGTATAGACGAAGCGACTAACCTGCAAAAGATCAACTATACCATACAGATATCAGAGCTGGAAGTAAAACTGCTAGAAATAAAAACTAAGTGAACAACTACAACTCTCAAATAATACAATCCAACCTCACCAAAATACAAAAATCTCTCGAGCAGTAAAATAAATACAACTCTATACCTCACTACAAAGTTCTCTCAACATGAACTCTCAAAAGAAATAAAGGTACATCTACTCTCAGGACGACGACTGGTAGGGATCTAGCTCGCGACTCCCTTACCTCGATCAGAAGAAGCAGCAACAGGAGCAACTGGAACAGGAGTAGAGGTCCCTGTGGGAAAAGACACCACGACGGGTGTGAGAACTACGTCCCAAGTAGTTCTCAGTGGGTGCCGCCAACGAGCCCGACGGTCTGTCCACTAAGTCTACTAGAGGCATAAAGTAACAATAATAATACTGAAATGAAAGGGCTGGAAAAGTAACTCTATAGCTACTATGCCTCTATCTAGATGCTCAAGAAAATGAAACAGATGGAAACATGATGCATCTACTAACTCACACAGTACAGTCACCCAATCTATACTGACTGCCGCATAGGGTCCAGTCAAACCTGCGCCTACCTACTGCCGTGACATCCCGGAGGACCGGACTTACGTAGGGCGTCCGCGGCTGCCACTAACTGGCCCAGCCAGAGGGACTGCGTCCGTAACTGCCACTAACTGGCCCAGTCAGAGGGACGGCGTCGACAAGTCACGATACAAAAGTAGCAAATCCACCCCGGGTGTGGCTCTCGAGGGGAGCGACCCCACCGAGGAAGAAGGTATCCGCGCACTCTGTCGAGCTCAAAGTGGCACTGCAGGCTATAGTCAAAATCCACGCTCACGCACTGAACGAAAAGACTCAATCCTCAAACATCTCGCACAACAGTCGGAGCACTCTCGACGACTCAGCTGATCAGCTCACGCGAAACACGAGACACAAGCCTCACCAATAACTCACAGCACAAAACACACTGGCTGGAGACACTCCACAGCCAGGATCGACCCACAACAGAACACTAAACTCACAGGAAAGACCGACACCATAAGGGTTCGAAAACCCGGTAGGCCGGTGCTTAGAACCCTATCACACAAGAACAGACTCTAGGCTCCGCCTATCGAAGTTGCCGCCCCCTTATAGTTCGGGGACACAACTACCTCGGTACAACACGCAGAAGACACCAACTAGGGCCCGAAAGTCCCGGGAGACCTACACCTACAACCCTATCAAACAAGAACAGGTTCCAGGCTCGGCCCCCGCGGCTTCCGTCCCGAACGAAGGAACGGCCCCTAGAACCCAGACCACTCGAATCCTTTCGAGTGGGGAGATTACAGGAAACAGGTGACATTTGCTATTGAAAATCATTTTGATCTGAAGAAATCCATATTTAATGATTTTAGATCTTTTTAGAAAAACAGTTAGAAAACAAGTGTTTTACCCAAACCCCGAAGGGCTGATGCCTTTGTGCAATCAAACAAGAACAGACTCCAGCGGCTCTTCGATGCTTGGAAGAAAGCATTGGTAAACTAAAATCATGTGTATGTCGAAAAAGGTTCTAGGTTCTAGGTCCGGCTAACACTAGTAACTACTGCCACTAACACAGTGGCGACAACCCAAACAGGGGGAAAAACAAGACCTCCCGGGACCACCGTTTACCCCAAACGGTTCCCGGTACAGACAAGCGATCCACTACATCTACCAGACTCCACTCTGCTCCCAAGCACGAGTGCAAATGCATCCCACACTAAAAAGAAGTCCCGACCGCTCGGCCCACTACCCGGGCGAGGATAACACTAAGTCCAGGAATGAAAAATAATGTGTGGATGTCTAAACATAAAGAACCCTAGCCCAAGTGAGGGTTTTCTACTGGTCTGGTTACACATGCAACATATGGCGGGGGTGCTAGGTCAGGTTCCAAGATAAAAAATATTTAACAGGTAGAAGGAAGTAGAAGAGATCATCAGATAATTACAAAGAATATTAACATTCACATTCTAGCATGCTACCCAGTCCAAACACTATCATGCATGATTCTATAACAATAGAATTAGAGCACAGTCCATAGATCCTGAAAGCAAAGCCACCCACCTGAAGGTGCTAACTGTCCGGGGTCACACAGCTGAGAGAACCAGAAACAGCAACTCTTAGGTCCAACAGGTCCAGTACAGTCCACAATCCCTCCTGGGTACAACAAAAGAATACAGTTACACTTAAATCCCAAAAATCTGCCCAAAATCACACACTGAATTTTCAGCTGCAAAGAAGTCAATATTTCACCTACTGAAAGTGCTCAATAAATTCTAAATAAAATATCCTTGCGTTCTACGCGTCGATAGCTTCGAAATGAGTACCTGCACGCCCAAATCGGAGTACCGTAGGCCAAGATATAAATTCCACAATACGGGCGCACGAAAACATACAACCACATAACTGTAAAATCTTGCACAGATAGAGGGGAAGATGTATACCTTCGGGAAGGCCTCAAGAAATTCCAAAAAAAATACCACGATGATCCTCGCGTCGAGTAGATGAAAAAAGTTTACAAGAGCGTCTCAATCCGATGCCCGGTTGCGGAGATAAAATTCCATCAATCTGCTGCCCTCAAAAATCCACACAGCAAACAAGGTCCTCAGAGAGCAAGGTAGAACTCCTCGAAAAACGAGAAACCAGAAAATGTGCGAGGAATCAAAATCGTAGCCTCACCTGTTGCGAATCCAACGGCGAAGAAATCGCTCAAAAAGATGGTCGGAGTAGGCCGGGGGAGCTCGTGCACCGAAGAGCGACGGAAAAAGCACCGAAGAAAGAGCGTCGCGCCGCGCCAAGAAAATGAGAATCTCGAAAAGCGTGCCCCCAAAAATCCCCAAACTCTGCAGATGGAAGCTACACTGCGAGAGGAACAACTTTGGTGAAGAACTCTAGCCAGTTTGAAGCTCGAAAGTGCCAAAAAAACGAAGAGGAAGGGAGCTCGGGCCTTTAAATAGGCAACAGAAAAACAATTGGAGAAATGACGGGTGGGTCCCCGTTTCCGGGCGCCCGAAAAATCCGGGCTGCTACAGTGTTGGGCCCGGCCCAACACTGTGCAGGCCCGAATTCTCCACGGGCCTCCACGTCGCCCACAGCACAGCGGACAGCCGTGCGGGGCCACCCAGCGGGCGACACGTGGCCCAACGAGGAGTCGAAACGTGGCGGCTTCCCGGTCAACGCGCGCCTGACGCGCCCACGTGTGCGCGCCAGCGCCGCCTGCGCACTATGTCAGGCACGCGCCCCGAGGTGCTCCCAGCCTGCGCCATGGACCGAGCATGCAACACCGGACCAACCACACGCCGCCACGTGTCCACCCTCCGGTCCACCGTACACCGCGCTTTTCCCCGTGGACCGCGCCTGCTGCGCCGGCCAACCGGGAGCCGCCACGTGGCCCTTGCCCGGTGCACGCCTCCGCGGTGGACCGCGCACCTACCCGCGCGCCTGCACCGCCGCGCTCCGCCGCTGCCCGCCGTGCTCCGCCGCTGCACGCCGCCGCCGCCGCCTCCCGCCGGCGGCCGGAACAGTAACTCTTGCCTCGAAAAGCGTGCGTGACATCCGGGCTCCGAAAAAGCAAATAAATAGTCCATTTTCAACGTTTTCGCGCGCTGAATCCAAATACGATGTCCGTTTCTCCAAATTCTCATTCGAAATTTTGCCGAAGGCCCCCGGAAAGCCCACTTGATCCGATTTTCGCGCCGGGTCCATTTCAAAAATCTGGTTTGCCAAATTCCATCTCTAAAAATTCCCGAAGGCATCCGGAGAGGTGAACTATTATCCAAACTTCGCCCTGAGTCCAAATTGACATCCGCATCGCGCGAAATCACATCTAAACACTCGACGGGTCCCCCCAATACTCCCATGATCCATAATTAAGCCCGAAGTCCACCACCAGTGTCCAAATTGCGCACAAACACCTCCAACACACCACACAAGCCTTCGAAAGCTGCCAAACAACCAGAAAACTCCCCCACGGGGAACCAGGTCCTCACACAGAGAAATCCCACAAGTACTCCAATGCTGTCCAAAATCTCGCCGCAGAAAATAGGGTCACAAGATAGTCCGAAAAACCCAAGAAAAGCTTGGAATGGGGAGAAACTGTAAATACAAGAATCGTAGCCATACCTGTCATGGAAACACCGGCACAAGAATCATCCAAAAACTTCGTCGGGGTAGCCCAGGGTAGTCCGCGCACCGAAACGCGACGGAAAAGGCCACCGGAGAAGGAGCGTCGAAGCGCGCCGAATCGCCGTAGAAGTCGATGTAGCAGCCTCCAAAAATCCCAGAACTCCTTCACAAGATGCAGCACACAGCGGGAAAGAAGTTCACTGTTGAGAGCTCCCAGAGAAAACACTCAAAAAAGAAGGAAACAGAGCTGCAAGGGGCCTATTTATAGGCCCAGCCCAGAAAAAGAAAAAAAATCCATCTTGGGCCGAGATTCGTGCCCTCGGAGGACATTCGGGCGCCCGAATCTCCTCAGAGGAGCCCGGCGACGAGCGCCCGGAATTCCTTGGGCTTGACACGTGTCCCGAACACGGGACAGCGTGTGCAAGCCCAGTCGAAAGTTGACACGTGGCCCGCGCCCGGTCAAAGCTGGAGGTGGCGCCCGCGAATCACCGGGCGCCACGTGTTCCACTCCCGACCGCGCCCACGTCCGGGTCTGCCGCGCCGCCTGCTCCCCTGCCATGCACGCAACCCGATGCGCCCATGTGCGGCCCTCCGTGAATCGCGCCTTCGTGAGCCCGCCTATCAGGAGCTGCCATGTGTCCCCGCACCCAGTCCATGCGCCCGTGAGGGTTCCGTGGGCCGCACAGCATGCGCCGGCCACTCCGGGGACGCCACGTGTCCCCCCGCCTCGGTCTATACACCACCCGCGCCTCTCCGTGGACCGCGTTGCGTGAACCGGCCAATAACAGGCCGCTACGTGGCACCCTGCCGGTCTACGGCTTCCTCTATGCACCCGAATCAGCTAAAAACTTCCAGGAGCCCTTTTTGGGCATCCGAACTCAGAAAAATACAAGCAAATAGTCGTTTTCAAGCATATTTCCGTACTGAATCCAAATCCGACCTCCGATCAGCCTGAAATCTCTTCTAAAATTCGGCAAAAGTAGCCGAAAGACAGGCTTGATCCAGAATCCTCACTGAGTCCGTCTAACACATCCATTTAACGCGTTACGGGCCCGACACACCAATAATAGGTGTTTCACACCACGGATCACGGGGGAAAGCTACACGGGGATCTGAGCCACTACACGCTCGGCCGGGTTCTCCTTTGGTTACTTCTCAGGACCGCTAGACTGAGGACAGCCGAAGTGGATTTATGGAGGTACAGAGGGATTGCCGGTTTCAACTTAAATGAGTCGAATTGGGTTGAGAGATAAATATACGGCTGATGAGCCGATTGTAACATTGAAAGTACAAAAATCACCAATAAAGATACGACTGATTGAGTTTTTACACTCAAAAGGCGAGAAAAGCAAATAAATACACGGTTAGGCCGGTTTACACTCTAAATGCAAGGATAAAGACACAACTGAATAACCGGTTTACACTTTATATTGATAAGAAGAAGGGGATACAAATAGAAAAAAGGGATAGAAGGATTACAATTAAGTCTACTCGTAGAAAAGTAGTAAAAAAGAAAAGAAAAACAAAAGAGTTAAGTTAACCTATTTCTAGATACAATGAAGAAGCTGGGGTGGTACCGGGCTTACGAGATTGCCGAATCCAGATCTCTTCGATAGTTCGGGTATTTATACACACCCCGAACAAACTTATTAGGCACCAATTTGAATTATCAGCGTAACTTTGGGGGAGTTACCGGGTATTCAGTAGCCACTTCCATTTGAGCCGAGTGCCCTTAATTCGGATAGTGATTGTCTCTTTGTCCAGGTTCATCCCTTCATCGTCGCGCCAGAGCGTGATTCTCGGCGCTTTCTAATGCTGAGCGCTACTTGCCGCTTCGGATTGGTTGTGGGATTTATGCCTGAATCTCGCAATCTTTCCTTCCGTAATCTTTTCCTATTCGGCCTGAACAACTGGAATTTGACTTAAGACTCCCGCCTTTCTTTGTCGCTTGACTAGGCAGATTGATGCCCTTCTTTAGCAGAAATTGACTTTGGCTGCTCCTCTTGTCGACTGATACTTTCAGCCGATGATGCGCGTCATTTATCGCGCCTCCCCGCGTTTGATATCGAGATACATGTTTTCTTCTTTTGACGCATTCTCTTGTCGGCTGATGTCTATCAGCCAACGATATTTGCCACATGTCGCTCTCTTGAGAGGTGAAAAATATGGTCTCAACAATGCCCCTTCGGCAATCGCCTGATGTGCCATTCGGGTGATTGTTGATACCTTTGGTCGGCACGATTTCCAAGGCTTTTGATTATTCCTTTTGTCGTTGAGATATTCTTCGGCCCTACGACCGATGAATTCGTTTTCGTCGGTTGATATCCCCATGCTTTTTGATCAAATCTTTTTCGATTATGCTTCGGTCGCTTCCCCATTAAGGTCTCGTATCTCATCATTCGCAATTATTCGTCCTTTGCGTGGATCTGATGTCATCGATCCATCTGACGGTCTACGTTCGTTCGAAGATCGTTTTACCATAAACGCTCCCGATCTTCGAGAAGCGGCGGTTCCTATTTCTGCCAAAACTGCAGCAATCTCCGTCGAAAAGCCCTCCTCCTCGAGGCCCTCGTCGCTCACCTCGCGGATTGCCGCTCGAAACCCTTTTTTCCTTTAGCTTTTCTTAGGGAGCACTCCACCCTTCGACGTTTAAATATCCTTTATGTCGATGCTTACTTTCCACATTTTCCTTTCTTTACATCATCTTCTTCACCATTTGTTAAACTCTTTTCGTCTTATGGCCTCTCGCGCTGCTCTGCTGCCAACCGATCCTGTCGATGATTTTCGACTCCTTAGTCCGTCGACGGAGAATCCGTTGCGCTTCCTTCATGGGCCCTTCTTTATGGCGAGAAACTATTTAAAACTAAATAGTTTTAAATAAAACTATTTAGTTTTAAAACTTTAAAATAAAGACTTCATCCAAAAAAAAAGTTTGAAAGTTGAGTGTTCTTTCTTAGTTCTCCATAATTGAAGGGGTCATCAAACAAATTTACAAGATATATAGGTGTGCAGACAAAAGCATAAAGAGTACGTAAAATAATTTGTTAATGACACAACTCATCAAGTGGGTACCGGTCAATTGCTACCGAATTCTCTATAGCCAATCATCACTATTTTTTTAGTACGTTACTCTCGGTAAATATAAAAAATTAACAAACATAATTAATCTGATATATAAAAATATTTCTCCAGATTGTAGACCTAACGTTGCTCTGTTTTAGGTGTGTAAATTAAAGTGGCAAGCCCAACTATGTATAGGGTAGATTACGTGAAGCACAAGTTGTAGCTCCACTTTTAAATGCCATTAAATTTCAGGCCAAATTAGACTCTGCACTCCTCCACGCTCTCCCTCCCCCGCGAAAAACAGAAATAGTATTTGAATCACTACAATAAGAGTTTGAGGGAACTCAAACTAAAAATTTACTATTCTGATATTATATTAAAATAATATAAAATAATTATTATTATATATAAAAGTTTAACGATATATTTATTTTTAAAATATTATACTTAATGCAATATAAAAATAATGTGGAACCACCTTTATTTTTCAAAAGATTAAAATTCTACAGAACAAATTATTTTTTTTAATATCTATAGTTCACTCTCTATGACATTTGGGATCAAAATTTTTTTGATAGGTCTATGAATTGAGGTTCAATTAAATAAAAAAAAAAAATTAAATAAGATTGTGAGCTGGCAGCCGAGATTTGAATTTAAAACTTTCGCTCTGATAATATGTTAGAGAATGCAATGACAATCATTATTTTTTAAAAATTTAAGCATGCTATGTAATGGGTACTAGATTGAAATAGAAGTGCATAGAAATATGTTAATAAAGACAAATTTTTATCTATGAAGATATATTTTCTTCTTCTGTTAGCCTTTTAGATTTTGTCACGAATTCATTTATTGCTCGTATGTGTCTTAGAACTTCTTAGGATCTTAAATGTGGATTAATATGTGCATACTTTTTATATTTCCTTCTTCAAAATATTATATCTAAAATTGACGGAAATTGTTCTACTCTAGACTAAACTAAGAATTCTTTGCATCGAAAATGCATGTGATGTTTTTTGACTTATCCTATTAAAGGTTTGATGTTTCTTGGAGAAATGTATGAGTACATGGTAATACTATTTTGCAAGTGTATATGCAATATTGCTATTCTTTTTTATCTTCCTATTTTCATCATGACGGTCATTATTTATAATAAATAAATTTCTGACATTGACTAATGTGTGATAATGTTTTTTTTCTTTATATAATGTAGGAACCTCAACCTATTGACTGGGATTATTATAGAAAAGGGATTGGCTCGAAATTGGTTGATATGTACAGTCAATAATTTTCTATGAGGAACTACTGAACTCAATCACTTGCTGCCGTTACTCAACAGTTTTCTGTTGAGGTCTATCCCGTAGAGGTACTCAAATTGGATCAGTGATCGATTTCTAGGTTTCGTCGTAAATCTTTTTTTGAGAGAAAGATAGCATGCTACCGCTTCATTCAAGAAGAAGATGAATTAAGCAACAACAAGAGACAGCTAGGTCTCACAATCCGGGCGAAAAAAAAAAAAAAAAAAAAAACTAGGCACAGCAGCGCCCCCACAGATCCCGAAGCGAGCGAACATCCGTCAGAACGTAATCCAAGGTACATTTTTTCAGCTAAAGAATTCTCCTGTTCCTTTCCAACCAGATTGCCCACCAGGTAGCAGCAATTGTCACTAAGTCCTTCCCCCCAAGTGATCCGCCTATGCAACTACAAGTTTCCCAAAGACCACCGGCAGAAGCACAAACACTAACCAATGATTTGTTCAGGAACAGACTCTGCAGTATGGCTTGAACACAAGAGCATCTCAAAAACAAGTGGTCCACCGATTTGTTATCCTTTGAATAGAAGATACATCTCTCCTCGCCACTCCAACCTCGTTTGCACGGATTATCCACCGTACGCACCCTTCCACGAATGATGAGCCAAGCGAAGATCTTCACCTTCAGGGGAACTCTGATATTCCATAAGTGAATGAATCTTCTATCCCCTACACCCCTATCCTGCAAAAAATTATAAATGGACTTGACGGAAAAATATTCTGCATGTGACCACCTCTATCTGATTCCATAGGAAAAACATTCTGCCTGTGACCACCTTTATCTGATTCCATCTCTTCTGTTGCTGAGAGCTACTTCTGGGACTGCCTCCTTTAAAGACATAATCGCTTCCCTGTTTAGATATGAGCCTTGCTCAAACCCATACAGGATTTTTTGCCACTTCCACCTCCTTAATCCCCAGCACTCCTTAACTCTGAGATCCTTGTGCCATACCCTGTCAAAAATATTCGGAAATAAGGTGTAAAAAGGCACTTGTCTATTCTAAATATGTGTCCACCAGTTGATTCTCTTTCCATCCCCCAAGGAGTATGTCACTCCGCACTTAGAGATATCTTTTATCGTCAAAACACTGTGCCACCAGTATGAACACGGCTTAAAAGCCACCCCTTCCCTAAGAGGTCTTCTCTGAGAATAGTATAAATTGTCGATAAAGGGTTCCCAAAGGTTGTTATTTTTCGAGAGGAATCTCCACCATCATTTCGCAAGTAGAGCCAAATTTATGTCCTCAAGGTCCAACACTCCTAATCCTCCGTTTTTCTGACTCCTGCAAATGGTCTTCCACCCGACGAGACATTGACCACCCGTCACCTTAGCCTCGCCCTTCCAAAAGAATACCCTCCTAAGGGCTTCAATTCGTTTAAAAACCCATTTGGGAGCCCTAATTAAAGATCGAGAGGTAATACAACGGTATGTTCGAGAGCACCGAGTTCACAAGGACTAACCTACCTCCCTGAGAGAGGAGTTTAGCTTGCCAACCTTCCAATCTCTTTTCGACTCTAATGATGACAGGCCACCAATCCTCTATTCGCAAGTGCCCCACAGATAGCGGAAGCCCAAGGTACCGGATCGGAAGGCACCCTACCTTGCATCCCAAAATTGCCGCCAAACTCTCCCCCTATTGCGCTCTGCCCCCCGTATAAAATAGCTCAGTCTTATTCCTATTAATTTTGAGCCCCGACGCCCACTCAAAGAGCTGCCACACAAAAAGTGAGTTTTTCACCTACCTTCTCTTGGCTTTACTGAAGAAGAACGTATCATCTACATACTGAATCAGCGCAACTTTGACCTGCTCATTGGGACCAATCCCCGTCAAGAACCCATTGGTGGTTGCTCTCTCAGTCATTCTCGCCAGTCCTTCCGCTACTAGTAAAAACAAGAAAGAAGAAAAGGGGTCCCTTTGTTGGAGTCCTCTAGTTGTCTTTATCCATTTAGTCGCGGCCCCGTTGACAAACACCTCAACTTTCTAATTGGATATACATTGTTCGATCCACCTACACCACTTACAATCGGCTCCGAGCCACTTAAGAATGCTTAATAGAAAGTCCCATCTCACTCTATCAAAAGCCTTCTCGAAATTCGCTTTAATACCAACAATTTCCTTCTTATTTTTGCTGCTCCAACTTAATATCTCGTTAACTGAAGCAAAAGAGTCGAGAATAGACCGACCTTTGAGAAAGGTTGCCTGAGTGCGGGAGATAATCCCATCCACGACCATTCGAGTCTATTCGCAAGCATCTTGGAAACAATCGTCTGCACTCCATTTATGAGGCTAATAGGTCTAAAGTCATTAGCTCAAGTGGTCCCCTCTTTCTTAGGGATTAAGCAGATATACGAGTAATCCATCAGTCAGGAGTCCAAGCGACCGTCATAGAGATCACGGAAGATATTCATAATGTCGCCTTTAACCACTTCCCAGAAGCTCTGGTAGAATCTCACAGTGAAACCGTCAGGCTCCGGTGCTTTATCGCTCCCAAGCTGAAACGTAGCCTTTGTGGTGTCCCGATTTTCCCGTGCAACTTGACTAGGTGGTCGGCAGTGAGAAAACACCTATTTTTTATATATCGAGTGCGTTGTGCGTCAAACGGTTACCAAAAACGAACTCAGCATGTGAAAACAGTGAAAATTTACTATTTTCGAACTTGTCGGGCTATTGGGCCGATTCCTGGAGTGGGCCGATCCACGGCCCACTTCTGCGTGCACCGGGACCAGCGAGGAGGCGCGGCGGGGCCCGTGGCAGCTGCGGATTAGGCCGGTCATTGTGCGGGACATGCAGGGGCAGGCAGGGTAGGTGCGCAGGCGGTGTGGTGTGCACGCGGGGGCGCCACGTGGCGCCTCGCAATTGGTTGGCGCCACCCGCTCCGCTGCGAAGGACGGCCACGTGGTGGGGGCAGGTTGGCCCCGCCCCCACTGTCGCGTGGGCGGGACACGCGGCGCGCTCGGAAGGATCCGGGCGCTGCGCGGATCGGGGATCGATGTCCCCTGTTCGGCGCCCGGAACTTCCGGGCGCCCGAAAATGTCCCCAAAAGTCTAGATTTTTGGTTTTTTTTGGGTTTTGCCTATAAATAGGCCCCCTTGTGCGGCCTTTTGGAGCTTTTTGAGATTTTCTCTTAGGGTCATTTTTTGCAGGGACCTTCTTCTATGCCTGTTCTTCGATGTTTGGGATCTCGGAGATTTTTGGAAGTCGTTTCCTCAGTTTCTTCATCGACATCGCAAACGGAAGGACTGGCAAGTTTCATCCGCGGGCTCCCCTGGGCTGACCCGAGGGAGTTTTTAGCCAATTTCTATGGCATCGTTTCCACAAGAGGTAGACCTTCGATTTCCGTATTTATCATTTCTCTCGGTTTTGGGTTTTTATTGGGGTTTTCGGAGTATCTTTGAACCCCTTACTTGCTGCTGGTTTTTCTGGACAGCAGAGCTTGTTTGATTTTTATCTCGGTACTCGGTTATCGGATATCAGCCTATGAGGACTCAATCGACATCTACGCTTCACGAGAATTGCAGCCATATTTTTATTAGAATTTTTGGAGGTCATCTCGAAGGTGATATTTTGACTTCTTCTGGACTAATTTTTCGCAGAGTTGTAATTTTGGAAATTTTTGCTTACCCCGGTGTTTGGTCTTTATCTCAGTGCCCGGGGGGAGTTTTCAGGTGTTTTTGGGCTTGTTGGAATTGTGGGAACCTGAGGATTATCCATGTTTAGTTTCGTCTTATTTGGACTTTGGATCGATGCGTGCATTCACGTGGGTTGCTTTCGTCTCCAAAACCGGCGGGCGGTTCTCTAATTCTATATGATAGTGAGTATGTGTGTTTGTGAGATGAGATAGAAAGCATGTTTGCGGGAGATGATGTTTTCTTATGTTGATATTGAGATCATGTTGGTTAATGTTCCTTATTTACGTTCAGTTAAATTAAATACTATTATTGGAACTTTGACCTAACACCCTGTCATATGTTGCATGTTTCAACTAGACTAGTAGAAAACCCAAACTTGGGCTAGTTTATATATGCTTTAGACACTCCCACACATTTATTCATTTTTTCTGGACTTAGAGTGTTCCTCG
Organism: Tillandsia fasciculata; assembly: GCA_029168755.2. NCBI lineage: Eukaryota > Viridiplantae > Streptophyta > Magnoliopsida > Poales > Bromeliaceae > Tillandsia > Tillandsia fasciculata. The sequence goes on along the minus strand of CM054946.1, from coordinate 5,785,669 downwards.
CCCGGGTAGTGGGCCGAGTAGTCGGGATGTTATGGGATGCATGTTACACTCGTGCCTGGGGGCCGAGTGGAGTCTGGTAACTGTGATTAGATCAGTGCTAGTTATGGGAGCCGTCTGAGTCGACGGTGGGTTCCGGCTGTCGAGTATTTCCAGCCAGTGAGTTAAAGATGTGATTTGGGTACTGTTGATCTTGTTAATCGTGGATTTGGATTATAGCCTGCATGAGTCATATTGAGCTTGGCAGAGATGCGCAGATACTTTCCTCGGTGGGGTCGCGCCCCTCGAGTGCCGCTCCGGAGCTGGGCCTGTTACTTTGCTATCGCGACTTATCGATGCAGTCCTTCTGGCTGGGCCCTTTTTGGGCAGTCACGGACGCCCTACGTAGGTCCAGTCCTCCGTGGATGTAATGGCAGTAGGTGGGCGCAGGTTTGACTGGACCCTATGTGGCAGTCAGTGTAGATTGAGTGATTATTTTATCGAGAGATAGTAGACGTAGATGCATCATGTTTCATCTATATCACCCCTTGAGTATTTAGATAGAGGCATAGTAGCTGTAGAGTTGTTTCCAGCATTTCCTTTGTAGTACTGCATTTGTTACTTTATGCCTCTAGTAGACTTAGTGGGCAGACCGTCGGGCTTGGTGGCGGTACCCACTGAGAACTACTATTGGTTGTAGTTCTCACACGCGCTGTTGGTGACCTTTTTCCAGGGACTTCTTCTCCAGTTCCTGCTGCTCCATCTGACCGAGGTAAGGGAGTTGCGAGTTAGATCCCTACCCGTTTCCAGCGAGAGAGTAGATGTACCCCTTTTGGTGATGCTTTTAGTACTGTTAGTGGTTTGGAGATAACTTATATTTATTGTACTTGAGTTGAGAGTTTTATTTTGGAGAGATATTTGTATTATGAGGACATGATATGTACTATTTGGAGTTGTATTTATTTTATTTCTGCTGTTTACTTTTCCGCTCTGATATCTGTATAGTGGTTAGTATTATCTTTTGCAGGTTGGTCGTTTCGTCTATACGGGGCTTTCGGTATGGACGGCGGATTTGTTGGCGGGCCCGGGTCGCAGTGTCGACCTCGGGGCGTGAAAGATTAGAGTGGTATTAGAGCCTAGAATGTAGGTCATTGTGGACTTAGAAATCCTAGGCTTGTGGTTGGTGTAGTACACTAAACTTTAGCAAATTGCAAAGTTCTAGTGTGTGTGAAGGGTTAAATGATACCATTAGGATGTTTTAGTAAGCTTCCGGAAGGTTCTAGAAGGTTTCCGGAGAGTTTGGGCGCAAATCGAAAATTTTTAAAAAATTTAAAAATTTGAGGTTTTGGCTTCGGGGTCCGGACCGTCCGGGGGACAGTCTGGACTGTCCGCGCGAAACTGAAAATTCCACGTTCGGGGTCCGGACCGTACTGGGGGCAGTCCGGACCGTTCGGGTCTGGACAGCACAGTAAGAAACGAAATAACGTTTCATGCAGGGGGCTTTTGGGCTTTTGTTACATTAGGATTTTTTTTAACCCCTTCACTTCCTCTTTACCTCTCATTTGGAGAGAGCAAGAGAAAGTGTTAGAGAGAGAGAGAGAGAGAAAGAGATCTTGGATTCCCTTCTCCAACACCTCTCTCTACTTGGATTCTTCTTCAACCTCCTCTTCTCCACCATTGAAGCTTGCTACAAGAGCTTGGAGGAAGGCTAGAACTTGGAGAAGAAGGAAGTTTGGAGCTCTTGTGCCTATCCTTTGCTTTTCCAAGGTGGGATTTGAGCTATAAGAGGTTAGGAACACTTCCTTTCCCTTTCTTTTGGGATTTTTGGGGGAAAACCTAGTTTTGGAAAACTAGGGTTTACTTTGGGGCTTTTTGATTTCTAGCTTTTGGGGTGGAATTGATGGGTGTAGAACACTCTTGTAGGTGACTTTTGAAGCTTTTCTTGTTTGGATTTCAAGATTTAGCCAAATCCCTCAACCTAAGGTATTTTCTACCTATTTTCCTTATGATTTTAAGGGATTTTGTGATTAGGGTTTTGTGATGTTTTAACTCATTGAAAACTTCTCTTAGGGCATAAGAGGAAGTGTGGGCTTCTTGGTTGGGATCCTTCACAAGGATTTGGCAACTATCCGGTGGGTCTGACCTCACCGAAATGGGTAAACTCCCCCTATGTCTTCTATAGACTTTTAGGGCATCATTGTTATATTAAACATACATCGTTTGATTTATCATGATTTATGATCATGCATTTGAACCCCTTTATGTGTAGAAAATTTCATACTCTATGTAGTAGAGGTAAACATTGTAGGTGCATGGGCACTTTAAGGGGGGATTGAATAGGAATTTTCGTGAACTTAAGCTTTTGGATATGAATATAGAATAACTATACCTGTTATTGGATTTTTGAGACATGTTAAACACTTGATCATGTGTAAATGGACATTATGACATTAGAGTCATCTAGTATTGTAAGATACAAGTAGAAAACTTCTAAACTTGTACAATCAAGATGAAATAGTTAGATTCCATGTTTGAGACATGAGGACAACTTGTAAATGTTTTACTCTTTCATTATGCAAGATAATGTTAATATTGTATATGAAACATTGACACTTGAGATACTATACTCCGACCTAAAGGTCGATGATGCTTTTCCGTGTTTTAGACACGATGACTTGCTATTCCGTGTTTCAGACACGATGATCGAAACTTGCTTGCTTGCCGTTTGTGCTCATTCGCACATGCTTGGTAGGGTCGCTCCCTCCAAGCCGACACTCCGGAGTTGGCCATTTGCGACATCATGATCACCGTGCGGGATTGAGTGCCGATTGGGACGCCGTTGGATTGGCATAGTTCCTTGTAGGGTGCCACCACGGGACCATGAGGCGTGGCTCAAGCTTAGACTCAAAGAAAGTCTTCAAGAGAAAAGGATTAAGTTAACCAAACTTGACATTGAATACCACATAGATAATACATTAATGGTAGTTGGACATACATGATAGCAAACTCGACATTGGACACCATATAAGTAATACTACTCATTGTAGTTGGACATTATGATAGCATGATAGATTCATATCATCATCACCTTGTACATGAGCATAGAGGCATGCTGGACATTATGATAGCATGATAGATTCATATCATCATCACCTTGTACATGAGCATAGAGGCATGATAGTAGTAGAGTATTTTACTTTACTTCAGTTATTTATTTCCTGCATTTCATTTCAGCAGTTTTACTATCTTATCCCTCAGTTGACCTAGTGGTGTATTTCGCTCCTCCCGGCGACTTATCCACTGGGAACTATTGAGTAATAGTTCTCACCCCATTTGGGATGTTGTTTTTCAGAGCCATCCGCAGCGGGAGGGGCTCGGGACCGTGGCAAGGGGTTATCGCATAGCTAGCTTGTCCCCGTCGCACCACTCGAGGTAGTTACAGGACACCTTTGCTTTTGTTTTTTTCTTGGAGAGGTGTTAGTTTATTTTGGCATAGAAACCACCCATGTATTTTGATAAGATGTATTTGAGGGAACTACATGTGTATATTGGATTTTAACTTCTTGTATGATAAATGTTATCTACTTTCCTCTTTTATGTATAGTTTAGTTGCGTTGTGCTCTGATTACTAGTAGGATGTGTATATTGCTTCCTTTCCGCTTTGTTGTTGTAGACGCCTTGTGTGTACCGGGGGGTACCTTGTGCACACGGCGGGTCTGTGCACGTGCCGGGTAGGCTTCCGCTGGGGCCTGGGGCGTGACAGTTGGACCCTAGGATGACTCACGTGAGAGTCATGATTGTTAGCGAGAGTCCTGATTGAGTTTCCTAACTCTCCCAAGGGATGGGACGAGTGATTGACATGTCTTCTCTCGGTAAGCGGATATATTGGAGGCAGACAACATAGTTCTACAGGAAGGGGGACATGCCTTAGACTTTTGCTAGATTGGGTCGAGGGTTGTTTTCGTTCTGATTGTCTCCTTTATGTCACAGGTGAGAGCGATGCCTCCGCGGCGCAGGATACTGACGCGTTCTTAGCCTTCCTCCTTCGATGAGCCTGAGCAGGAGGAGTCAGGGCAGGGCCAGCAGAGAGAGGTACAGGAGCTTCGGGCTCAGATGGCCCAGATGTCGGAGACCATGGATCAGATGATGCGTATGCTTGAGCAGTGGGCGCAGCTGGTTGCAGCACCCACTGAGAGTTCCCATGCGCCTTCTTCGTCGGTCGTGGCACCCCCAGTTGTACGAGCGGCACCGACAGTCCCTATTACGCCGGTTACCAGTAGACAGTCGTCTGGGCCGGCGGGACAGTTGACCCCTGCAAAACAGCGAGAGGTTGTTGATTGTTTGATGAGGTTTCGCCAGCTCGACCTGCCTCGTTTCTCTGGGCAGAGTTTGGAGCCGTGGGAGGTAGAGTCGTGGATCACGGCTATGGAGAGACTTTTTGAGACCCTTTTTATCGAGGAGAGATTTCAGGTTCTTCTGGCGACAAACTTTCTAGAGCACAATGCCGAGGCGTGGTGGCGGCGAGTTCGACTTGTTGGTCCACCTGGGACCCAACTGCTCACTTGGGCAGAGTTCTGCAGCCTTCTACTTGGAGCATTCTTTCCTGAGAGTGTCAGACAGAGGTTGGAGGAGGAGTTAAAGAATCTTCGGCAGGGAGGCCGTCCGGTGTAGGAGTACATCGTGGATTTTAACTGACTTTTGGACAGTGTACCACACGTGGCCAGGGACGAGGCGCACAGGATTTACATGTTCGAGAGAGGCTTGCGCCGGGATATTTATCAGTTTGTTCGTTCGCGCAGATTGTAGACTCTGGATGCCTCGATGGAGCAGGCGCTATATGTTGAGCGCGGGGAGGTGGTGATGGAGGAGATGACTCTTGCCCCCGCAGTGGTTTCTGGGGCCTGTTGACGCGGGACAGACGAGCCGGCAGGGGCCTCCGAGACCTCCGTGATTCTATTCTCAGGGTCGTGGGTTTCAGGGGTGCTAGAGGTCTGGTGGACCCAGTCACCCCCAGCAACGACGACCGCCTCAGCAGCAGCAGTCTCAGCAACAACAGCAGTTCCAGCGGCTACCGCGCCAGGATAGATGTGTTATTTGTGGGGGACCGCACCCACCGAGCCAGTGTACTCAGAGGCAGGGCCGATGCTTCCGTTGCGGTCAGACTGGTCATTTTCAGGCATCGTGCCCCATAGCGGGATTCTCAGCACCCTCGACGGCCTCAGCACCCCCTATTCCTCTACAGATGACTGGACCTTCTGCGACTTACGGTATGCCTAATCGTGCTTCTTTCTAGCGATAGCCAAAGCGACGACCATCAGCGTCGAGCGGGCGAGTTTATGCTGCGCAGGTTGAGGATGCTTCGGCGGCTGACCATCTCGTTGTAGGTATTATTTTGATTTTCACTATTCATACTCAAGCTCTTTTCGATACTGGTGCTTCACACTCATTTATCAGTAGAGCATTTGCATCTCTACATGGTTTAGAGATAGATTTATTATCGCATGCATTGGAGGTTCGGATTCCAGATCATATTTTGCATGTCGAGGAGTGTTGTGGGGCTTGCCCAGTGCAATTGTGATCTTGGATCTTGCCAGCAGACTTGCTTGTCTTGCGGCAGCTCCAGGATTTTGACGTTGTACTAGGTATAGATTGGTTATCGCGGTACTTTGCCACCATTGACTGCAGAGAGAGGACTGTGACTCTCCGCGAGCCAGGACAGAAGGAATTCATCTACAGAGGCTGCTAGAGCACGCTGTTCGCAGCGACCGTTTCCTCAGCGAGGGCTAGGCGGATGGTGAGTAGAGATTGTACCGCTTTCTTGGCGACTATTGTTGAGGTGCCTACGGTGGCATTGGGACTCGAGGATATCCCCATTATTCGCGAGTTTCCAGATATGTTTCCTCTTGAGTTGACGACTATACCACCAGAAAGGGAGATAGAGTTTATGATTGACGTGGTTCCGGGAATCTCGAAGGCACCTTATCGAATGGCACCTGTCGAGTTGAGGGAGCTGAAGGCACAGCTGCATGATCTGATAGACAGGGATTTTGTTAGTGTCACACCCCGCGGTCGAAACTGCGACCCGGGCTCGCCAACAGATCCGCCATCTGCACGAAAATCTCCGCACAGACGAAGCGTCTACCCTACAAGTCAGATCTATAGCTAAACATGTATCATAGCTGAAATAAAATTAGTAGCTACAGAATCACAAACTGAACATGTCACGCCCCGGTGTCGAAACTACGACCCGAGCTCGCCAACAGATCCGCTGTAGTGGCCCTGGTTCCCATGCAACGTTCTTCCGATGAATCCACTGTTAGAACACCAAGTGTTGGTGTATCTGGCTCATGGTGCATCAATGGGATGCCACAGATGAACCCTATGAGATATTATTAGCTGTGTTGGCTTTCGGCTGGGTTTGCCAAAATTTTTGAAAAGAATTAGGCCAAACGGAGGTCGAAAATGGATTCAGCACGGAAAAACACTTGAAAATGGCTGTTTGCTTGTTTGATTCTGAGTCCGGATGCCCAAAAACGGACTCCCGGAAGTTTTTAGTGGTTTTTGGTGCATGGGAGGGGCCGTAGACCGCCGGCATGCCACGTGGCGGCCTGTCATTGGCCGGTTTTTGGCGCGTGGTCCACTGAGCAGCGCGGCTGGGTGCACAGACCCGGCGCAGGGACACGTGGCACCGCCTGATTGGCGGGCTCAGGGCGCGCGGTCTATCGGGTGAGCGCGGCGGTGCATGGACCAAGGCGGGGGACACGTGGCAGCCTCCGATTGGTCTGTGCACGCGGCGCGGTCCACGAAATTCCAAAGCGGAATGCGTGGACCAGGTGTAGGGGACACGTGTCACCCTCTGATTCGCGGGCGCAGCAGGCGCGGTGCACGGGAGGCGTGGCCGGCGCCTCGAGTTGCGTGCGCACGTGGGAGCCACGTCGTGCGACCGGCGCGTGCGGCGACCGGTCGGCGGGTCAACCGGCTGGACACGTGGCACCCGCTCATTGCGGGCGCCAACCGCCATACTGTGCGGTGGGTGGACACGTGGCAGCAGGTGAGTGGCCCGCACAACTGTTTGCTGTTCGGGGGGCCACGTGGTAGCATCTCGTGGTTTCGGGCGTGAATAGTGTTGGGCCGACCCAACACTGTAGCCGCCCGAAACTTTTCGGGCGCCCGAAAGTTGGGCCCGAAAGTGTTGACTTGCTTTTTTTTGGGCTTTTCCGGGAAAGGCCTATAAATAGGCTTCTTGGACCTCACTTTAGAGGCTTTTCCTGAGAGTTTCTACTCTGGTGCTCTTCACAAAAATTCATCCTCTTCCTCTTGTGCATCTTTTGGTGGAAGCTCAGAATTTTTGGAGACCGCGACGACGGCAATTTCTGCATCGTGGTGCGGAGCGACGATTTCCTGTTGGAGGCCCATTTTTGTCGGATTTCAGTCTGGGAGGTCTACCGAGCTACCCCGATGATATTTTTGGACGATTTCTGCGGCGGCGGTTTCACGAGAGGTATATCTACAAATTTCGTGTATGGCCATTTTTTCTGGATTTGAGCTTTTATTGGGGTTTTGGGTACGTTTTTGACCCCCTTTGCGGCTGATGGATTGTTTGGACAGCACATACTTGTTGGATTTTTATCTCCACATCCGGACATCGGATTTCGACGTTTCAGGACTCTATCGATATCTACTCTTCGCGAGGATCGTCGTCATATTTTTACTGAAATTTTTGGAGGTTGTTTTACAGGTGAAATTTTCACAGAAAGAGGACTGTTCACCACACATTTTGTATATTTGGAATTTTGTGGAATTAAGTGTAAATTTTGGAATGTATTTTGTACCCAGGATGTATTGAGCACTGCTACTGTATTGTTTGCTTGGAGATGTACTGATATAGCTGTTTCTGGGCTTTCTTAGCTGTACGACTCCGGACAGTTAGCACGTTCAGGTGGGTGACCTTGCTTTCAAAATCTATGGACTACGTACTAATTCTATATATGTAGGATCATGCATGTTAGAAATTGGATTAAATAGCATGTGTAACTGTATGTTAGTACTCTTGTATATCAGTTGTTGAATCTTGTGATCTTATTGTGATTCCTACTACATGTTAATTAGTGAAATCTTGGGACTTGACCTAGCACCCCTGTCATATGTATCATGTTCAGCCAGACTGTAGAAAACTTCAACTTGGGCTAGGTTTCTTTATTGCTCTAGACATTCCCACATCACTTAAATATATTTGTCATTCTAGACTTAGTTTTCTCGCCCGGGTTGTGGGCTGGGAGGTCGGGTGGTTGTGGGATGCATTTGCACTCGTGTCTGGGGACCGAGTGGATTTGATAGCAGTCTGTAGATCAGATTTTCTTTGGGAGAGTGTTAGTGATGGTAGATCTGGGTTCTTGGGAACTGTCAGAGTGACAGTGAGTCTCAGTTGTGTGGATTCTAGCCAGTGAGTGAGACAGTGATTTGTTGGTTATAGCCGATCTTGTTGATCGATGATTTGGATCATAGCCTGCATGAGCCACATTTGAGCTCGACAGAGATGCGCGGATACTTTGCTCGGTGGGGTCGCGCCCCTCGAGTGCCACTCCGGAGTTGGGCCTGATACTTCTATCGCGGCTTGTCGATGCAGGTGTCCCTCTGGCTGAGCCAGTTTTGGCAGTCACGGACACCGTCCCTCTGGCTGAGCCAGTTTTGGCAGTCACGGACGCCGTCCCTCTGGCTGAGCCAGTTTTGGCAGTCACGGACATCCTACGTAAGTCCGGTCCTCCGGGATGTGACGGCAGTAGGTAGGCGCAGGTTTGACTGGACCCGATGTGGCAGTCAGTTTAGATTGGGTGATCTTAGTGAGAGTTAGTTGTGGCATACTATTCTTTCTGTTCCACTCTTTGAGCATCTAAATAGAGGCATAGTAGCTGTAGACTTTACCTTTCCAGCTTTTCTTTACAGCACTGCATATGTTACTTTATGCCTCTAATAGACTTAGTGGGCAGACTGTCGGGCTTGTTGGCGGCACCCACTGAGAACTACTGTGGGATGTAGTTCTCACACCCGTCGTGGTGTCTTTTTTCCCAGGGACTTCTGCTCCGGTTCCTGCTGCTCCAGTTGCTGATCCTGCCCCATCAGACCGAGGTAAGGGAGTCGCGAGATAGATCCCTTCCTGTCATCCTCAGAGTGAGAGTAGATGTACCCCTGTACTATTTTGGAGTGTGTTATGTCGAGTGACTTTTGTAGTGAGGTATCGAGTTGTACCTTTCTTTTTCTGCTTTTCAGAGAGACTTTGTATTCAGGTGAGGATGGTCTGTATATATTTGTGAGATGTAGTTGTATTTTATGTCTTTTACTTCAGCTTTTACTATTTCAGCTCTGATATCTGCTAGTGTAGATGTTTCTTTGCAGGATAGTCGCTACGTCTATACGGGGCTTCCTGTATGGGCGGCGGATATGTTGGCGAGCCCGGGGCGCAGTTTCGACCCCGGGGCGTGACATCCGCCGCCCATACGGGAAGCCCCGTATAGACGAAGCGACTAACCTGCAAAAGATCAACTACACTATACAGATATCAGAGCTGAAAAGTAAACTACTAAAATAAATATATACTACTCCTCAAATAGTACATGCCAGGTCCTCACAATACATAAGTCTCTCCAAAACTAAAACTCTCAAAAGTAAAATATACATGATACATCCCAAAATCACTGACAATACTAGTACATCACAAAAAGAGGGTATAACTACTCTCTTAGGAAGAAGACTGGTAGGGATCTAGCTCGCGACTCCCTTACCTCGATCAGTAGGATCAACAACAGGAACTGGAGTAGAGGTCCCTGGAGAAGTCACCAACCATGGGTGTGAGAACTACATCGTCACATAGTTCTCAGTGGGTATCGCCAACAAACCCGACGGTCTGCCCACTAAGTCTACTAGAGGCATAAAGTAACAAATGCAGTACTGAAAGGAAAAGAGCTGAAAAATAACTCTACAGCTACTATGCCTCTATCTAAATGCTCAAGGAGTGCTACAGATGAAAACATGATGCATCTACTATCTCTCAAATATAATCACCCAATCTACACTGACTGCCACATAGGGTCCAGTCAAACCTGCGCCCACCTATTGCTGTTACATCCAAGGACGACCGGACTTACGTAGGGCGTCCGTGACTGCCAAAACTGGCCCAGCCAGAGGGACTGCGTCGACAAGTCACGACAGCAAGTAACATGCCCAGCTCCGGAGTGGCACTCGAGGGGCGCGACCCCACCGAGGAAAGTATCCGCACATCTCTGTTGAGCTCAATGCGGCTCTTGTAGGCTATAGTCCAAATCCACGATCAACAAGATCGACAGTAACCAACATCACATCTCTCACTCACTGGCTGGAAAACTACATAGCCGGGACCCACCGTCGACTCAGACAGCTCCCAAAATAAAATACTAATCTAAACATAGCTACCAGACTCCACTCGTCCCCCAGGCGCGAGTGTAACATGCATCCCACAATAACCCGACCACTCGGCCCACTACCCGGGCGAGGAAACTCTAAGTTTAGGTGAAAGAAGATAAAACTGTGGGAGTATCTAAAGCATAAATAAACTAGCCCAAGTTGGAGTTTTCTACTAGTCTGGTTAAACATGCAACATATGACGGGGTGCTAGGTCAAGTTCCAATGATAGCATTTAATTAAGATAATGAGGAAGCAGTAAATCAACATGATCATCATAGCAACACAAGGAGCATCAATTCTCTCTTCTAGCATGCTTCCTAATACATCTCACAATCATGCATGTTCACTACACTAGAGTTAATGAACCGTCCACCAGTTTTGAAGACGAAGCAACCCACCTGGAAGTGCAAAATCGATCCAAAGTCCAAAAATGCTGAAACTGTACGGGGACAATTCTCAGGTTCCCACGATTCCAAGGGCCCAAAAACACCCAAAAACTCCTCCTGGGTACAAAGATATGGTCCAAACATTGTAATCAATAAAAATTTCCAAGATCACTTGCTGCTGAAAAATCAGTCCCAAAGAAGCTTAATTACCACCTGCGAGATAATCTCCAAAAATTCCAATAAAAATACGACGGCTATCCTTGCGAAGCGTTGATGTCGATCGAGTCCTCACATGTCAAAATTCGATACCCGAGCATGGAGATAAAAATCCGACAAGGCTCTGCTGTCCAAGAAAAACCACCAGCAAAATAGGGGCTTAAAAATGTACCAGAAACCCCAATAAAAGCTCAAATCTGGGAGGAGTGGAAAATACGAAAATCGTAGATTTACCTCTCATGAAACCTACGCCATAAAAATTGTCCAAAAATTCTTTCGAAGTAGTTCTGTGGACCTCGTGGACCGAAACACGACAGAAATGGGCCACCGAAGAAAGAACGTCGCACCGCGCTAACTCGTCGAAGACATCGATGCCGCGACCTCCAAAAATTTCGAGACTCCTTCGCAAGATGCAGCACAAGAAGATCAACAAAGTATTTTGAGGGCTCAGTCGCAATATGGCTCGGGAAAAGGGGCCAAGAGCCCAAAGAAGAGGGCTATTTATAGGACTCCACCAAAGAAAACCCAAAAAAAAAACAAAAATAGGCTTTCGGGCCCAAAATTCCGGCGCCCGAGGGGATTCGGGCGGCTACAGTGCTCGAATCCCGTGCCCGGCCCGGCCCACGCTCAGCGCTCGGATCCTCCTGGTTCTGACGCGTGTCTCGAACAGCGGACAGCGTGTACGGAGCCAGTAGGTTGGCGCCGCATGGCCCCGACCGGCGAACGTGGGGCGGTGGCGCCCGCCAATCGCAAGGCGCCACGTGGCGCCCCCACGTCGGTGGTCACCTACCACACCTGCCCTGCTTGCTCCCACTGGCGCATGGACCGCGCGGGCATGAGCCGGCCACTCCGAGGCCGCCACGTGGCCCGCCCCGGTCCATGCGCTAGCCCGCGCGTCTCCATGGACCGCACCGCGTGAGTCCGCCAATCCGAGGCCGCCACGTGTCCCTCGCGCTCGGTCCATGCACCAGCGCAAAACCTCTGTGGACCGCGCCACGTGCGCCGGTCAATTCGAGGCTGCCACGTGGCATCCGGCCGGTCACGGCTTCCCCCATGCACCAAAATGCGCAAAAAACTTCCGGAAGTCCCTTTTTGGGCATCCGGACTCCCAAAAAGGCAAGTAAATAGTCGATTTTCGACGTTTTTCTGCGCTGAATCCAAATATAACCTCGGATTAGCCTATAGCTCTTTCTAAAATCTGACAAAAATAGCCGGAAGGTAGGCTCAAACTAGAGCCCTCACAGAGTCCGTTCAACGCGTCCATTTGACGCGTTGTGGGTCCGACACACCACTAATAGGTGTTCTACACCGTGGGTCATTGGGAAAGCTACACGGGGATCGGGGCAACTACAGAATATCTGAATATACATGAATCCACAGTACATAGTCACTCCTGCTATGAAAATAAATATACAAATCCCCCAGACAATCCAGTACAAAAATGAAATCTCAAAAATACAGGGTACCTCTACCTCTGACTCTCAAAATAAATTGGGTAAGGAGCTACTCGGCCACGCTCTTACCTCGATCAGCTGTCTCCGCACGAACAGAAGCCGGAACAACAATCTTTGGAAAACCTGCCACCGCAGCGGGTGTGAGAATTACACCAATACGTAGTTCTCAGTGGGTACCATCGCCAATGTCCACGGTATGCCCACTAAGTCTACTGGAGGCAAAACAATAGGTATGCAGATAATGGTAAAGCTGAAATGAAACTACAGCTAATATGTCTCAGGTATCATGCTCAAAGGAAAAACTCAGCTAAGAACTTGCTATGCATCCACTCGCTCACATCAACCCAATCTCTCTGACTGCCAAATCTGGTCTAGTCAAGCCTGTGCCCCCTAGTGTATCAACTAGGGTCCCTCGTGTATCAACGAAGGGTGTCCCATCGGACTAACATAGTACCACGCAAAGCAGCCTCATTAGGGGCATCACCATCACATCCGGAGCGGCAACTCGAGAGGAGCGACCCCACCGAGGTACAAGCGTGTCTCATCTGTCATAATAAGCAGCATCTGCAGGCTATAATCCATGATCAAATAGATCGGAAACTCGAATGCCAAAACTCTCTCACAATCCTGCCTAGGTCGAAGCATCCTCCACGACTCAATCTGATAAAGCCCATAAAACCCCCAAGACACTAGAGCCCATCCACTGAGTAATAAAAATCCTCTCGACCCCCAGGCATGAGAATACATGCACCCTGAACCTATCCGACCCCTCTTGGCGATCTCAATAAGTAAAAACTATTTTTAAAGCCGATTTTTCATTAAAACGATTCAGCGATTTTTAAAACAATTCAGATGCAATTCCGATATCAACTTACCATGCAATCTAGTGTCATATGATGCCACGAGCATACTAAAAATAATCTGGGGTTCCGGTTATCAATCTGTAATTTTCTAGGCAACTGTCAGATTTACCAGCTATAATAATAAATATTCTAGACATGCCAAACATGCATACAATAGCATTAGAAGGCATTCCACAAAACTTGAAAGAATTTCCAACCCACCTGGATCGCTTTCCACAGGCTAAGCCGAAGTCGGTGAAGCGCGGGCTCGCTCACTGTCGAAAATTCGCCAAAACAGCACTTCGGCACCCCGGTCGCGCACAACTCTGCCAACATTCAAGGGAGACCTCCAGGAGCTCACAGCTAGCTCCCAAAACCTCAAACAAGGCTTTCTCTGTGCTCAGGTCCACACTGCAGTCAACTCCGCCAACTCGCTGCGCACGCGCACACCTCCTTAGTCGGCTCCACACAGTGAACAGGGCCACTCCCAGCTCCAACAGCACGTGCAGCACTCTGCTGCTCCACTCGACACAGGAAAGGAGAAAAAGATGGACAAATCCATTTCCAGCTCAAAAATCCAAAGATCCGAGAAAACCACATAAGCTCATAAATGCGTCGTACTCACGTCTAATGTCGCGTCCGCGCGCGCGAGCTCCAATCGAGCTTCCCCCTCAACAGGACAAGCTCCCTTCCGTGCTCACGATCGGAAACCGAAGCTTCAGCAGAGAATCCACCAAGAACTCACAGCTAACTCCCTCTCTCTCTCACTCTCGTTCTCTCCCTCTATCGCTCCCTGGTTCCAGCTGAGAAGAGGAGGAGAAGGGTGTGGTCTCTATCAAAGATGGAGAGGAATAAATGCTGTGTAGAGGGGTGGTTGGGATGGCAGAGGTGTGAAGTTACCCTTTCGCCCCCACTTAAAATAGGAAATTATCTCACTGCCCTCAAGTTCTGGAGGCTGAGTACCGGTACCCGGGTCCTCGTATCGGTACCCAAGCACAAATTCCCAATCCGAGGGCCAACTCTGCCCAGTCCAACACATGGTATCGGTATCCTCCTCGGCGTTCCGGTACTCAAGTCATTTGGGGTCTGGCGTCCCGGTACACATAGCTCAGTACCGTCGCAGCATCCCCAAATCGAAAACTCTCTGTCGGATCCCAAAGAAATTCGTTTCGATACCCATCCTCGTGTACCGGTACGCAATGCCCCTCAAAACTGCGAAATTGGACTCCCAATTTCGACGCCGTCAACTCACTTTTCAATCCGAAGGTTTCCGCGTCGATCCGAAATATCTCGAACTCATCGGCACACATAAAATGAACACGCCACCGGCGAGTTCCCCGCACTACGCTAACCTGCTGAGTCGGTGCACTACACAAAGCCCCGGTACTCTACATTCTCCTATCCTTAAAAGGGTTTCGTCCTCGAAACCAAAGAAAACCGAATCTCAGGAGGGTGTCTCTAACAAATGGGGATAGGAGATCATCAACTCATCTTCAGGCTCCCAGGTGGCCTCTCTCTCTCTCTCATCATGATGGCTTCACTGGACCTTCACAAAAGGTACGACCCGACTGTGTAATTCTTTAGTCTCACGGGCAAGAATTCGCATCGGTCGCTCTTGATAGCTTAAATCCTCGTCCAACTCCAAGAAAGTGAAGCCCAAAACATGCGAGGGATCAAACACATACTTCGTCAGGATGGATACATGAAAGACATCATGGGTGCCGACCAATCGCGGTGGTAGTGCAACTCGGTAAGTAACTGGTCCAATGCGCTCTAATACCTCAAACGGGCCAATGAACCGCGGATTGAGCTTTCCGCGCACTCCAAATCGGCGTATGGTGAGACTTTCAGGAAAACATGGTCCCCAACCTGAAACTCTAAGTCTCGCCTCCTCCTATCAGCATAACTCCTCTGCCGGCTCTGGGCGGTCACCAAATGTCGCCGAATGACCTTGACCTTTTCCGTTAGCAAGTCAGGTCCTAAGGTCTTTCTTTCACCCATGTCACTCCAAAATAATGGCGATCGACATTTTCGTCCATACAATGCTTCGTAGGCGCCATCTGAATGCTCGCATGGAAGCTATTGTTGTACGCGAACTCAGCTAATCTTAAATGTCGATCCTAATTGCTGCTAAAGCTCCGGACACATGATCTCAACATGTCCTCAAGAGTCTGAATGGTCCGCTCCGACTGTCCATCAGTCTGTGGGTGAAAGGCGGTGCTGAAGTGAAGCTGGGTCCCCAAGGCTGTCTGCAGGCTCTTCCAGAAATGCGAGGTGAACCTCGGGTCCCTATCCAAAACAATCGAGGCTGGTACACCATGCAACCTCACAATCTCGTCCAAATATAGCTGTGCTAACTTCTCCAGAGTCCAACCTGACTGGATAGGCAGAAAATAAGCTGATTTGGTCAATCGATCCACAATCACCCAAATAGCATCAGCTCTACTCTATGATCTCGATAATCCAACCACAAAGTCCATGGTCACGCGATCCCATTTTGATTCTGGTATTAGAAGGCTTTGCAACTTGCCAGCTGGGACCTGGTGCTCAGCTTTAACTTGCTGACAAGTTAGACAATGGGCAACAAACCTTTCAATGTCTCTCTTCATACCAATCCACCAAAACTGTGCCCTCAAATCTCTAAACATCTTAGTTCCTCCTGGGTAAAGGGTGTAAGGTGTATAGTGAGCCACTCTCAAAATCAGCTCTCGAATCTCTGAATCCACGGACACACAAATGCGGTCCATTTACCTCAATACTCCCGCTACATCAACCGTAAAGTCCCCACTCTGACCATGCTGAATCTGGACTCTAATCCTCTCAAGATAGGGGTCCACACTCTGCTTCTCTCTAATCCTGTCTAACAGAGTGGGTTGCAAGACCAAGGACATAAGTCTTGCAGAATCCCCAAAGGACGCAACTTCAATCTCAAGTCGTCTTAACTGCTCTCTCAGTGGCATCTGCTGGGTAACCAACATACTCAAAGACTGCGCTGCTCGCCTACTCAAGGCATCCGCGACCACATTAGCTTTGCCGGGATGATATTATATGCTCAAATCGTAGTCTTTCAATAGCTCTAACCACCGACGTTGCCTCAAGTTGAGCTTCTTTTGAGTAAATAAGTATTTCAGACTTTTGTGGTCGGTAAATATCTCGCAGCGCTCCCCATAAAGGTAATGTCGCCATAACTTCAACGCAAAAACCACAGCGGCTAGCTCCAAATCATGCATAGGGTAATTCATTTCATAATCCTTTAACTGTCGCGAGGTATAAGCAATTACCCTACCACGCTGCATCAGCACACAACCAAGGCCGCTATGGGAGGCATCACTGTAAACTATGAATCCCTCTCCCATCACTGGCAATGCAAGAACCGCGCTGATATCAATCTCAGCTTTAACTCCTCGAAGCTCTGCTGGCACTGCTCAGTCCAAACAAATCTGGTCCCTTTTCTAGTCAAACCGGCGAGGGGAGTAGAGAGTTTCGCAAAGCCCTCTACGAACCGTCGATAATATCCTGCTAGGCCCAAAAAGCTCTGGACCTCTGTCACCGTCGTAGGTCTAGGCCAATCCCGAACGGCATCAATCTTCGTCGGGTCCACCGTCACTCTTGCGGCTGAAACCACATGGCCTAAAAATGAAACCTCTCGAAGCCAAAATGCGCACTTTTTCAACTTGGCATACAACTTCTTCTCTCTCATAAGTTGCAGCACTATCCTCAAGTGCTCCTCATGCTCTATGTCACTTCGGGAATAAACCAATATATCATCGATGAACACCACCACGAACTGGTCCAAGTACGGCTGAAATACTCGGTTCATCAAATCCATAAAGGCGGCAGGTGCATTAGTTAGTCCAAATGGCATCACTATAAACTCGTAATGCCCATATCGCGTTCTGAATGCTGTCTTGCACACATCCTCGGCCTTCACCCTCAACTGGTGGTAATCGGACTGAAGGTCTATCTTTGAGAAGACCGTAGCTCCCTGAAGCTGATCAAACAAATCATCAATCCGTGGAAGGGGATACTTATTCCGGATGGTCACTTTGTTCAGCTCTTTGTAATCCACACACAATCTAAGCGATCCATCCTTCTTTTTCACAAACAGAATCGACGCTCCCCAAAGGAGATACACTGGGTCTAACAAACCCTCTATCCAACAAATCCTGCAACTGAGCCTTCAGCCCTCTCAGTTCTGCCGGTGCCATCCTGTAGGGTGCCTTGGAGATTGGTGCAGTTCCAGGAATTACATCAATCACAAACTCCATCTCTCTATCCGGCGGCACTCTGGGAGAAATACATCCGGATACTCACGGACAATAGGGACGTCCTCGAGTCCAGGCATTGCCGTAGGCACCTCCACTATCGTCACTAGAAAAGCGATACAACCACGACTCAACATCTGTTGTGCCCTGGCGGAAGACACAGTCGCCGCAAACAAAGTGCTCTGGCATCCTCTATAAACATATTCCTCCTGACCCGGCTCACGGAGGGTCACTGTCCTCTCTCTACAATCAATGGTAGCATAATACTGGGATAACCAATCCATACCCAATACTACATCAAAGTCTCGGAGATGACGTAGGACCAACAGATCAATGGACAAAATTCAGGGTCCTAACTGCACTGGGTAGGACCGATAACACTCATCTACGTGCAATACGTGATCTGGAATCTGAACCTCACATGCACGAGCTAACGGTCCTATCTCTAGCCCATGCGATGATCTACTGATGAATCAGTGCAATGCTCCAGTATCAAACAATGCTCTAGCACGAGTTGAGGAGATCAGAATCATACCTGCTACCACCTGATCAGCTGCCAAAGAATCCTTCACCTGAGCGGCGTACACTCGCCCGCTCGGAGGTGGTCGCCTGTCTGGTTGTCGTGATGAAGTGGCCCAATCTGCCTGGCCATAGCTCGGCGAAGCTCCTACTACCTGCGAAGGCGAGAGAGGTGTCGATGCCACCGACGGTGCTGGCGAACCTGCTCTCGGGCAAGACGACGCAAAATGTCCCGGCTGGCCACAACGAAAACGTCTGCCCTGCCGCTACTCGCACTGTGGTGGTGCATGAGGCCCGCCGCAGATGACACATCGGTCGGGGCGCCTCTGCTGCTGCGGCTGCTGCTGCCTCGGCTGCCGAAAACCTTCAGGTCTCTGTCTCCTCTAAGTTCCACGACCTTGAGACTGGAATCGTGGCGGCCTCGGGGGTCTCGATCTACTTGACTGTCCAAAATCAGGCGGCACGGGACGCTTCTCTCCGGAACTGATCCCTGGCGCTCCGTCCCTCTCAAACATGATCACAGATCCTCGGTCAACCCACCGAGCATGCTCAATTGCTGCATCTAGAGTCGGCGCTCGCTGAGAATGCACGAAGTGATAGATATCCCGATGCAGTCCCCTCTCAAATAGGTCAACCTTCTGGGCTTCATCCCGGGCAACATGGGACACACTGTTGAGCAATCGTAGAAACTCGCGAACATACTCCTAAAGAGGTCGACTCCCCTGCTGCAGGCGTCTCAGATCCCCTTCCAATTTCAGCTTCGCACTGTCAAGAAAGAATGCTCCGAGCAGCAAAGCACGTACACTACAACAAAATTAGGTTATAGGGACACATGTTTGTGACACTTTTGTATAAGTGTCCTATCTATATTTCATCTATATCCAAAATTAAGTTATAGGGACATATTTTTGGGACACATTACAAAAATGTGTCGCTATACACCCTAGCGACGGCACATATAGCAACACTTACAATAAGTGTCGGTATTTTTGTCAGCGACACTTTTTTTAGATTTTAGAAACACTTAAAAGTGTCACTATAGCCTAATTTTGTTGTAGTGGTAACTCACTCCAAGTCATCAACTGCACTCCCGGTGGTCCAACGGGACGAACTCGACGCCACCAAGTCTCGGCGTCCTTCTCCAAAAAGTACGTGGCCAAATGCACCTGATGCTTCTCCTGGATGAACAAATTCTCGAACAGCTTTTCCATAGCAGCGATCCAGTTTGCGACCTCCCATGGCTCCAGATTCTGCCCTGAAAACTGCGGGGGACGGAACTGGCTGATGTAAGACAACTGATCGGTAAGCTCTCGCTACTCCTGCACTGTCAACAGTGCAGTCTGGGTCGAGGTCGACGATGTCGTGACTGGAGGTACTACTAGTGGTACCACAGGAGTTGCTCTCTGCTCGAGCATGCGCATCATGCGCTCCATGTTCTCTTCCTGGCGCCGCATCGCATCTGACATCTGGGCTACCTGAGCCCGCAACTCTCGGACCTTACTCTGCTCTGTCTGCTCAGCCTCCCGCTACTCGGGCTCCTCATATACGACAGGATGCGCCCTTGTCGCTGCACGACGTCTCGGAGGCATCGTAGACAACTGCAACAAAACCAAACGTCAGGACCACGAAATCTCTCGACCCAATCAAGCAAAAGTCTAAAACATGTTACCCATTCTAAAGCATTATGTTGTCTGCAGCCAACATAGCTACTTTAGAGAATAAACATGCAAAATCACTCACTCCAATCCCCTGGGGGAGGTACAGACTCAATCAGGACTCTCGCTAAAGTCACGCATCTCACGGCAGTCATCCTACTGTCCAACCAATAGCCTAGGGTTTCTAAGTCCTCAATGACCTATATACCTAGGCTTCGATACCACCCTAATCTGTCACGCCTCGCGGTCGAAATTGCGACCCGGGCTCGCCAACAGATCCGCCATCTGCACGAAAATCTCCGCACAGACGAAGCGTCTACCCTACAAGTCAGATCTATAGCTAAACATGTAAAAGAGCTGAAATAAAACTAGTAGCTACAAAATTACAAACTGAACATCTGAATATACATGAATCCACAGTACATAGTCACTATTGCAATGAAAATAAATATACAAATCTCCCAGACAGTCCAGTACAAAAGTGGAATCTCAAAAATACAGGGTATCTCTACCTCTGACTCTCAAAATAAACTGGGTAAGGAGCTACTCGGCCACGCTCTTACCTCGATCAGCTGTCTTCGCACGAACAGAAGCCGGAACAACAATCTCTGGAAAACCTGTCACCGCAGCGGGTGTGAGAACTACACCAACACGTAGTTCTCAGTGGGTTCCGTCGCCAATGTCCACGGTATGCCCACTAAGTCTACTGGAGGCAAAATAATAGGTATGCAGATAATAGTAAAGCTGAAATGAAACTACAACTAATATGCCTCAGGTATCATGCTCAAAGAAAAAACTCAACTAAGAACATGTTATGCATCTACTCGCTCACATCAACCCAATCTCTCTGACTGCCAAATCTGGTCCAGTCAAGCCTATGCCCCCTAGTGTATCAACTAGGGTCCCTCGTGTATCAACGAAGGGTGTCCTATCGGACTAACATAGTACCACGCAAAGCAGCCTCATCAGGCGCATCACTATCGTATCCGGAGCGGCAACTCGAGGGGAGCGACCCCACCGAGGAACAAGCGTGTCTCATCTGGCATAATAAGCGGCATCTGCAGGCTATAATCTATAATCAAACAGATCAGAAACTCGAATGCCAAAACTCTCTCACAATCTTGCCTAGGTCGGAGCATCCTCCACGACTCAATCTGATAAAGCCCATAAAACCCCCAAGACACTAGAGCCCATCCACTGAGTAATAAAAATCCTCTCGGCCCCCAGGTATGAGAATACATGCACCCTAAACCAATCCGACCCCTCTGGGCGATCTCAATAAGTAAAAACTATTTTTAAAGCCGATTTTTCATTAAAACGATACAGCAATTTTTAAAACAGCTCAGATGCAATTTCGATGTCAACTAACCATGCAATCTAGTGTCATATGATGTCACGAGCATACTAAAAATAATTTGGGGTTCCGGTTATCAATCTGTAATTTTCTAGGCAACTATCAGATTTACCAGTTATAATAATAGATATTCTAGACATGCTAAATATGCATACAATAGCATTAGAAGGCATTCCACAAAACTTGGAAGAGTTTCCAACCCACCTGGATCGCTTTCCATAGGCTAAGCTGAAGTCGGTGAAGTGCGGGTTCGCTCACTGTCGAAAATCCGTCGAAACAGCACTTCGGCACCCCGGTCGCGCGCAACTCTGCCAACGCTCAAGGGAGACATCCAGGAGCTCACAGCTAGCTCCCAAAACCTGAAACAAGGCTTTCTCTGTGCTCAGGTCCACACCGCAGCCAACTCCGCCAACTCGCTGCGCACGCGCGCACCTCCTCAGTCGGCTCCACACAGTGAACAGGGCCACTCCCAGCTCCAACAGCACGTGCAGCACACTGCTGCTCCACTCGACACAGGGAAGGAGAAAAAGATGGAAAAATCCATTCCCAGCTCAAAAATCCAAAAATCTGAGAAAACCACATAAGCTCGAAAATGCGCCGTACTCACCTCTAATGCTGCGTCCGCGCACTGGGCTCTAATCGAGCTTCCCTCAACAGGACAAGCTCCCTTCCGTGCTCACGATCGGAAACCGAAGCTTCGACGCGAAGAGAATCCACCAAGAACTCACAGCTAACTTCCTCTCTCTCTCTCACTCTCATTCTCTCCCTCTATCGCTCCCTAGTTCCAGTTGAGAAGAGGACGAGAAGGGTGTGGTCTCTATCAAAGGTGGAGAGGAATAAATGCTGTGCAGAAGGGTGGTTGGGATGGCAGAGGTGTGAAGTTACCCTTTCGTCCCCATTTAAAACAGGAAATTATCTCACTGTCCCCAAGTTCTGGAGGCTGAGTATCGGTACCCAAGCACAAATTTCCCAATCTGAGGGCCAACTCTGCCCAGTCCAACACAGGGTACCGGTACCCTCCTCGGCATTCCGGTACTCAAGTCATTTAGGGTCTGGCATACCGGTACACATAGCTCAGTACCGGTACCCAGGGACTTAGTAAAATTCCACAGCATCCCAAAATCGAAAACTCTCTATCGGATCCCATAGAAATTCGTTCCGGTACCGATCCTCGCGTACTGGTACACAATAGCCCTCAAAACTGTGAAAAGGCTGGGACTCCCATTTGCGACGCCGTCAACTCACTTTTCAATCCGAAGGCTTCTGCGTCGATCCGAAATGTCTCGAACTCATCGGCACACATAAAATGAACACGCCACTAGCGATTTCCCCGCACCACGCTAACTTGCGGAGTCGATGCACTACATAAAGCCCCGGTACTCTACATACCCAGTGTATCTCCGTGGGGAGCGCCGGTTTTGTTTGTGGAGAAGAAGGATGGTTTGCTTAGATTGTGTGTGGATTATAGAGAGCTGAACAAAGTGACCATCCGGAATAAGTATCCTTTACCCCGGATTGATGATTTGTTTGATCAGCTGCAGGGAGCTTTGGTGTTCTCGAAGATCGATCTCCTTTGGTGTTCTCGAAGATCGATCTCCAATCCGGTTACCACCAGTTGAGAGTGAGGGCCGAGGACATATCCAAGACGACTTTTAGATCCCGGTACGGGCATTATGAGTTCACAGTGATGCCTTTTGGATTGACTAATGCCCCTGCCGTATTCATGGACTTGATGAACCGGAAATTCCAGCCGTACTTGGACCAGTTTGTTGTGGTATTCATTGATGATATATTGATTTATTCCTGAAATGTTGTGGAACATGAGGAGCACTTGAGGATAGTGTTGCAGCTTCTGAGAGAGAAGAAGTTGCATGCTAAGTATAAGAAGTGCGAATTTTGGCTTCGGGAGGTTGTATTTTTAGGCCATATAGTTTCAGCCGCAGGAGTGGCAGTGGACTCGACGAAGATTGATGTTGTTCGGAATTGGCCTAGACCGACGACGGTTACTGAGGTTCGGAGCTTCTTGGGCTTAGCAGGTTATTACCATCGGTTTGTGGAGGGCTTTGCGAAGCTCTCTACTCCCCTTACCCGACTGACTAGGAATGGGATCAAATTCACTTGGACTGAGCAGTGCCAGCAGAGCTTTGAGGAGCTGAAGATGAGACTGATATCATCGCCGATCTTAGCCTTGCTAGTGATGGGTGATGGGTTTGTGATCTACAACGACGCCTCGCATAGCAGTTTGGGTTGTGTACTGATGCAGCATGGTAGGGTAATTACTTATGCTTCGCGACAGCTAAAGGATTACGAGAAGAATTACCCTACGCATGATTTGGAGCTTGCCGCCGTTATTTTTGCTTTGAAGCTGTAGCGACATTACCTATATGGTGAGCACTGCGAGATATTTACCGATCACAAAAGCTTGAAGTATCTATTCACTCAAAAGGAGTTGAATTTGAGGCAACGCCGGTAATTAGAGTTACTTAAGGATTATGATGTGAGCATTCTGTATCATCCCGGCAAGGCTAATGTAGTGGCAGGTGCTTTGAGCAGGAGGTCAGTTCAGAGTCTGAGTATGATGATTACACAGCAGGCACCGCTGGTTGAGCAGATGAGGTGATTGCAGATCGAGGTTGTATCCCTTGGGGTCTCTGCTAGACTTATGTCTATGGTCATGCAGCCCACTCTGTTGGATAGGATTAGAGAGGGACAAAGTGAGGACCCCTACTTGACAAGGATTAGAGGGCAGATTCAGATTGAGCAGATAGGGGATTTCTCAGTGGATGCTTCGGGAGTACTGTGATACATGGACCAAGCGTGTGTGCATACAGACTCCATGATCAGAGAGTAGATTATGAGAGAGGCCCATTATACACCTTATACCATCCATCCTGGTGGCACTAAGATGTATAAGGACCTCAGGGCACATTTTTGGTAGAATGACATGAAGCGGGATATCGGAAGATTTATGGCTCATTGTTTGACTTGTCAGCAAGTGAAAGCAGAGCACCGGGTTCCTGCTGGCAAGTTACAGAGTCTCCCAATTTCTGAGTGGAAATGGGATCACATCATGATGGATTTTGTCACTAGACTGCCGAGGGCGCAGAGTGGAGCTGACGCGGTGTGGGTAGTCGTGGATAGACTCACCAAGTCTGCTCAATTTCTACCTGTACAGGTGACTTGGCCTTTCGAGCGGCTTGCACAGGTGTACCAGGATGAGGTGGTGAGGTTAGATAGTGTACTCGCCTCGATTGTATCTGATAGAGATCCGAGATTTGTCTCGCATTTTTGGAGGAGTTTACAGATAGCCTTGGGGACACAGCTCCGGTTTAGCATAGCATTCCACCCACAGACCGATGGACAGTTTGAGCGCACCATACAGACCCTCGAGGATATGTTGAGAGCGTTCGTCCTGGTTTTTGTAGGAGGATGGTACCGACACCTAGGATTGGTTGAGTTTGCTGTTACGGAATTTGAGTTGGCGTATTTCGTGAAATTTGTCTAAGTCTTGAAGATTGAAGATAAGGAGTTTGGATCATATACCTCAATCTCAAGAAAGAAGAATTCAAAAGGATCAGGTACGTTTAACTAAAGATTTTTGGTGATCCGAATACTTGTCATAGTGTAGAAACACTTGGATGAACTTTTAATTGCATAAAAATCAAAAACTGGACATGGGACATGTTCAGGATCCGGATCGGGCATTACAGACCGGACCCCGAACAGAGGTTGGTTCATCAGCAATTCAAGTCCGGACCTTGGAATTTCAGTCCGGACCCCGAACGTTGGTTTGTTCATGCGCAGTCTCAAGTCCGGACCTTGGAATTTAAGTCCGGACCCCGAACGTGGAAATTGTTGAAACTGCATGAACAGTCCGGACCGTGGATCTCAGTCCGGACCCCGAATGTCCTCTTTTCTGGAAATAGTCTGTTTCGCTGAGACAGTCCGGACCGCCAATTCCAGTCCGGACCGTCGTCCTGTAAAATTCCAGAAATGGTTAGTTTTTTATGTTTATCCTCTTCCAATGGTTTCTAACCTATAAATAGACCCTACGATTCATTTTTAGGGCAGAGATAGAAAACACGAAAAATACGACCGAAAGAGATAAATCCACATATAGAGAAGAAAGGAAATCAATAGATTTAATTCTATGTTTCTTCATCTATATTGATTAATTTGATTCTAGGTTTTCCAAACTCAGATTTTGAGTAGAATCAAATTAATGAATACTTAGATGGTATTTCCGATCTATTTCTAATCTAAGTATTCGGCGGATTATCACCACCCAAAGAAAAAACAACGATTTTCCCAAAATCGGCGCGTGGACTCGCGTGGCCTTGTGGATTCAAGGTGCAACCGCTCTCGTGGATTCGGAGCGAGGTACGTTCGTGGATTCGAAGCGTGCTACTGGGTGAAGACCGTGGATTCGGTCGGACGTCGTGGATTCGACGTTGGACGCCGTAGATTCGGCGTTGGGCGCTGATCGTGGATTCGAGAAGCGTTGCAGAGCGAGCGGAGAAGATCTACTAGGAGCGTATGGAAAAGGTTGAGTCGTCTGTGAGTATGGTATATCACCTTGTACATGTTTAATTCTAGTGGATTTCGCCGTGTGATCGGTCCCGTGGTTTTTTACTCCGGTTTGGAGTTTTTCCACGTAAAAATCTTGCGTGTTATTTTTTATTTCCGCATTGGGTTTTATTGCGCAATGATTTTTTGAGTGTTTACTGTTTACACCTATTCACCCCCCTCTAGGTGTTTTTTCCCCTATTTAGATCCAATTATACATAACCCAACATTTGCGTACCACAACAGCTATCAAGCGAGCATTCAGATGGCTTCGTTTGAAGTATTGTATGGACGCAAGTGTCGGCCGCCCTTATATTGGAGTGACGTGGGTGAGAGGAGGACTTTGGGGCTCGATA
Organism: Tillandsia fasciculata; assembly: GCA_029168755.2. Taxonomy (NCBI): domain Eukaryota; kingdom Viridiplantae; phylum Streptophyta; class Magnoliopsida; order Poales; family Bromeliaceae; genus Tillandsia; species Tillandsia fasciculata. Next base: position 5,759,643 of record CM054946.1, on the reverse strand, counting down.
TACTGCAGGAGGCGGAGGAAAAGGTTAGATTAGTACGGCGACATCTTGAGACCGCCTAGAGTCGACAGAGGAGCTACGCTGATACTCGACGGCGAGACCTAGAGTTTCAGGTTGGTGATCATGTCTTTTTGAAGGTCTCGCCTTTGAAAGGGGTCCGGAGATTTGGAGTTCGTGGGAAGCTCAGTCCCCGTTTTATTAGACCCTTTGAGGTACTTGAGAGAGTAGGCCCTGTTGTGTACCGAGTTGCACTTCCCCCGCGCCTTGCAGGAGTTCATGATGTTTTTCACGTCTCGACCTTGAGGAGATATGTTTTTGATCCTTCGCACATGATTGACTTCACTCTACTTGAGATCGGTGAGGACCTTGGATATATGGAGTGCCCGTTGCGGATTCTAGCTCGTGAGGTGAGAGAATTGCGCAACCGGGCTATACCTACGTGAAGATTTTGTGGAGCAATCACGAGGAGCGTGAGGCCACTTCGGAGCTAGAGACGGTGATGAGGGATACCTATCCTTTTCTGTTCGAGGTTTCTGGCGGAGATACATCTGTTTTTGTTTTCTTAGTTTTGGGGACAAAACTTTCTTTTAGTGGGGAAGGATGTGGTGTCCCGGTTTTCCCATGCGACTTGACTGGGTGATCGGCGGTGAGAAAACACCTATTTTTGGTGTATTGAACCCATTGTGTGTCAAACGGATGCCGAAAACGGACTCAGCGCGCGAAAATGTTGAAAATCGACTACTTTCGGGCAAAATGGGCATGACGGGCCGAATTTCGGGTGGGCCAGTCCACGACCCACTTGGCGTGCATCGAGACCACTGGGCGCTGCGGGGTGGACACGTGGCGGGCCCCGATTGGCCAGGCGGCGGGCGTGAGTCACGGCGCAAATCGCGCCGGGCGCGGCGCACCGTGGACCGCGCCAGGCCACGTGGCGCCCGCCAATGAGCAGGCGCATTGACCCAGCGGCCCCGGTGCGGACCGCGCCCCATGTGTGAGGACCCAGACCTCCACGACGAGATTACTGGTTGACCAGCAGCTCCTAGAGGCCTATATGGCGTGTCGGTGGCGTTTGTGCACCAAATGGACACTAGTGTTGGACTCGGTGTGTATAATGGATCACGAGAGTAGTTAAATGACCCCGTCGAATGCTTAGAAGTGGTTTTGCGCGCATTGGATATTAAAATTGGGCTCAGCGCGAAGTTTGGACAAAAGAACATATTTCCGGATGCCTTCGGCAATTTTTGGAGTTGGAATTTGGCAAAACGGACACCGGATTTGGATTCAGCGCGCGAAAACGATGGAAATGGACTATTTACTTGCATTTTTCGGAGCCCGGATGACGCGCACATTTTTCGAGGCAGGTGGTACTGTTTCGGCCGTCGGCGGGCAGCAGCGGCGGCGGCGGGCGGCGGCGGAGCGCAGCGGGCAGCGACGGAGCGCGGCGGCGCGCGGGCTCGGGCAGGCGCGCGGCGCACGTGTGCGCCTTGCCACGTGGCAGCTTCCTACAGGATGGGTGCAGACACGTGGCGGGCTGTGGGTGGCCGGTGCTGTGGACCGGGACCACGGAGCAGGACGGGGCGCCTCGGGGCATGTGCCCGGCAGGGTGCGCAGGCGGCGCTGGCGCGCGCACATGCGCGCGTTAGGCGCGCGTTGACCGGCTGCCGGGCCACGTTTCGACGTCTAGGGGCGGCCACGTGGAGCATTGTGGGTGGTTGGCGCTCGCTGTTGCCTGTTCGGCGGGTATCGTGGAGGCCCAGGAAGGATTCGGGCCCGCACAGTGTTGGGCCGGGCCCAACACTGTAGCGGCCCGAATCGCGCGGGCGCCCGAAACCGGGGATACAACGGTAATTTTTGGAATTGTTTTCTGGTGCCTATTTAAGCGATTCGAGCCGCCTTCTTCTCCCTTTTTCCGCCATTTTCGAGCCTCCCCTCGCCACGGCGTCTTCAGCAAAATTGTTCCCCTTCGTGTTCTGCATCCTCTGGAGGATTTCTAGGATTTTACGTGGCACGCTTTCTGAGGTCTCCATTTTTACGGCGCGGCGCGACGCTCGTCCATTTGTGTTCCCCTTCGTCGCGTTTTGGTGTGCGAGCTCCTCCGGCCTACCCCGACCACCTTTTCAGGCGATTCTTGCATCGTTGGATCGGCGACGGACAGAGCTACAATCTTGGTATGTCTTACTTCCCCTCGTTTCGCGCTTTTCGAGGTGTTTTTCCGAGCTTACTATGACACTATTTCTGTGATGGAGACTTGGACAGTGGCGTGGTTTTTCGGCGATATCTCCGCAACCGGGCATCGGATTGAGACGCTCCTGTGCACTTTTTGCATCTACTCGATGCAAGGATCATCGTCGTATTTTTCTAGGATTTTTCTGAGATTTGTCCGATGGTATATTTTTCCTCCTTTACTGTGCATGGAGTTACAGATGTGTTATTGTGAGGTTGTGTGCACCCAGTATTGTGGAATTTGTAACTTGGTCTCCGGGACTCAGATTGTGACGTGCAGGTACTTGTTTCGAAGGGCTCCACGCGACGATCGCGACAGTATTTTTGTTGGATTTTTCAGAGTCCGTTCTGCAGGTGAAAATTGCACATCTTCGGGACTGTTTCAGCAGATGTTGTATACTTGGATATTTTTAGCATAAAGTGTAACTTTGGACCTTTTGTTGTACCCAGGAAGATCCGCGAGTGTTTTTGGAGCACTGCTCGGAGCCGAGGTTTGCGCGACATGTACGGTGGATACGGGTTCAGCAGATATTGTTAGCAAGTGGCCACGCTCTTCACCGACTTCAGGTTTGCCTTGGTTTAAGCGCTTCAGGTGGGTAAACTTAGTAATGACAACTGTTTAGGGAATGGCAGGGTTTGTATGCATGTTATGCCTTATAGGAGGTGTAATAGTGGATGTTCATGTATGGTTAAGATAAGCTTACCTGTGGGAATGTCACCCTCTATGATTGATAGCATGCCTAATTTAATGTACAACCAATATGAGCGAGAGGTAAGCATGGAAATGGCCTAGATCATGTGGATTGATGCTTACCTGATAATTGTACATGTTTGTTGAACTAGAGACTTAGCATGCGATAGACAGATTATATTTATCCCACACTAGATGATATAGAGATCATACATGGTTATTTAGTGGCCTATTTATGCGAGATTGGTATATCATAGTAGGAATGCTGTAGTATGCTTTGCTACTATATGTTTTACTCTCTTTTATTGATTGCAAGGACAAAAGTATGCTTGAATGGACATGTAGTTAGGCCATCTTTTAATGCTGCACTACTTATTGGAACTTGACTTAGGAGAAACCATGTTATCCTTTTTCCTTCTTTGTTAGTCAGGCGGTCTGTGTTGCTCGGGGGCGAGCAGTGGTCTGGGGTAGTGTAGCCGAGACATTGGTGTCAGGGACGGGTTGTGCTGGATTGCGGCTGGCAGGGTTTTGCGGTGACCGCAGACTTTGGGCGGTTGACCGGAGGTCGGTTATAGTACTTGATTATAGACGGCAGAGTATTGCGGCAACCGCGGATATTGGGCGATTGACTGGATATTTATTTATGCACCAGATTGGGTATCAGATTTCACTAGTGGGCGGAGTTTCCCACTTATCGAGTACTGTTGCATTTGATTGAGGACCGAGGCTTCCTTTAGTGGTTGAGCTTTTCCACTTTGATTAGAGTCGTGATCCAGTCCTGCTATATTGATACTGGTTACTGAGATATTTTACTCTTGTGGGTCGCTCCCCTCGAGTGCCACTCCGGAGTGTGTGTGTGACCGTGCCGGTCAGGAGCCGGTCTGTTGCCTTTCGGGATGCGACCGTGCCGGTCGGGAGCCGGTCTGCCTCCCGTGGCTGAGTTTTGAGTTCGACAGCAGAGCAGGCAGTACCAGTTTTACTGGTGGTACTAGATTGGGATTATTACAGGCATGTACTTATTGTTACACTCGTGTCAGGGGGACTGAGTGGAGTCTAGTGCTAGTGTTGTTAGGAGCCGTTTGGTTTGACGGTGGTCCCGTGTCATGACGAGTACTTTGACCATTGTGTGAGAGGTTGAGCATCTTGAGTCTATCCGTTCTGAGAGGGAGCGTAGATTTTGACTATCGCCTGCATGAGCCACTGCTCGATAGCGAGTTAGTTCATTTGGACACCCTACGTAATTCCTGCCCGGCAGTGGGAGGTGGTTGTAGGTGAGCGCAGGTTTGACTGGACCAGATGTGGCAGTCAGCTCGATTGGGTCGGTTGTGCACTTCATGTGCTAGTGGTTGCATACCATTCTTTGATTCTCCCCTCTTGAGTATTTAGATGGAGGTAGGGTAGCTGTTGAGTGTCATCAGCGTTCTTATTCAGTTCTTACTGCTCTGGTTCTTTTCGTCTCTTGAGGACTTAGTGGGCAGACCGTCGGGTCTGGCGGTGGTACCCACTGAGAACTCCCTTTTTGGTGTAGTTCTCACGCTCTTTGGGGGTTTTCCCCCTCATTTTTCCTTCCTCTCCTTTGTTTTGTAGAGTCTTAGCGGGTGTTGCTGATTCTGCGGTTGTTGATCGGGGCGAGGGAGTCGCGAGCTAGATCCCTTCCCATCATTGGAGTGTAGCGGTACCCTTCAGAGGAGATCTTCAGTAGATTAGGTATTTTATTTTCCTCTTCTGAGAGACTGATGTAGTGAGGATATGATATGTATTGTGAGCCTGTACACTGATGGACATTGTTGAGCTATGAGTTTTATTTTATGTATAGTGAGGATATGATATGTATTTTATTTTCCTCCCTGTTGAGCTATGAGTTTTGTATCTGAGGATATTGTACGATTATCATTTTGGGAGGTGGACATTGTTGTATTATTTTTTTCAGTTGTACAGTGGTTGATTTTAATTTTACAGCAGTTTTTATCTTATAGCTCTGATATCTGTTAGCTGTAGCACTTTTCTTGCAGGTATGACGCTTCGCCTATGCGGAGTTTGGCATAGGTGGCGGATCTGTTGGCGAGCCCGGGTCGTAGTTTCGACCCCGGGGCGCGACAGATTAGGTTGGTATCAGAGCCTAGGTTGTAGGTCATGGTGGACTTAGAAACTCTAGGCTTATGGTTTGACCCTTGGTTGACTTCGTGAGAGTCGTGATTTATAGCGAGAGTCCTGATTGAGTTTTATACCTCTCCCAAGGGACGGGAAGAGTGATTGGCATGTTTATTCTCCTAAGTGATTATGTTGGCTGCAGACAACATAATGCTGTGGAACGGGTGACATGCTTTAGACTTTCGCTGGATTGGGTCGAGCGTCGTTGTGTGCTGTTTTGTGGTTTCGTCGTGGCGAGCGGTGTCTCCCCGACGCTGGGTTTTGACACGTGTGCATCCTGTCATAGCAGTTGAGCTTGAGCGGTTGGTTTTGTGCCGGATACCCGGATTGAGGTCAGAGAGTTCCGGACCCAGATGACAGGATTGTCAGAGGCTTATCAGCGGCAGAGTGAGCGAGCAGCTGGTTTTAGTGACACAGTTGTCGGAGTAGCGGGCAGCTCGACAGTGCTTCCTTCTGAGACCACCCGGTTGCAGTATCCTCTGGGGCGGGAATTTTTGTGGCACCGATGGAGTGAGTAGCCCCTTTGTGCCAATGTTCAGTGCCGAGGCACCGAGGCAGGGTGGATAGTTGACAGCTGGTGAGCTGAGGGGACGTGATCGACCTATCGAACCAGTTTTGGCAGATGAACCACCCCGATTCATGGAGTGAGCTTGGAGCCTATGGAGGCAGAATCGTGGTTGGTGGTATTAGAGAGACTACTTGAGAGCCTCACTGTGCTAGAGAGTTTTTGCAGTTGTTTAACTGCGCGCTCTAAGGTTTTGAGGGACAAGACGCATAAGATATGTATGGCTGAGAGTGGATTGCGCCAGGATACTTTTCAGTTTATTCAGTCCCTCCGTTACAGGTTCTGACGCCTCATTGGAGTAGGCGTTGTGTTTGGAGCGGGGCGTTGCAGTTCCCTTGGATAAGGATCGGCCGCCAGGGGCGAGTTTTGGATATTGGCGCTTGGCGCCGGGTGATGGAGGACAGATCGGCCAGCAGGGGCATTTCTGATTTCTTTTCCAAGATAACGGGTTTCCGAGATGCCAGAGATCGGGTGGACCCCGATGGCAGCGTCAGCATCTATATCAGAGTGGCGCAGCGGTAGCGTGGATTTGTTATCTGCGGAGGACCCTACTCGTCGCCCCAATGTGAGCAGAGACAGAGGTCGTGCTCCCTTGTGGATAGTCATGATTTTCAGGCGGATTGAGCGACGACCACTTGCATCGAGCGGATGAATCTGTGCCGCCCGGTTGGAGGGCGCCACGGTAATGGATCGAGTTGTCGCAGGTGTGATTTCATCACAGCAGTCGGAGTTAAAGCATGTTGCGTTCCTGCATGGACTAGAGGCAGATTTGTTACCACGTCCACTCGAGGTACAGGTTCCTGTCAGTGCTGTGCATGTGGAGGAGGCTTGTGGATCATGCCCAATGCAGTTGAGGCCGCAAGTTGTACTGGCAGACTTATTGGCAATTGTGGCAGTTCGGTGTTTCGACCCAGTGCTTAGGTTTTGGTTGGCACAGTGCCATAGGATGTGAGACTGCAGAAAGAGCGGATTTTGACCTTCTGCGAGGCAGACGAGAGGAGATTTGGTTGTTGAGGCCGTTAGAGCGCACAGGTTATAGCGACAGCGTGAGAGGTGCTTACGGCGGCACCGGGACCCAAGGATATCTCTGTTGCCACGAGATCCCGGGTGTGATTTCACCTGAGCTATTGATGATGCCGCCGATTAGGGAGATAGAGATTGCATTTGACGTGGTTCGGGGAACCGCGCCACCCTCGACAGCACCTCATTGGATATCGCCGGTAGAGCTGAGAGAGCTGATGGCGCAGTTGCAGGATCTGATGGATCGAGGGGTCTGTTTGACCTGGTGCCACGCCGTTGATACACGGTGGTCATGCCACGTCGTTGATACACGACTGTGAGGGTTCTTTTATGGTTCGAGTGTAGACGGGTCCGGGTGGTATCTAGGACCTTTTGATGGAGCTATACTCCGGCAGTTATTGTATGATGCGAGTACCTACTTGGAATCAGACAGCCGAGGACTTTACCTATATGGCATTCAGGATCCGGTAAGGGTATTATGAGCTTATAGTGAGGGCAAATAGAATAATTAATGACCTATTGTCTTCAAGATTTGAGGAATTGTATGTCCCAGTTGTACTTGGACGGATTGGGAGTGGTATTCCCCGAGGATATTTTGATTTACTCCCAGAGCGACTTGGAGCACGAGGAGCACTTGTGGATGTGCTACCATGCCCGTGTGGATGAAGCTGTATGCCAAGTTATTGAGGTACAAGTTGTAGCTTCAGAAGCATACCTTCTTGGGTCACTTTGTTCGAGCCGTAGGAGTGGCGGTGGAAATCCGACCAATATGGATACTATTTGGGAATTGGCCGAGATCGACAATTATTGCCGAGGTGAGGAGCTTCTTGGACTAGGCAGTGCCAAGAGAGCTTGGCAATCGGATGATGAGACTGATACCAGCGCCAATGCTAGTATTTCCAGTGTTGGGAGAGAGATCTGCGAGTTTTAGTGATGCCTTCCATTGTGACTGTGGAGTTATCGTTGGGTTATTGTTGAGCATTCTGGATAACCCAGACAGGGCCACGGCGTTGGCAGATACCTGGAGTAGGAAAGCTGTCTAGGGTTGAGTTGATGATTCCACAACTGGCACTGTGTGGACTGTTGAGGCAACCACGGCTTGTGGTTTTGTCCCTGAGGGTCCCTTTGGATGATAGACCGTGGCTGAGCAGTCCACTCGGATGGTCAGGATTCGAGAGTGACTGGGTGAGGACCCTTGTTTGTGAGGGCTTCTTTCCTTCTTGGATGATTACGGGGATGTGTTTCGGATTGCCTTGGTTGAGTTGAGACAGAATGTGGTTATTTTCGTTTCCCCCAGCCTTTTATTGGAGCCCCTTTGGTATTTCATGTCTCAGCTAAGGAGTGATGTATTTTTGGATCCCTCGCCCGTGATTGACTCGCCCCTTTGAGATCTATGAGTGTTTGGAGTACGAGGGACGCCCGTTGCGAATTCTGGCTCGTGAGATGAGGGAATTGCACAATCGGGCTATGCCGCACTGAATGTTGCTGTTGTTGTTGTTGAGGGGTAATCACGAGGAGTGAGTGATGACTTAGGAGCTGGAGATGATGATGTTGAGTACTTACCCTTGGTGTTTGTGACTCCTGGTGGAATTGAGTTAGTTTCGAGGACGAAACTCTTTTTAGTGGGGGAGGATGTGAGGACCCGGACCCCCACGACAAGATTACTGGTTGACCAGCAGCTCCTGGAGGCCTATATGGCGTGTCGGTGGCGTTTGTGCACCAAATGGACACTAGTGTTGGACTCGGTGTGTTTAATGGATCACGAGAGTAGTCAGATGACCCCGTCGAATGCTTAGAAGTGGTTTTGCGCGCAATGGATATTAAAATTGGGCTCAGCGTGAAGTTTGGTCAAAAGAACATCTTTCCAGATGCCTTCGACAATTTTTGGAGTTGGAATTTGGCAAAACGGACACCGGATTTGGATTCAGCGCGCGAAAATGATGGAAACAGACCCGGATGACGCGCACGTTTTTCGAGGCAGGTGGTACTGTTCCGGCCGCCGGCGGGTAGCGGCGGCGGCGGCGCGCGGGCGCGGGCAGGCGCGCGGGCGCGCGGGCAGGCGCGCGGCGCACGGGTGCGCCTTGCCACGTGGCAGCTTCCTACAAGATGGGTGCAGACACGTGGCGGGCTGTGGGTGGCCGGTGCTGTGGATCGGGACCACGGAGCAGGTCAGGGCGCCTCGGGGCGCGTGCCCGGCAGGGTGTGCAGGCGGCGCTGGCGCGCGCATGTGCGCGCGCCAGGCGCACGTTGACCGGCTGCCGGGCCACGTTTCGGCGTCTGAGGGCGGCCACGTGGCGCATTGTGGGTGGTTGGCGCTCGCTGTTGCCTGTTCGACGGGTATCGTGGAGGCCCAGGAAGGATTCGGGCGCGCACAGTGTTGGGCCGGGCCCAACACTGTAGCGGCCCGAATCGCGCGGGCGCCCGGAACCGGGGATACAACGGTAATTTTTGGAATTGTTTTCTGGTGCCTATTTAAGCGATCCGAGCCGCCTTCTTCTCCCTTTTTCCGCCATTTTAGAGCCTCCCCTCGCCACGGCATCTTCAGCAAAATTGTTTCCCTTCGTGTTCTACATCCTCTGGAGGATTTCTATGATTTTACATGGCACGCTTCCCGAGGTCTCCATTTTTACGGCGCGGCGCGACGCTCGTCCATTTGTGTTCCCCTTCGTCTCGTTTCGGTGCGCGAGCTCCCCCGGCCTACCCCGACCACCTTTTTAGGCGATTCTTGCGCCGTTGGATCGGCGACGGACAGAGCTACAATCTTGGTATCTCCTACTTCCCCTTGTTTCGCGCTTTTCGAGGTGTTTTTCCGAGCTTACTGTGACACTATTTCTGTGATGGAGACTTGGACAGAGGCGTGGTTTTTCAGCGATATCTCCGCAATCGGGCGTCGGATTGAGACGCTCCTGTGCACTTTTTGCATCTACTCGACGCAAGGATCATCGTCGTATTTTTCTGAGATTTGTCCGATGGTATATTTTTCCTCCTTTACTGTGCATGGAGTTACAGATGTGTTATTGTGAGGTTGTGTGCACCCAGTATTGTGGAATTTGTAACTTGGTCTCCCGGACTCGGATTGTGACGTGCAGGTACTCGTTTCGAAGGGCTCCACGCGACAATCGCGACAGTATTTTTGTTGGATTTTTCAGAGTCCGTTCTGCAGTTGAAAATTGCACATCTTCGGGACTGTTTCAGCAGATGTTGTATACTTGGATATTTTTAGCATAAAGTGTAACTTTGGACCTTTTGTTGTACCCAGGAAGGTCCGCGAGTGTTTTTGGAGCACTGCTCGGAGCCGAGGTTTGCGCGACATGTACCGTGGATACGGGTTCAGCAGATATTGTTAGCAAGTGGCCACGCTCTTCACCGACTTCAGGTTTGCCTTGGTTTAAGCGCTTCAGGTGGGTAAACTTAGTAATGACAACTGTTTGAGGGAATGGCCGGGTTTGTATGCATGTTATGCCTTATGGGAGGTGTAATAGTGGATGTTCATGTATGGTTAAGATAAGCTTACCTGTGGGAATGTCACCCTCTATGATTGATAGCATGCCTAATTTAATGTACAACCAATATGAGCGAGAGATAAGCATGGAAATGGACTAGATCATGTGGATTGATGCTTACCTGATAATTGTACATGTTTGTTGAACTAGAGACTTAGCATGCGATAGACAAATTATATTTATCCCACACTAGATGATATAGAGATCATACATGGTTATTCAGTGGCCTATTTATGCGAGATTAGTATATCATAGTAGGAATGCTGTAGTATGCTTTGCTACTATATATTTTACTCTCTTTTATTGATTGCAAGGACAAAAGCATGCTTGAATGGACATGTAGTTAGGCCATCTTTTAATGCTGCACTACTTATTGGAACTTGACTTAGGAGAAACCATGTTATCCTTTTTCCTTCTTTGTTAGTCAGGCGGTCTGTGTTGCTCGGGGGCGAGCAGGGGTCTGGGGTAGTGTAGCCGAGACATTGGTGTCAGGGACGGGTTGTAGAGTATCGGAGTTTCGGCTAGCGCACCGACCTCGCAAGATGGCGCGAGGGGGGAGAATTTGCCCTGGATGTGTTCCATGGTTGTTTACTGATGAGTTCGGGTTGATTTGGATCTACGCGGGAGCCCCAGCTTGTTTCGGAATTTTCTGGGCTTGGTACGCGAAAGAGGACTGTTTGGGAAGCACCGACTCCACCGTGGTGTGCGGAAAAATTGGAGAACACTTGGAGCAGGTGTATTTTATATTTACAGCGAAGTTCGGGAGGTTCCGGACTGACGCGAAGGACCCGAGGGCAAAAAGTGAGTTGGAACTGGCAGTTTTGAAGCCGGTTTTTGGATTGAGCACACCGACTCCACGGTTGAGCTTTTTGAGGAGAAAAAGCTTTGGGCACGTGTATTTTCAGTTTACAGCGGAGTTCGGGAGGTTCCGGGCTCCGGCGGAGGGCCCGAAGCCAAAAAGTGAGTTGTGGTGGGCATTTTGGATTATTTTATTCAAATAATTAATTAAGGGTAGGCTTAATTGAGTGTTGCTTCTTGTGTGTTGTGAGGTGAGTGTTGGCAGGGAGTTGGTGGATTAATTAAAAAGGTATGGGTTGATGAATTTAATTAATCCCTTTATTTTAATTAAGCTCTCTCTCTCTCTTTAAAAAGTCCACCTCACCACCTTCTTCTCCAAAAAAAAAAAAAGAGGGTTGTCCTGTTGTGTTCGAGTGAAGCAGAGGAGGGAGAAGGAAGGGAGGAAGAAGAAGAGGAGAAGAAGGAGGAGCTTTTCTTGGGCGTTTCCTTCTTCGAGCGTGGACGCGGAGCCGTGAGAGGGCCGGCGTGCCGCGAAGAGGTTGGCTTTTATTTATTTATTTATTTATTTGCGAGCCTGAGTTTTTCCTCCCTTTTCCCTCTTCTTCTTTTCTGTTTGAACCACGGACTTGTCGTCCGTGGGTGGCGGGGCTGCAGGCCGCGCGCGCGCATGTAGCGTCGCGCGGCTAGGAGGCGGGCCGCTGCGCGGGCGCGTATGAGCGCCGCGCGCAGCAGGCGCCCTGCTGCTGCTGTTGTGCAGCAGGGCGCCAGGCCGCCAGCGCAGCGCCTGGGCGCCGCGCGGGCGGCCCCTGGCCCCGCGTGGGCTGCAGGTCGCGCGCTTGGGCGCGCGGCACTGCAGGGGCCCCGCGCGGGCTGCAGGCCGCGCTCTTGGGCGCGCGGCACTGCAGGAGCCCCGCGCGGGCGGCCCCTTGCCCCGCGCGGGCTGCAGGCCGCGCGCTAGGCGCGCGCGGCACTGCAGGGCCCCGCACGGGCGGCCCCTGGCCCCGCGCGCTAGGCGCACGGCACTGCAGGGCCCCGCGCGGGCGGCCATGGGCCGCGCGAGCCTGCAGGCCGCGCGCTTGGGCCCGCGGCACTGCAGGGACCCCCGCGCGGGCGGCCATGGGCCGCGCGGGCCTGCAGGCCGCGCGCTTGGGCGCGCGGCACTGCAGGGGCCCCGCGCGGGTGGCCCCTGTGCCGCGGGCCCCGTGCGGCATGGCAGGGTGCCGCGCGGGCGGCCCCTGTGCCGCGGGCCCCGCGCGGCATGGCAGGGCGCCGCGCGGGCGGCCCCTGTGCCGCGGGCCCCGCGCGGCATGGCAGGGCACCGCGCGGGCGGCCCCTGTGCCGCGGGCCCCGCGCGGCGCCCTGCACTGCAGGGCGCCGCGCGGGCGGCCCTTGTGTCGCCGGGCTGGGTTTGGAGCCGTGCAGCTGCGCCGCCATTGCCGCGCAGGCTGCGACTCGGCGACGCGCCGCGACGTGTGCGCGATTGGTTTTCCGCGCGACGCGCGGCGTTTCTCGTCGCCGGACGGGTTTCTTTTGCCTTTGTGAGCGCGGGTTTCGACCGCGGGTTTTCTGATCCCGATTTATCTCCTTCTCTCGCAGTTGTGGCTTAGTGTGGACTCTCTACGTGGCCAGTGGTGCGTGTTGTGCCGCGTGGAGCTGCGGGATCGCATCGGGCCCTCCGTTTCGCGCACGGTTTTGGCGGATTGATCGCAGGTGGGTTGGTTTCTTCCAAATGAATTGCTGAATGCCCTTTTTGCTTCCAAAATGCAAAGGTATCGTATCCTTATACTAACAGGTAATTGCGGGACAGTCGTGTAAGTCGAGGGTCGCCGTTTCCGACTTGGACACGAGTGTTAGTAGCGTCACTTGAGTGTACGAGTTTTCCGATCTGATCGATCGTGGACTTTAGCTTGCATGCGCTTGCTGCTGAGACATGTTCTATGCGCGTTGGGTATTCGCTCCGATTGCATAGTGGTATTTGACGAATATCTCTGGCCGAGTTACCAGATGGATGAATATCTCTGGCCGAGTTACCAGATGGATGAATATCACTGGCCGAGTCACCAGATGGATAAATCTCACTGGCCGAGTTACCAGATGATGCATACCACTGGCCGAATTACCAGATGGATGAATATCACTGGCCGAGTTACCAGATGGATGAATATCACTGGCCGAGTTACCAGATGGATGAATATCACTGGCCAAGTTACCGAGGGATAAATATCACTGGTCGAGTTACCAGAGGGATAAATATCACTGGCTGAGTTACCAGATGGATGAATATCCCTGGCCGAGTTACCAGATGGATGAATATCTCTGGCCGAGTTACCAGATGGATGAATATCACTGGCCGAGTTACCAGATGATGCATACCACTAGCCGAATTACCAGATGGGTAAATATCACTGGCCGAGTTACCAGATGGATGAATATCTCTGGCCGAGTTACCAGATGGATGAATATCTCTGGCCGAGTTACCAGATGGATGAATATCACTGGCCGAGTTACCAGATTATGCATACCACTGGCCGAATTACTAGATGGGTAAATATCACTGGCCGAGTTACTAGAGGGATAAATATCACTGGCTGAGTTACCAGATAGATGAATATCACTGGCCGAGTTACCAGATGGATGAATATCACTGGCCGAGTTACCAGATGAATGAATATCACTGGCCGAGTTACCAGAGGGATAAATATCACTAGCCGAGTTACCAGAGGGATAAATATCACTGGCCGAGTTACCAGATGGATGTATATCACTGGCCGAGTTACCAGAGGGGTAAATATCACTGGCCGAGTTACCAGAGGGATAAATATCACTGGCCGAGTTACCAGATGGATAAATATCACTGGCCGAGTTACCAGATGGATGAATATCACTGGCCGAGTTACCAGATGGATGAACATCACTTGCCGAGTTACCAGGTGGATACTTGAATGAAGCTGAGATGACTTTTAGTGTCTTGTGAGAGTTCTAGCATTTCCAGTGCGGGGGCGGAAACTAAGGGCGGCTATGCCTGCAGCCTGTTCTTGTTTGATAAGGTTGCAGGGGGCAGTCATTCATAATTTCCAGGCCTCCCGTGAGAGAAATTGAGAACTTATTCCCTGCATTGCATCGAGACATATAGTGGTAGCTTCATTTCCAGCATTCATAATCTATCTATCTATCTATCTATCTGTTTCTATTTCTAGCAGATTTAGTGGGCATACCGTGGGTTTTGGCATCGGTACCCACTGAGATCTGCCTGTTGCAGTAGATCTCACACCCGCTGTGATGACAGGTGTTCCTGAGGCGACCGTTCCTGGCTCGGTTCGTTCGGAGTCTTCAGACCGGGGCAAGGGCGTGGCTGACTAGTGCCTACTGGGTCTGTCGTGCCGGTGGTAGAGTTACCCGTGTATTTTGGTTTCCACTTCTGTACCAGACAGTGTTGATGTACTTATGTTTTTTTGGTGATAGTGGACTTGTGTACTTGGACTTTTATCTTAGTGATTTAGTAGTTCGGATCTTCTTTTCAGTATAGCTTCCTTTCAGCTCTGATACTTGTATAGCTATAGATCTCTACTGCAGGTTAGACGCTTCGTCTGTGCGGCAGTTTCCGTACAGACGGCGGATGGACTTGTGTACTTGGACTTTTATCTTAGTGATTTAGTAGTTCGGATCTTCTTTTCAGTATAGCTTCCTTTCAGCTCTGATACTTGTATAGCTATAGATCTCTACTGCAGGTTAGACGCTTCGTCTGTGCGGCAGTTTCCGTACAGACGGCGGATCTGTTGGCGAGCCCGGGTCGCAGTTCGACCCCGGGGCGTGACACGGGTTGTGCTGGATTGCAGCTGGCATGGTTTTGCGGTGACCGCGGACTTTGGGCGGTTGACCGGAGGTCGGTTATAGTACTTGATTATAGACGGCAGGGTATTGCGGCAACCGCGGATATTGGGCAGTTGACCGGATATTTATTTATGCACCAGATTGGGTATCAGATTTTCCTAGTGGGCGGAGTTTCCCCACTTATCGAGTACTGTTGCATTTGATTGAGGACCGAGGCTTCCTTTAGTGGTTGAGCTTTTCCACTTTGATTAGAGTCGTGATCCAGTCCTGCTATATTGATACTGGTTACTGAGATATTTTACTCTTGTGGGTCGCTCCCCTCGAGTGCCACTCCGGAGTGTGTGTGTGACCGTGCCGGTCAGGAGCCGGTCTGTTGCCTTTCGGGATGCGACCGTGCCGGTCAGGAGCCGGTCTGCCTCCCGTGGCTGAGTTTTGAGTTCGACAGCAGAGCAGGCAGTACCAGTTTTACTGGTGGTACTAGATTGGGATTATTACAGACATGTACTTATTATTACACTCGTGTCAGGGGGACTGAGTGGAGTTTAGTGCTAGTGTTGTTAGGAGCCGTTTGGTTTGACGGTGGTCCCGTGTCATTACGAGTACTTTGACCATTGTGTGAGAGGTTGAGCATCTTGAGTCTATCCGTTCTGAGAGGGAGCGTGGATTTTGA
This sequence comes from Tillandsia fasciculata, assembly GCA_029168755.2. Taxonomy (NCBI): domain Eukaryota; kingdom Viridiplantae; phylum Streptophyta; class Magnoliopsida; order Poales; family Bromeliaceae; genus Tillandsia; species Tillandsia fasciculata. The sequence goes on along the minus strand of CM054946.1, from coordinate 5,744,194 downwards.
CTATCGCCTGCATGAGCCACTGCTCGATAGCGAGTTAGTCCGTTTGGACACCCTACGTAATTCCTGCCCGGCAGTGGGAGGTGGTTGTAGGTGAGCGCAGGTTTGACTGGACCAGATGTGGCAGTCAGCTCGATTGGGTCGGTTGTGCACTTCATGTGCTAGTGATTGCATACCATTCTTTGATTCTCCCCTCTTGAGTATTTAGATGGAGGCAGGGTAGCTGTTGAGTGTCATCAGCGTTCTTATTCAGTTCTTACTACTCTGGTTCTTTTCTTCTCTTGAGGACTTAGTGGGCAGACCGTCGGGTCTGGCGGTGGTACCCACTGAGAACTCCCTTTTTGGTGTAGTTCTCACGCCCTTTGGGGGTTTTCCCCCTCCTTTTTCCTTCCTCTCCTTTGTTTTGCAGAGTCTTAGCGGGTGTTGCTGATTCTGCGGTTGTTGATCGGTGCGAGGGAGTCGTGAGCTAGATCCCTACCCATCGTTGGAGAGTAGCAGTACCCTTCAAAGGAGATCTTCAGTAGATTAGGTATTTTATTTTCCTCTTCTGAGAGACTGATGTAGTGAGGATATGATATGTATTGTGAGCCTGTACACTGATGTATTTATTGGAGATTCCTCCCTGTTGAGCTATGAGTTTTGTATCTGAGGATATTGTACGATTATCATTTTGGGAGGTGGACATTGTTGTATTATTTTTTTCAGTTGTACAGTGGTTGATTTTAATTTTACAGCAGTTTTTATCTTATAGCTCTGATATCTGTTAGCTGTAGCACTTTTCTTGCAGGTAGGACGCTTCGCCTATGCGAAGTTTGGCATACGTGGCGGATCTGTTAGCGAGCCCGGATCGCAGTTTCGACCCCGGGGCGTGACACCGTGCACCCCTACGTAGACCCCGCAGGGACACGTGGCACGATCCCGCAAATTCGGGTGCTGCGCGGTGGCGACCTGGATGGCCGCCACGTGTCTTTCAAGCGCTCCTGTAGCATTCGAGCGCCCGAATTCTAGGCCCGAATCCGAAATCTAATTTTTTTAGATTTCGGCTAAAAATAGCCCACTCCTGCCACCATTTTGTTAAGGAATTTGTGTTGGCATATTTCGTGAAGTGTATTGAGTCTTGAGGATTAAAGATGAAGAATTGTGGATCATATACATCAATCTTAAGAAGAATGGATTCGGAATGATCAGATACGTTTAACTAAATAATTTTGGTGATCCGAATACATTCTTGTAGTTTAGAAACACTTGGAATATTTTCATTGCATAAAAATAAAAAAACTGGACATTTTGGATGTTCAGGATCCGGACCAGCCATGTCCAGTCCGGACCCCGAACATAGTTTAGTTCATGCGAATTAACAGTCCGGACCATCCCCTAGTCAGTCCGGACCCGAACCTTGTGTTTGCTGAAATCACATGAACAGTCCGGATCAGAAAATTCCAGTCCGGACCCCGAACTATTTTTTCAGGAAATTTGCTGAAAGAAGACGATAGTCCGGATCAGCCAAATCCAGTCCGGACCGCCGTGCGGGAAAAATTCTGTTAAGTTAATTTTTGATGATTATCTCTTTCCAAAGATTTCTAACCTATAAATAGACCCTATTATTCATCGTTTAGGGTGATTTTTTTTTGGAGAAAAAGAAAAATCCATATATAGAGAGAAGAAAAGAAAACACGATTAAATTCATATTTCTTCACCTATATTGTTCAATTTGGTTCTAGGGTTTCCAAACTCCTATTTCTTGTAAAAACAAATTAAAGAATACTTAGATGGTATTTCTTGTCTATCAATGATCTAAGTATTCGGAGAATCAGCACCAATAAACAAACAACGATTTCTGGAAGGACAATCGGCGCGAGGATTCGCGTGGCCTTATGGATTCAAGGTGCTACCGCTCTCGTGGATTCGGAGCGAGGCGCGTTCGTGTGATCGAGACGTGCTACATTGGTGAAGACCGTGGATTCGGTTGGACGTCGTGGATTCGACGTTGGACTTCATGGATTCGAAGTTGCACGCAAATCGTGGATTCGAGGAGCGTGTGGACCAAGCGGAGAAGATCAACTAGGAGCGTATGGAAAAGGTTGAGTCGTAGGGTTACTGTAGATCACCTTGTATGTGTTTATGTAGTAATCCGGATATTTTATTTTTAAATAAAATAAAAGGTGAATTTTTGGCCGGAGTTAGATTCTAAAGATTCTAATTTGATCTACTCGATCAATTGTCTAAGTGCAAGTTGCACGAATTACGAGATAAAAAGGCTAACTTTTAATCCGGACGTGATTTTGGAAATCCGAGTTGACCGTTGCGATCGTCTCGTCGAACCGAGCGATTTTCATATTCAGCACTTTTCGATCCGACGGTCGGATCTTCCAGAAAAAAATAAAAGAAGCGGGCAAATTGGAAATTAATGGAACAGTGACTCACTGTGCACAGTGCTTTAAGTGAGCACTGTTCATGAACAGTAAACCCAATTTCGGGTTTCCGTCGACTGCAACATGGACCATTCCACTGTTCGGAACCCGAATATAGTGATCCAGGTAGTTGTTTTGATTGGCCTCGTCGTTCCGGACGCAATGGCGCAGACGAAAACCTCGTTTGACGACCCTGGAATTTTTAAAAAGCATAAAAATTGTGATTTTGGACAGTTTTTATGGACCCAAAAATTATCCGGACACCGTGTTGAAAAATAAAAATCACCATCTTAAAGGTTTCGACGTGCCGGACGCGCTGGCGCAATCCGTTTTTCGTTCTGACGAGCGGAACGCCTCGAAAAGCGTAAAATATCAGTAAAAAGGGGTCTTTTTCAGATTTATTTATTGGGGAGGGGTTTATGTGCAAAAAGGCATTCACTGGGCATGAGGACTTAAGCTTATAATGCCAAATATAGAAGGGGGCTTTTAGCATTTTTGCACCTACGCATGCAAGGGCATGCAGGAGGCCGCGCGACCCCTCGCTTTCCACCCCCCCCCACGCGCGAAGCCGTTTCCGATGCAATCTGGAGGGTTCCTCATCCCTCTCTTCAACTCCCCCACAGCCTGGCCGCCACCACCATCTCCTTCTTCCACCTCCCAAGCAACCGAGAGAGAGCCAACCGAGTTGGGTTCCCTCGGGTTGGAGAGGACCCAAGCAGCAAGCCCCTTTGTTGGCTCAAGCTTCAACCAGGAAGGTCCATAGCAGCGAGCAAAGTGCTCTGGTCCAAGTCGCAGAGTCCCGTTTGCGCCCGGCCGAAATCCGCCATTAACGGGCCTTTTTCCGGCGATCTCCGTTTCAGGCCAACCGGGGCTTCCGCGAGCTGGGCAACCGACCCAGGTGAGTCCTTTGGGTCACGAAGTAGCTCCCCAGCGACTTGCATGCACATTTTAACGTGGGAAATAAAGTTGGTGTAGTTGCACCACTTTGCAACCGGGCCCGAGCTCCACCACCACGCGTCGCCGGCGTGTCCCGCCGCCGGCCAGTACCTTAGGAAGCTCCACCGCATCGCAGGGAGTGATCTGGTCCAAGTTGGGGGACCTCTCGTGCTCCGGCATGAAATCCGCCATTAATGCTCTCTCGAGCTTGGCCGAACTCCACAGCCGGTGATTGCCGGGGCTCCGCGCGATGGGAAATGGGCCCAGGTGAGCCCGAGCTCCACCGTCGGCCGCCGCCGTCGCCTCCAGTCGCCGGTGGGACACCCAGGTAATCCCTAATCCCTGCATGGATACTTTCTATCCAAGTTAGAAGCCCTCAAACCCAGCTGTTGCCTTGTTATCTTTTGATAAGAGTTATATACAAATATGTTGGAATATGCCCATTAGGTGTTCGATCGATTGCCTTAATTAGATTTTAGTTGGAATTAAATTTCGATTTGTATATGAAAGTTATTGAGAATCATCCCCTGAGCTCAGTGCTCACTTCAGATCAAATGAGATCTGTGTGGATGTGTGCGAAGTGCTTTGTCAAACTGATAGAGAGCGAGGAACTTGGATCTGGTTGATCCATCACTTTTGGACTGAAAGTAAGGTGAGCATGGGTATCCTGGCACTGTCCAGAGTCACTTTCATATACAAAGTTCGTCTGTTTGACGATCGGATTAAAAGATACAGCGAAATCGACCTTTTTCAATAATGTTGGAACAAAACTAAGTTCCGGGCTGTTAGCGAAGCCGCGACAGTGCATTCCTGGCTATTTTGGGGTCACTGGATGCGGTGCTTGCGTCAGATTTGGTGTTTGAAGTCCCGGAGAAACAAAAATGCATTTTGGCTATGTTGGAGAAGAACTTTATGGGCCAAAGTTTTCCTCGGGTCTCGTGCTGCTCCCAAATGGTGAGCACGAGCTTCGTCATGTCATAACGGACACGCTAAAACTTACGGCGCTGTCATCGGACTTCTGGTTTGGAAGAACGAGCGAAAACAGCGCTCAAAACGGCATTAAAAGTGTAAAGTTAAGAAACCTAGGGGTCTAAACGCAAAATCCACATTGTATACTGTTTAGTAAACTGCTTTAATGATTCCTAAACTTTTCGTTAGGAATCCAATGGCTCCCGTTGAGCGAAAATCGGAGATCGGTCCGAGAATCGGCAAAATCGTCGATTTTCCGGCGTTCCGGTGGCAATCGCGTAATTTGAGAAATTACGGCGGTTTCACCAAGCCGACTGTTGAGTCCCAGTAGAATCTGGTTGAGCCAGCGGCTAAGTTTAAAGCCTGAATCTCCCGGAAATCCAAAATGAATCCCCGGGAGGGGCAATTTGGTAATTTTACCAAAGATAAATATAAGATTAAATTGGTCCAAGTGTTGTCATCAGACATGAGTGTCTAAGTAATTAAAAAGATCAAGCTAGCGACAAGAGTTTAAAAATAATATAACATAATCTTGATTTAGGTTGGCACAGTCTTCGAGCATCCAGTTGGAGTCAAGGGTTCGCCTGCGCACTGACAGGTGGGTTATCTTCGGTCCGGGTTTTATCAGTTCGGCCCTCTGGGGTGCGATACTGGTTGGACCCCTGTTTTTGTAGCCTAACTTAATCTCTTTGAGCCTGCTTTTCTTTGATTACATTATATCTGCTATCTGCCTGAACTATGCCTGTTATCAGTTCTATTCTGCCTTTGATTATTATATTGATGCTTGAGCCTGCCGTTCCTTTGGTTCAGTATTTACTACTTCATGCCTGCTTTACGACTGCTTATGGTTTGTCTTAGTAATCCTTACCTTACATGATGTTTAAATTGCTCCCAGTGATCATTTTATTACTCTATACATTGCCATGTTCTCCCTTGGTCATCTAATAGTTGAGCCTGTTTCTTTGTTGTTCGCCTGTTATGCGGCTAAATACATGATCTTCTAAAATAAATGTTTTTACCAAGCCCTGTAGGGCAGCGCTCTACGAGGTTTGGGACCCAAAAGCCTAGTGTTTTCAAAGGTTTTCTTAAAAACATGTGTTTACTTGCATAAGGGGTTAGTCTGGTATTTATATATTATCTTGGAACATTCCATGTTGGATTGGTGAGCTTGCTTGTTCTGCTGATCAAATGATACACTGCTGAGCACATAGATTTACTTAACTGATATTTTACCTAGCTTCGTAGGGTCGCCGGAGTCTGTTCTTGTTTGATAGGACAAAGGCATTACTCTGCGAGGTTTGGAAACCCAAGCTTCGTAGCATAGCCGGAGTCTGTTCTTATTTGATAGGACGAGGGCAATGCTCTTCGGGGTTTGGACTTTTCAAAACAGTTTTCTTAAAAATATGTGTTTAAGTTTTGTATCATTTGGTTGGTTTGTGTGGTTGAGTTGAGTTTATCTGTGAGCTTCTGTTGAGAGAGATTTGCCTTGATCTTGCATATGAGCTGAGATTTACTGTTTAGTTGCTGAGTGTTCCTGCATGAGTGTTGAGATTCAGTTGATTTTGCCCTTGCATCCCAGTGGGGATTTCCCGGCTTTTGGCCGATTACCTGGTTAGTGGACCGCCAGTTTGAGCATTTGCATATGATTCGCCCGCACCGTTGTTCTTCACGTACACCAGCGGACCGATCACCCGTAGCGGTGTACTTTACCGGTAAAGTGGTTAGCAGTTGCAACCCGTGACCCTCAGTGGAGGGAATGTCAACCAGGTGGTGCCAGGTGGGCAGCCTTGCCTGAGGTCTTGTGAAGGCCAATATGGTAGCTTGTGATTGGGTCTTTGTGTTTTTCATCTATTTGATGCATGTGCTGTTAAGTTTCTTTAACATACTTTCTTATGATCATTGTTATATTGCTGATTGTCCTAACTCCCTGATGCCTTGATTATAGTTTCTTAGTTATGTTACCCTGCTCTAGCTATGACCTGCTTCTATCCTGATATATATTTGTTTGGGTTTTGTTTTCTTTTCTGCTAAATTATCTCCTATGCTTGTACCCAGATTATGAGTTTTGCTTTTTTTACAGCACCAGTTATATATTTGCTTTACCCTAACCCATGATCTATTACTATCCTCTAGCATTGTATACCAGTAGGTACGATCTGCTATTTCTCGGCTCGTCGTGCCCACTGGGATACACTCCGGTGTGTCTCACACCCTCGGGTGACTGTTTTTCAGGTCGAGCGGGTGTTGAGATGTCGGGACGAGTTGGTGAGATCACGAGGTAGAGCTTGACCCTGGACAGCCGATAGCCCAAGTATTTAGTTATTTGATGTAACAAGGAAAATGTAATGTAATTGAAAAGTTGTTGAAATATATCTGTGTTGTATTAGTGATACGTAGTTAGTACTCTGATTGATTGCCAAGCTAGCCGTGCATATATAGAAAAGGCTCAATCCCCAGTGGGATTGGGACTCTTCTATATATGTGGCGGTCTGTTGCGCCCTGGCTGGTTTCAAACTCTGATTTCAAAAAAAAAAAAAATTTAGACGCTGGTTTTTAAACTCGGGGCGTGACAGTTTAATCTTAGTGGATTTTGCCGTGTTATCGGTCCCATAGTTTTTTACTCCTGTGACGGAGTTTTCCACGTAAAATCTTGCGTACTTATTTACTTTTCCGCATTGGGTTATTTTTACGTAACGATTTGGTGATTTTATTATTTACACCTATTCACCCCCCCTCTAGGTATTTTTTCCCCTATTCAGATCCATAATTAACATAACCCACACATTTGAGGACTTTTCCCGAGCTTTCTTAAGCCTTTCTTCGACAGGGAACTTCATCTTCGAGTCTTCTTCGATATTTGGGATCCCAAAGATTTTTTGGAAGACGTTTCATCAGCTTCCTCCTCGACATCGCGAGCTTCGACCTGCCTTCGATACTAATCTTCTTCGTTGAGGCTTCGTCCGCAGGCTTCCCTGGACTGATTCGAGGGAGTTTTTGGCTGATTTCTATAGCATTGTTTCCACGAGAGGTAGATCTTCGATTTTTGTGTTTATTGCTCCTCTCAGTTTTGGGTTTTTATTGGGGTTTTCGGAGCATTATTGAATCCTTTTCTTACTGCTGGTTTTTCTGGATAGCAGAGTTTGTTTGATTTTTATCTCGGCGCTTGGTTATCGAATTTCAGCCCATAAGAGCTCTTTCGACATCTACGCTTCATGAGGATCACTGCTGTATTTTTACTGGAATTTTTGAAGATCATCTCAAAGGTGATATTTTGACCTCTTCTGGACTGAATCTCCGCAGATTTGTACTTTTGGGGATTTTTGTTAACCGCGGTGTTTGGTTTGTATCTCAGCGGTTGGGAGAAGTTTTTTGGTGTTTTTGGGCTCGTTGGGATCGTGGGAACCTGAGGAGTATCCCTGTTCAGTTTCGGCTTATTCGGACTTCGGATTGACACATGCTTTCAGGTGGGTTGCTTTCGTCTCCAAAAACGGTGGACGGTTCTCTAATTCTATATGTTAATTAACATGCATGTTTGTGAGATGTGATAGTGAGCATGTTGGTGATAGATGATATTCCTTTTTGTTGATATTGAGATGATGTTGGACAGTGCTCCCTATTTATGTTCAGTTAAACTTAATGTTATTATTGGAACCTTGTCCTAGCTCCTCGTCATATGTTGCATGTTTCAACCAGACTGGTAGAAAACCCCAACTTGGGCTAGTTTATTTATACTTTAGACACTTCCACACTTTTATTCATTTTTCCTGGACTTAAGAGTGTTCCTCGCCCAGGTAGTGGGCCGAGTGGTCGGGTTGTTGGGGGATGCATGTTACACTCGTGTCTGGGGGTCGAGTGGAGTCTGATAGCTGTGGCTAGATCAGTACTAGTCTTGGGAGCCGTCTGAGTCGACGGTGGGTCCCGGCTATCGCGTATTTCCAGCAAGGGAGTTAGAGATGTGAGTTGGGTACTGTCGATCTTGTTGATCGTGGATTTGGATTATAGCCTGCATGAGCCATATTGAGCTCGACAGAGATGCGCGGATACTTTCCTCGGTGGGATCGCGCCCCTCGAGTGCCGCTCCGGAGTTAGGCCTGTTACTTTGCTATCGCGACTTGTTGACGCAGTCCTTCTGGCTGGGCCCTTTTTGGGCAGTCACGAATGCCCTACGTAAGTCCAGTCCTCCGTGGATGTAATGGCAGTAGGTGGGTGCAGGTTTGACTGGACCCTATGTGGCAGCCAGTGTATATTGGGTGATTGTTTTATCAAGAGATAGTAGACGTAGATGTATCATGTTTCATCTGTATCACCCCTTGAGCATTTAGATAGAGGCATAGTAGCTGTAGAGCTATTTCCAGCCTTTCCTTTATAGTACTGCATTTGTTATTTTATGTCTCTAGTCGACTTAGTGGGCAGACCGTCGGGCTTGGTGGCGGTACCCACTGAGAACTACTGTTAGTTGTAGTTCTCACACGCGCTGTTAGTGACCTTTTTCCAGGGACTTCTTCTCCAGTTCCTGCTGCTCCAGTTCCTGCTCCATCCGACCGAGGTAAGGGAGTCGCGAGTTAGATCCCTATCCGTTTCCAGCGAGAGAGTAGATGTACCCCTGTAGAGTCCTGGCGTTCCAATGCCGTTGCATACCTTCTTTTTATGACGGAATTGTTAGGAAAACTTTTTCATTTGTGTTTTCTGCAATGGACTGGCTGGGACTGCGAGTATTTTTCTACGATTGAGCTCGAAAAACGGAGGACGGCAAAACGATCGGATTCGGTTTTCGATCTACGGATCTCCCGGAATGGAGGTCAAAGCGTTTGCCTTTGAGTGGGGCATCGGAATCCGTGCTAAGTGGCCGGCACACTTTTCGAGATGATCGGACGGGATCTTTCTATGATCAGTTTCTTTTATCTTCTTATGCTATTAGTTTATTTTATTTATTTTTGTTTTACCTCGACCTCCCCGTTTTTTGTATTGGTACTAATCGAGTCCTGTTAGTTGTTGGGGGGGTTGAAATTCGAGAATTTTTGGACTGATCGTCGAGGTTTGCGGGTATTTTTAGGTGGTAGAGCTCGCAAAACGGTGAACGGTGGCGCGATCGGATTTGAATTCCGACCCCGGGATCTCCCAGAATTTATTTTTAAATTTTTCGTTAGCGGTTTGGGCGCATCGAAAGCCGTGCAGGCGATCGACACGTTTTTCGGGGTAATCTGGACCCCCCGTTGCATTCCGACTGATTCTAGTTGTGTTTTGGGGATTTAGGTTTTTGCCGTTTTTCATTTGGGCGTTAAGTTTTATCTGGGTGCGTGCGGAAAAAAAATCCGAATTCCTTTTCCCTCTTCTCAAGAAAACGACGGAGGGAACCGGGACCGAGAAACGGGTAGAGAAAGGGGAAATCGCCCATCCTCTGCCGGATTGATCGGACGTGGAGGGGACGATCCTCTTTCTTCCTCCTCCTCCGGCGGAATCAAGGTGAGCGGTTAGAGTTTTTCCTTTTTTTTCCTTTTTGCAATTTCTGTGAGGTCGAGGATTTGGGTGTCGGGTGCTCGGGTGTTGTGGGTGATGCGTGGTGTTAAACGGGAGGCCGCCGCCGCCGTTGTTAAACGGGAGGCCGCTGTCGCCGTTATCGTGTCCACGGGGTCGTCGCCGCAGTCGCCGGGGTCACGGGGTCGCAACCAGAGCCGCGGGGGGGCGAAAAAGGGGTTACTGTTCACCCTGGTACGGCCGCGGTCCACAGGACCCGGCGTGCACCCGGCGCACGGCTCCCGGCCCCCGGGGCGCGGACCCGGCGCACGGTTGCGTGCGCCAGGCCGCGCGGTCCACAGGACCCGGCGTGCACCCGTTGCACGGCTCCCGGGCCCAGGGGGCGCGGACCCGGCGCACGAATGCGTGCGCCAGGCCGCGCGGTCCAGCGGTCCGGCGTGCACCCGGTGCAAGCCCTCGCAGCCCTACTTGGTGGACCCGGTGCGCGCTTCAGCGTGCGCGGCCCGGCCCATGCCGCAGCGGTCTACCGCTGCGGCGTGCGCCTGGTCTGCACCGCTGCCGTCCTGCGTCGTGGACCCGGTCCACGCCTGGACCCGTGCACCGATGTCCAGCCTGAGAGTCCAGAAGCTCCGTTTTTGGCCCATTTCGCCCCGTTTTTGAGTGTTTTTGACCGCGACGACGTTTTTAACAGTATTTTTCACTGTAGCTGTTTCGGGCACAGGGTGGGAGTGTTTTAGCTGGAGTTTCCGCGCATCTTCTTCTTCGCGTTTCAGGTGGGTACACTCTTTGAATCCCTTTATGCGCACTATCGTTATTTTCATGTTTATCATGTTGTGGGTTTTCGTTCGAGACTTAGTGTGGGACTTTTCGAAAGCTGTTGATGATCTTCAATTGTTCGTTTAACTGTACTAATGTTGATAGTGTTTATGGTTTTTATTATTGGTTTGGTTTCGTGTATTTGGTTACGATGCTCGAGGCTGCAGCACGCGCACCCGCGGTTTGGCCACCGCAAAGGGTGTGCTTTTCCGGAAAAGTGGTCGATGACCCGTGTATACCCACGAGGTGACGTAGTGGGGGCCCCCGTAGGTGGGGGGTTTGAGGCGCCAAGGTATGAGCGGTGCGACCCGTCGAGGTAGGTGCTCGGCGTGGTTTACCGAGGTTGGTGCTCGGTTCGGTTTTCTTTTCCCGAGGTTGGTGCTCGGTTCAGTTTTCTTTTCCCGAGGTTGGTGCTCGGTTCGGTTTTCTTTTCCCGAGGTTGGTGCTCGGTTCGGTTTTCTTTTCCCGAGGTTGGTGCTCGGTTCGGTTTTCTTTCCCGAGGTTGGTGCTCGGTTCGGTTTTCTTTTCCCGAGGTTGGTGCTCGGTTCGGTTTTCTTTCCCGAGGTTGGTGCTCGGTTTGGTTTTCTGTCTTGAGGTTAGTGCTTGGTCTGGGTTGCCGGGGCAGGTGCCCGGTTCAGGTTTTGCAGGGGGAGGGGACACCGTCGATCGCACGATGCGGAGGGCGGTTACTCTGGTTTTCTTACGGTTTACTTTAGTTACAGTCTTCCTGCTTTTCATCTTTTATACCTTGTGTCGCTGACTTCCCACTCTGTGACAGGTGTCTTCGAGGGTGAGAGCTAAGGCGACGGTGAGGCCGTGGCAGGAGCATTTTTGGTCCTTCGAGGTCATAGACTGTATTTACTTCTTATTTTGCTCATTTCATTACCTGTTAGTAGCTACTATGTGGATTGCGATACCCTTGTGGGGTCGACGTGGATGTTGGGATGTCTTTTATTATCCTTGTGGGTGATTGTTTTGCTTTTCCGGATTGGCCGCTTTCAAACTACAAAAGAAAAGAAAAAGAAAATATTGCGAAAACCGTTTTGAAAATCTGGGTGTCGTGTGGGCACCATTTTAAAACCCTGTGGATTTATGAATTGCGAAAACCGTTTTGAAAATCTGAGTGTCGGGTGGGCACCATTTTAAAATCCTGTGGACTTATGGATTTCGAAAACCGTTTTAAAAAAAACCTGGGTGCCGTGTGGGCACCGTTTTTAAAACTTGTGGATTTATCCTTTCAAAATTAGTCGGCCTCTGTAATACTTATGAAAATGGTTATATGTATTCGACTGTTGAACTAGTGTGGTTAAAGTGATGATTGTATGATTGTTGTAATCAGGACGCCGTGCATATACAAAGGAGACTCCGCCCGTTCGCAGAGTGAATTTGTATATGCGGCGGGTCTGGGCACGCACCGGGGGAGTTTGGTTTCAAAAAAAAATATACGCAAATTTAAATCTTTTCAGTGGTCGTCTTCCGCTTAATGAAACCCCCGGGGCGTGACAACCCCTTTTGGTGATGCTTTTGGTACTGTTAGTGGTTTGGAGATATCTTATATTTATTGTACTTGAGTTGAGAGTTTTATTTTGAAGAGACATTTGTATTGTGAGACCTGACATGTACTATTTGGAGTTGTATTTATTTTATTTCTGTTGTTTACTTTTCCACTCTGATATCTGTATAGTGGTTAGTATTATCTTTTGCAGGTTGGTCGTTTCGTCTATACGGGGCTTTCGGTATGGACGGCGGATTTGTTGGCGGGCCCGGGTCGCAGTTTCGACCTCGGGGCGTGACACGAAAAGCTTGTTGAGAATGAAACTGGCTACCTCTCAGCCCCGTCACAATCGGAGTAACTTCAGGTGCTGAAGAACACATGGTGCTGAAGAAAGACATTGTTTGAATGCTTTCCTGCTTATAAGAAGGCGGAGCAGAGCAACAAGAGATGAGCAATATACTTGACTATCGGAGTGCGATTCATTATTTAGTTGGCATAAACGCATAACATGAGTAGCCAGTTTTGCCTCCCTTATCATTTATTATATGTTAGTGAGCAGAAGTAACATCCATAAATTACATGCTTTATTGTTCTAGGAGCCTAACTGTGATGATCCGGACCTCCGATATGGATTTACAGGGTGAGTAGTGGCTTCTGGAGGCCTATGATGAGTGATCGAGTTGTTTGTGCTCGAATCGGATCCCAAAATTGGAACCAGCGTGAAAATCGGATCAAGTTTGTTTTTCCGGGGGCTTCCGGCAAAATTTAGAAAGAAAATTTGGCGAAACGGACAACGGATTTGGACTCAGTGCGCGAAAACGATGAAAATGGGCTATTTACTAGTATTTTTTGGACCTCGGAAAATAATTTTACTCTTCACCGGCCGAGTTACTGTTCCGGCGGCGGCGACGGGCAGGCGGCGGAGCACGGCGGCGCAGCGGCGGAACGCGGCCGCGGGTAGGCGCGTGCACCAGGACCAGGGAAAATGTGCACCGCCACGTGGCATCACCTGATTGGTCGAACTTCGCTGGGCGGTGCCAAGTGGCAGCATGCGATTGGCCGACATATTCCGGAAGACCCGGCGCGTACACCGGCGTGGACCATGTGAACCGCGTATGGGACACGTGGCACCTCCCTATTGGCGGGCTCAAGCCGCCCACGTGCGCGAAGCACGCGGAACACGAGGGCGGCGGGGGATACTTGGCGCTTTCCGAGAAGGCTTGCACCGCTGTTTCGTGTTTTGGGACACACGGTGCAAAACGAGTGGATGGTTTCGCTGTTTCCTGTTCGGCCTGGATTCGGTGAGGAGCCCGAATGGCTTGGCTATAAATAGGCCAATTTGAATCCGTTTTAAGTGCCATTTTTTTAGAGTTTCTGGATCCGAATTGAGTGCCAATTTTTACAGTGAGATTCTACATCAAGTCTTCTTCAATTTTTGCGGTTTTGGGGATTTTTTAGAGATCGTCTGCTATTTTTCCCTGCATGATCTCGAGAGTCGCGCTGTTTCTTCGACATCGATTTTTCTCGTCGACTCTTCGTCGGAGAGCTCCCCTGACCTGATCTTTTGGAGTTTTTTGCCGATTTTTGCGGCAGCGTTTCCACGATGTAGGCCTTCGATTTTGATCCATCGCTCTGCTCCATTTTGAGTTTTTATCGGAGTTCGTGCAGCATCTTTAGACCCCCTTTTTCTGCGACACTTTTCATGGACAACGGAGGAGCAATTATGTAATTTCTTGATCTACGAGTGGCAGAAATTGGTGTTTAAGGACTCGATTTCTATCTCCACTTCGCAAGGATCGCAACCGTATTTTTGTTTGAATTTTTGGAGGACATCTTGCAAGAGGTAATTTCCTGTTTTATGGACAGATGTGCAAGAAATTACTGTTTGACCTTATCGCGATGTTCGGCTTATATCTCAGCAACCGGGAGGAGTTTTCGGATGATGTTTGGTGCGTCGGAATCATGAGAACTTGAGGATCATGCACGTTAAATTTCATCTCTTTTGGATTCTGGAACAACGTGCGCATCCAGGTGGGTTGGATTTTCCTCCAAAATTAGCGAGCGACATACTAATTCTATATTATAGTATGCATGCATGATAAATAAGTACACATTTTGTGGACCAAGATGCTAGCATGATTAAATTAGTAAATTGATTATTTCTTATGATAACAAAATATTGGAACCTTGACTAGCATCCTGTCACTTGTCTACTTGTATTTGACTAGACTAGCAGTAAACTCTCACTTGGGTTAGTTTTCCTTCATGTTCCAGTTTTCCCACACTTTGTATTATTCATTCCTAGACTTGGAGTTTCTCCTCGCCCGGTTAGCGGGTCGAGTGGTCGGGTTATTGTGGGATGCATTGACACTCGTGTTTGGGGACCGAGTGGAGTCTGATAGCGGTCGCTAGTCTTATGTCAGTACCGAAGCCGTTGGGTAAACGGTGATTCTAGGTTGTCGAGTTTTCTCTGATCTTTGGGTCGTCACTGTGTTGTGGCAGTAGTAAGACCCTGAACCCAGACGGTTTTGGACACACACATGATTTTAGTAAACTGATATTTTCCTTTCGATCTTCGAAAGGTTGCTGGAACCTGTTCTTGTTTGATTTGGCGAAGGCATTAACTCTTCGGGGTTTGGAAAATAAAAATTCTTTCAACTGATTTTTCTTAAACAACTAAAGTTCATTAAATTGGGTTTCTTAAATACAAATAATTTCGACAATAACTGTCATTTTTTCTTGCAAACTTCCCCGCACGATGAGGGTCGATTAATCTGGGTTTGAGGGGCTATTTCCATATTTGGGACGCAAGTTACGGGAGCTATGCCTAGAGCCTGTTCTTGTTTGATAGGGTTGTAGGTGTTAGTCTTCCAAAACTTTTGGCCCTGGTTGGTTTCTTCTGGATGTTTTACCGAGAGAGTTGATTTACCCGACCTATAAGAGGACGAGAACTTCGAAAGGTGGGGCCCGGAGTCTGTTCTTGTTTGATTGTGGTTCTAGGCATCTGCCTATTGGGATTCACGGACCCTTATGGTGTCAGTCCGTTTTGGGTCAGCTGTGAGTTGGGTATTCTGTTCTAGAGATAGGGAACCGTGGGTTGACGGTGATTCCGAGCCGTGGAGTTTCCGGCTGATGTTGTCAGTGGTTGGTTGTGGTTATTATTGATCTGATTGATCGTGGATTTGGACTATAGCCTGCATGAGCCATAATGAGCTCGACAGAGATGCGCGGATACATTCCTCGGTGGGGTCGCGCCCCTCGAGTGCCGCTCCGGAGTTGGGCCTGTTACTTTGCTATCGCGACTTGTTGACGCAGTCCGAGTGGGACCGCCTACGTAATTACCGTTCCCGGGGGAATGTGTGGTAGTAGGTTGGCGCAGGTTTGACTGAACCCTATGTGGCAGTCAGTGTGATTGGGTTGACCGAGTATGTTTCTAGTAGAGTAGATGCATCATTTTCATCTGTATCATCCTTTGAGCATTATAGATAGAGGCATGGTAGCAGTAGAGTTTATTTCCTGCTTACTTACTTTTTCTTATAGCATTGTTATCTTATGCCTCTAGTTGACTTAGTGGGTAGACCGTTGGTCTTGGGGACGGTACCCATTGAGAACTACGTGACGGTGTAGTTCTCACACCCGCTGTGGTGACAAGATCTTCAGAGTTAGCTGTTCCGGCACCAGTTCAGGCGGAGGCAGCTGATCGAGGTAAAGGAGTCGCGAGATAGTTTCCTACCCATCCTTGGAGTATAGTAGTACCCCCTTTATGAGCTTTACAGTACAGTCTGCGGATTTTCATATATAATCACTTTTGTGAGTTTTAGTTTGAGAGACTTATGTATTGTGAGGTTCAGATTTGTATTATTTGGACTTGTACTTTTATTTCAGTAGTATATTTTACAGCTCTGATATTGTATAGTAGTAGTAGTTTTATCTTTTACAGGCTAGACGCTTCGCCTATGCGGGATTTTCCGTATGGGCGGCGGATCTGTTAGCGAGTTCGGGTCGCAGTTTCGACTCCGGGGCGTGAAAGACTAGAGTGGTATCAGAGCCTAGGTTGTAGGTCATTGAGGACTTAGAAACCCTAGGCTTGTAGTTGGACCGTAGGATGACTGACGAGGGAGACGTGACTTTAGCGAAAGTCCTGATTGAGTCATGGCTCCCCGAAAGGATTGGGATGAGAGATCTTGCATGTTATTTCTCTAAAGTGGTTATGCTGGCTGCAAACAACATAATGCTTTAGAATGGGTAACATGTTTTAGACTTTCGCTTGATTGGGTCGAGTGGTTGTTGTGTCCTAATGTTTGTTACTGTGCAGTGGACTATGATACCTCTGAAACGTCGTGCAGCGAGGAGGGCACATCAGGCGTCAGTTGAGGAACCTGAGCAGCGGGAGGCTGAGCTGTCAGTGCAGAGCGAGACCCTAGAGTTACGGGCCGAGTTAGCACGGATGTCAGAGGCGATGTGACGCCAGGAGGAGGCCATGGAACGTCTGATGCGCCTGTTGGAGCAGAGGGCACAGCCAGTTGCAGCACCGCCTGAGCGTTCTCCAACACCTTCTTCCCATGCAGTGGCATCCCTAGCTGTACCAGTGGCGCCGATTGAACGAGCAGCCCCCCTCAGTGCCGACGAGTAGTGCCGAGGCACCGAGGCAGGGTGGATAGCTGATAGTAGATGAGCTGTGTGACATCATCGATCGATTGAGCCAGTCCCGACAGTTTGACCCACCCCGATTTGCAGGATTGGGTATTGGAGTCTTGGGAGGTCGAGTCGTGGCGACGTTGATGGAGAGACCGTTTGAGAGCCTCCTTATGCCAGAGAGTTTACGCAGCAGCTGAACTATGCGCTCCACTCTAAGAGCGACGAGGCGCATAGGATATCTGTGTTTGAGAAAGGATTGCGCCAGAATACCTTTCAGCTTGTCGGTCCCTCCGACTACAGATTTTGGATGTCTCGATGGAGTAGGCGTTGTTTATGGAGTGTGGCGCTGTAGTTCCTTTAGATAGGAATTTATCGACAGGGGCAAGTTCTGGATTGAGGCATCTGATGCCAGACGACGGAGGACAGATCAACAAGCAGAGGCCTTCCCAGTTCCTTCCTCAGCGCCGTGGATTCCTGAGGCGCCAGAGGTCGGGTAGACCCCGACAGCAGCATCCACAACAGTATCAATAGCAACAGTAGCTGAGGTGCCTACGGTGGCACCGGGACTCAAGGATATCTCTATTGCCCGCGAGTTTCCGGGTGTGATTCCACCTGAGCTGACGATGATGCCGCCGGATAGGGAGATCGAGTTGTGATTGACGTGGTTTGGGAAACCGCGTCGATTTCGAAGACACCTTATTAGATGACACTAGTAAAACTGAGAGAACTGTTGGCACGATTGTTGGAACTGATGGATAGAAGGTTATTAGACCCAGCGTCTTACCTTGGGAAGCACCTTCATTACCGTAGAAGAGACGATGGATTATTTGGCCTGTCAGCAGAGGTTGACTTATAGTGACATCTTGACAGCGGCCTTGGACATGTGCGGATGCCTTGGACCGGACGGCAGTGCAGAGCTTGGGCCTGATGATCGCGTGACAGACGCCGCTGCTTGAGCAGTCGAGACGTTGGGGCTTGAGGTTGTGTCCCTAGGAGGTCACGGTTGCTCGTAGCCTTCGTTTTTGTAGCCACAGCAGGAATAGCTTCAACACTTCTCTCCCTTTTTCTCATCTTTTCGCCAAAGCTCGCAAACGGGACGAAAACTGCGAAAGGCTACTCCAGAAATAGAGACAGTGCCGGAACCTGCTTGATTGGGGCGAAGGCACTGGCCTTTCGAAATTTTTGAACTTTTTGCTTTCTTTGGCTGCTTTCTAAATAGAGAGTTGGGGTTGATGACGTTCCTGATGTTGGGCTCCTTTCCTTCTTGGTTGATCGTGTGGGTATTTTCGGGTCGCCCTGGTTGAGTTGGCACTAGAGTGTGGTTGTAGTGCGTGTTGCGCTGGTTGTTTTCCCCCCCACGTTTGGTTAGTCCCTGTTGTTTTTCACATCCCAGCTCAGTGGCGTTATGTTTTGGATTCCTGGCCCGCGATTGACTTGCTCCATTTGAGATCTGTGAGTTTTGCAGTACGATGGACGCCCGTTGTGAATTCTGGCTCGTGAGTTGAGAGGATTGCGCAACAGGGTCATACCGTACTTGTTGAGTAGAGGAGTAATCGCGGGGAGTGAGTGGCGTTCGAGAGTTGGCGACGGTGGTGATGAATGCTCACCCTTCGGTTTGAGACTCCCGTTGAGGGATGTTAGTTTCGAGGACGAAACTTTCTTTTAGTGGGGGAGGATGTGATGATCCGGACCTCCGATATGGATTTACAGGGCGAGTAGTGGCTTCTGGAGGCCTATGATGAGTGATCAAGTTGTTTGTGCTCGAATCGGATCCTAGAATTGGAACCAGCACGAAAATCAGATCAATTTTGCTTTTTCGGGGGGCTTTCGGTAAAATTTAGAAAGAAAATTTGGCGAAACGGACAGCGGATTTGGACTCAATGCGCGAAAACGATGAAAATGGACTATTTACTTATATTTTTCTGACCTCAGAAAATAATTTTACTGTTCACCGGCCGGAGTTACTGTTTCGGCGGCCGGCGGCAACGGACAGGCGGCGGAGCGCGGCGGCGCAGCGGCGGAACGCGGCCGCCGGCGGCCGGTCCACGGATAGGCGCGTGCATCGGGACCATGGAAAATGTGCACCGCCACGTGGCATCACCTGATTGGCCGAACTTCGTCGGCTGGGCGACGCCACATGGCAGCGTGCAATTGGCCGACATATTCAGGAAGACCCGGCGCGTACACCGGGGGCGTGGACCACGTGAACCGCGTGGGGGACACGTGGCACCTCCTGATTGGCAGGCTCAAGACGCTCACGTGCGCGAGGCACGCGGAACACGAGCGCGGCGGGGGACACGTGGCACTTTTCGAGAAGGCTTTCACCGCTGTTTCATGTTTTGGGACACGCAGCGCAAAACGAGTGGATGGTTTCGCTGTTTCCTGTTCGGCCTGGATCCGGTGTGGAGCCCGAATGGCTTGGCTATAAATAGGCCAATTTGAATCCATTTTAAGTGCCATTTTTTTAGGGTTTCTGGATCCGAATTGAGTGCCAATTTTTACAGTGAGATTCTACATCAAGTCTTCTTCAATTTTTGGCGTTTTGTGGATTTTTTGGAGATTGTCTCCTATTTTTCCCTACATGATCACGAGAGTCGCGCTGTTTCTTCGACATCGATTTTTCCCGTCGACCCTTCGTCTGAGAGCTCCCCTGACCTGATCTTTTGGAGTTTTTTGCCGATTTTTACGGCAGCGTTTCCGTGACAGGTAGGCCTTCGATTTTGATACACATTGCTGTGCTCCGTTTTGAGTTTTTATGGGAGTTCGTGAAGCATCTTTAGACCCTCTTTTTTTGCGACACTTTTTATGGACAACGGAGGAGTAATTATGTAATTTCTTGATCTACGAGTGGCAGAAATTGGTGTTTAAGGACTCGATTTCTATCTCCACTTCGCAAGGATCGCAACCGTATTTTTGTTAGAATTTTTGGAGGACATCTTGCAAGAGGTAATTTCCTATTTTATGGACAGATGTGCAAGAAATTACTGTTTGACCTTATCGCGATGTTCGGCTTATATCTCAGCAACCGGGAGGAGTTTTCGGATGATTTTTGGTGCGTTGGAATCAAGAGAACCTGAGGATCACGCACGTTAAATTTCAGCTCTTTTGGATTCTGGACCGACGTGCGCATCCAGGTGGATTGGATTTTCCTCCAAAATTAGCGGGCGACGTACTAATTCTATATTATAGTATGCATGCATGATAAATAAGTACACATTTTGTGGACCAAGATGCTAGCATGATTAAATTAGTAAATTGATTATTTCTTGTGATAACAAAATATTGGAACCTTGACTAGCATCCTGTCATTTGTCTACTTGTATTTGACTAGACTAGCAGTAAACTCTCACTTGGGTTAGTTTACCTTCATGTTCCAGTTTTCCCACACTTTGTATTATTCATTTCTGGATTTGGAGTTTCTCCTCGCCCGGTTAGCAGGTCGAGTGGTCGGGTTATTGTGGGATGCATTGACATTCGTGTTTGGGGACCGAGTGGAGTCTGATAGCGGTCGCTAGTCTTATGTCAATACCGAAGCCGTTGGGTAAACGCTGATTCTGGGTTGTCGAGTTTTCTCTGATCTTTCTGTCGTCACTGTGTTGTGGCAATAGTAAGACCCTGAACCCAGACGGTTTTGGACACACACATGATTTTAGTAAATTGATGTTTCCTTCCGATCTTCGAACGGTCGCCGGAACCTGTTCTTGTTTGATTTGGCAAAGGCATTAATTCTTCAGGGTTTGGAAAATAAAACTTCTTTCAACTGATTTTTCTTAAACAATTAAAATTCATTAAATTGGATTTCTTAAATACAAATAATTTTGACAATAACTGTCATCTTTTCTTGCAAACTTCCTCGCCCGATGGGGGTCGATTAATCTGGGTTCTAGGGGCTATTTCCATATTTTGGACCCAAGTTACGGGAGCTGTGCCTAGAGCCAGTTTTTGTTTGATAGGGTTGTAGGTGTTAGTCTTCCGGAACTTTCGGCCCTGGTTGGTTTCTTTTGGATGTTTTACCGAGAGAGTTAATTTACCCGAGTTATAAGGGGATGAGAACTTCGAAAGGTGGGGCCTTGGAGTCTGTTCTTGTTTGATTATGGTTCTAGGCATCTACCTATCGGGATTCACGGACCCTTATGGTGTCGGTCCGTTCTGGGTCAGCTGTGAGTTGGGTATTCTGTTCTAGAGATAGGGAGCCGTGGGTTGACGTTGATTCCGAGCCGTGGAGTTTCCGGCTGATGTTGTCAGTGGTTGATTGTGGTTATTATTGATCTGATTGATCGTGGATTTGGACTATAGCCTGCATGAGCCAAAATGAGCTCGACAGAGATGCGCGGATACATTCCTCGGTGGGGTCGCGCCCCTCGAGTGCCGCTCCGGAGTTGGGCCAGTTACTTTGCTATCACGACTTGTCGACGCAGTCCGAGTGGGACCGCCTACGTAATTCCCGTTCCCGTGGGAATGTGTGGTAGTAGGTTGGCGCAGGTTTGACTGAACCCTATGTGGCAGTCAGTGTGATTGTGTTGACCGAGTATGTTTCTAGTAGAGTAGATGCACCATTTTCATCTGTATCATCCTTTGAGCATTATAGATAGAGGCATGGTAGCAGTAGAGTTTATTTCCTGCTTACTTACTTTTTCTTATAGCATTGTTATCTTATGCCTCTAGTAGACTTAGTGGGCAGACCGTTGGTCTTGGGGACTGTACCCACTGAGAACTACGTGACGATGTAGTTCTCACACCCGCTGTGGTGACAAGATCTTCAGAGTTAGCTGTTCCGGCACCAGTTCGGGCGGAGGCAGCTGATCGAGGTAAGGGAGTCGCGAGATAGTTCCCTACCCGTCCTTGGAGTATAGTGGTACCCTCTTTATGAGCCTTACTGTACAGTCTACTGGATTTTCATAGATAGTCATTTTTTTTAGTTTTAGTTTGAGAGACTTATGTATTGTGAGGTTCAGATTTGTACTATTTGGACTTGTATTTTTATTTCAGTGGTATATTTTACAGCTCTGATATTGTATAGTAGTAGTAGTAGTTTTATCTTTTACAGGCTAGATGCTTCGCCTATGCGGGATTTTCCGTATGGGCGGTGGATTTGTTAGCGAGTCCGGGTCGCAGTTTCGACTCCGGAGCGTGACACTAACCTCCAGGTAAAAATATAATTGGGGCATGGTTCTTGGTTCAAGATAGTTTGAATTTTATTGTAGAATTTTTCATATTTTTTTATTGGGATTAATATTGTTGATTAAAGTTTACTAATGTTGAAACACTTCAAATTTTTGTTCTTTACTTTAAAGTTTTCGTATTGATATATTTATTTAGTACTTCATAATTTACTGTTGTTTTGGAGTATCGGCAATTGTTTAAATTAACGACTCTTTTTAGAGTCGGCAATTGTTTAAATTAACAACTCTTTTTGAAGTCAATAACTATTTAAATTAACGACTCTTTTTAGAGTCGGCAAATGTTTAAATTAACGACTCTTTTTAGAATCGGCAACTGTTTAAATTAACGGCTCTTTTTAAGTGAAATTTTTTTTTCCGACGCTATATTAAAGTATCGGTATATTTATCTCGACATAGTCATTTAACGACTCTTTAGACGACGCTTTCAAAAGCGTCGGGGTTATTTTTGCCGATGCTTTAAAGCGTCGTTAATTATAGTCCAAAGCGTCCTTAAGTCCAAGATTTATTGTAGTGAGAGATCTATCAGGTATAGGAGACTTCCTCGCAATTCTCCTAACAAAAAGATTACCTGCCGGCTCAACACCTCTATAAGGCGGAGTACTCTCTATAACGACACACGCAGCTTCTCCCCTAGTGTCTCCAGCAATCAAAATACCTCGTACCCCTTCGTCAAGTCTTTAACAAATTCCATAGTATCGTTAACTGAATCAGCCCCTAGTACCGAAAACTCATGGACCCTGACTTCCCGTTGCGGAGACACTTCAGGGCCTTGTAGTAGAGTCCAGTGGGGCGGGGCCTCCTCCAGACTTAACCAAGAAGCTGTAAAAAAACTAGCAGGCTCAGCCCGCAAGTCCACAAGCCCGGCCCGCGAGACCACCAAAACCCGCAAGGTCTGGTCCCGCAGCTCCACCCAAACCCCGGGCCACAGCTGAAGGCCCATAACACCAAGAACTGCTTGGAGGCCTTGTCCGATGCACCCACCAACCATCTACCGCATCCCTCCGACGAAAATTCCAAAAACCGTATCCCGAGGCAAAGTCGCACTCTTCCTCAACAGGCAGTAGTCCCTCTTCAACGTCCCTCTTCAACGTCGAGCCCTTCCACAGGTGAGCACCCCCAAAATTCCCTTCTTTGATCCAACCTCGGAAACATCGCATCTAAACCCTTGTTTGAAAATTTTCCACAAGAATCGTCCAGTCCCCCAATTGACCTCTGGATTTTCCTGTGGGCAATCCCGTAGAGGAGCTGCCCCCTGCTACCAACGCTGCGGTCGCCGACCAGTGGACACATGAGGGACTCCTTATGTGAGTTACCCTCCTGCCTTGCCGGAGAGTCACCGGAATTCCTAGAAACCCGCCGGCTGCCCTGATCCGCCGTGCGACTGTTGCGCCATCTGTCTCTATGCTCCGACGAATTCCAAATATCACTATTGCCGGTGACGTGTCCATCAGTGGATCCAGCATCAGTTACACCACCATTTCGTCGTAAACCTAATTGGTTACTTCCAATTACGTAAATCAATAGTTCAAACCGCACTCAAAGGTAGGGCATTTCCCATTGATATAGGAACTTCTGTACCAGAAACAATGGTATCTCCAATTATAGCCCCTCTGGGATGTAAAATATATCTCTTCTCACCATCCCCATAGTGTATGAGACAAATGTATGCATTTCGATTAGGGTCGTATTCTATGGTTACGATTCTACCAGATATGTCTTTTTGATTCCGTCGAAAATCGATTTTACGGTATAGACGCTTATGACCTCCCCCTCTATGCCTGGCGGTAATGATTCCTCTGGCATTAGGAACTATACACTACACCAAAACTAATTTTTACTGGCACTTTTGTGGTGGCATTTAGAAAAAAAGCCACCAAAAATAAAGTTTTGCCGGCAGTTTTTTAAAAATACGGTTAAAAAAAATTATATTTATTTTATTATATTTATTTGTTTAATCTTAAAAAAAATTATATTAAAAATACAAAAAAAAATTTTTTACTGGCATTTTTTTAATGACTTTTACAAAAAATACCACTAAAATCTAATTAATACTGGCATTTGAATTAATTGCCAGCAATTAATTACCAGCAATTAATACTGGCATTTGTATTAATATGTTTAATTTATTACTAATTTAAAAATTTATCCTACCAAATGCCAGCAAAGAAAAATTTAATTGCCGCGCACGTACGGTCGCGATAGCGCGCAGGGGAAATTTTTTTCCAGCTATCGCGCGCAAGAAAGGAAAAAAAAAACCCCAAAAAATTTCCCTAGCTCCTTCCCCAAATTAACCGCACGCGAGCCTTCTCCCTATCTCTGCACGCTAGCTCCCCCAGCCACCGTCTCCCTGCGGCCACCTCTACGGCGCGCCTCCGCCGCCTCGGCCAACGCCTCCCCTGCGGCCATCCATCCCGCGCGCAAGCCTTTCCCTGTCCGCTCCCCCGGCCGCCACAGCCTCCCCTGCGGCCACCTGTACCGCGCGCCTCCACCACCATTAAGCTGCCGTAGATAATTAAGGTTTCCTCTAGCTTCCCCCCTCCACCACCATCGATCTGCCGCGCGTACCCTATTTTTCTGGCAGAAGCTTTGCGACTACTAACATTTCCACGCACGCGGTGTCGTCGATGCTCTCAGGCTGAAGATCGAAGCTTTGTGGAGCGTCTTCTCCAACGACGGTCGGAGCTCTGGCCAGGTTCGAGCGTCTTCTCCAACGACGCTCGGAGCTCTGTCCTGGTTCAAGCGTCTTCTCCAACGACACTCGGAGCTCTGTCCAGGTTCGAGCGTCTTCTCCAACGACATTAGAAGCTCGAAGCTCTGTCAAGGTTCGTGCGGAACATCAATTTTTTTTTCTTCATCAGTTTTTATGACATATATAGCATAGTGCGTCAAAAATTTTTTTTTTTCTTCTGGGGGATGTCATATGTCTGTCTTCATCTTAAGCTGCCCACATGCTGCTCTCACTTTTTATGACATAGGAGAACTTGTGATCCAACATGGAAATCAAATTGAAGTTTCACTATACAAATATAATATAATATAATATATATATATATATATATATATATATAGTGAGACAAGATCGGGATTGTCAATAGAGCAGAATTGAGAGGTACTCTAATTTAGAATGGCCCAAAGTTGAGATCTATATACACTTTCACCTTAAAGAACAAAGAAGAGTAAAATTAAGAAGTTTTAGTTATATTCTAGTGTTTACTCAAGAAGTTTTAGTTATATTCTAGTGCCTACAAGAAATTAAGAATGGCCCAAAGTCGACTTTCACCTACAAGTCACCAGAATTTAATAAAGAAATTCTAAGACTAGATTTAATTTCACCTTAAACTTTCGTACCTTAAACTTAAACTTCTCGACTTTCTTTAAATCCCATGCTAATTCGGAGCATTAAGACTTAAGACTAGATTTAAGGCACAGAATTTGGAGCACCAGAATTTTACCTTAATTTCTTTAATTTCTTGTAGGCACTAGAATACTTGTAGGTGAAAGTCGAGAAGTTTAAGTTGTAGGCACCAGAATTTAATTTCACCTTAGAGGTACTCTAATTTAAGACTTAAGACTAGATTTAAGAAGCTTTCGTACCTTAATTTCTTTAAGTCGAGAAGTTTAAGTTGTAGGCACCAGAATTTAATTTCACCTTAGAGGTACTCTAATTTAAGACTTAAGACTAGATTTAAGAAGCTTTCGTACCTTAATTTCTTTAAATTATATTTTCACCACATAGAATACTTGTAGGCACTTAATCAAGTTGATAGGGTTAGATCTCACTGTTCATTGTGAGTGTATTATGTGGTACCAGTTAACTGAGCTATGTTACAACTTACAAACACCACCAAAGAATCATGGGTTAATCTACAAAGTTTGCAAAATTAAATCCCATGCTAATTACTGTATGTTAACATGAGTAGTCGTGTAGCAATCCACCAGTTTGCTTTCAAAAATTGATATCTCCTCATCAGGCCACGCAACTTTAAGAAAAGATAGAAACAATTCCAAGTGGATACCTCAGAGTGAAAGCGAATTTGATAGCTACAAGTTTTTGCCTCAGTAAACAGTGTCTTTATATATGAGTACACTATTTAAGTATAATAATATATATATATATATATAAAGTATTAGATTAGATGCGTAGAACGTAACACATGTTCTGGTACTGCAGCTTCAGGGGTTTTTCAGTGCTACTCTGTTATGTGTTCATTTAGTTTCAGCATAGTTTCTCTATTAAGAAAAGTGGTATTTAGCTCAATATATGTGCACTTTTTTTTTTTTTGCAATCGAACACTATTTGAGCTTACTGTTTGTGTTCCGGCAAAAGCATTTAACTTACAAATAGATGGTTGGATTGTTTTTGATCCGTTGGAAGTAACATATTTCTGCAATTTTGCACACAGTTACTAGCAGCTCCTGTTTAAGTTTTGTGAAAAATAAATTTGATATTCTTCTGGTTTGCATCATGTAATCTAGGAATTTTTTGGCATATCCTCAGAATTACTTTGTACTGGTGTGTCAAATAGGATTTGTATCAAATCATCCAATTGAGTCATGTAAGATAATTAAAAGCCTAGTCAACGATATAGTATGCAGAATTAAACTAGGCTCAAGCGAGAATAATTAGGCCGAATTCTTAGGCAAATCACACCAATTGCTCATGCATCTAGGTCACTCTCTTTTGGTGAAACAGCCCGACAAGCACTAGCTATAGGAAGAATCATTGAACACAACCTTATAGTTCATGACAAGAGTGTTGTATATGATGGAATTTATTGTTTATTGCTGCATTAGCTGTTCCATTTTGACAAAATATGTATTTTTTTTAGCACTTGCAGTAAAGCTAATAAAGCACTATATGCATTAGCTGTTCCAAGAATGATTGTAAGATGGTGCATCTGATTGCATGCTGATGCTACTCAAATCTTACTTCTTGTTTTCCTGGATGAACCAAACTTTGGATGTCATATGTGATAGATGGACCAAAATTGGGAGTTAATGCAGGTTTTCTTTAAAAAAAGTCTAAGATGGTATCCTATTATGCTCTCTGCTTCTGAGATCCTTCAAGGTACTCATAATAGATTCTATGCTGTCCTTAACTTAAAAAAAAAGAGTCTATATTTGGCAAGCCTAGCATGTTTTTGAGGCAGATGGTCCACTTTTGGCTCTTCCTTTCTTACTTAAAGAGTAAGCTTGGAATTTCTCTTCTTGCTTGTTTAATAAGCCTTAAAGATTAAAGAAGGGGGACAGGGAAAGGCCTGAGAATGCCATTTAAGACTCTCTTATGCTTATTCTGATTCTTGTTCTGATTCCTACCATGGATGGATGAATGGATGGATGGATTTGAGGTTCTTCACCAATACTAAAGGATATGTGAATATCTTTTTTTTTTTTTTTTTTTTTTATTTAATTTTTTGCTTTAGTTGTCAATTTATGCTTATGCTATTGATATTCTTGCTTGAGGTTTTGCTTGCCTTCCCTTTTTGTTTGCTGGCCCCCACCATAGCTTATACAAACAGAGTGGCCGGACTTTATATATATATATATATATATCTTAGTTTTCTAGCAAGAATTATTTAACTTTCCAGTCCTATATATAATTGAGATGCTATCTATGTCCTTGCAGGCTGCAACTAATCTGGTCCTGCTTTTACAACCTTTTTACTCAAGTAATGCCTTTATGTTTAGCAGTAAAAGGCTAGAGAAACTCTAATTGGTGCCAAATGCTAGAATGAGTGTTAAGAGATCCTCCATAAAAGTTGATAAATTCTCAAGTATCAAGCTAACGAGTGCCAAATATCACTTTAACTCTTGCTGAATGATCAATCTTGGTTTGGTTTGGTTTGTTTTGGTTTGAAACTTTCGCCCGACTCAAAACGTGGACTAGATTTTATACGAACTTCTAATCATGTAAATGTTAATTAGCTAAATTCAATATATATATATATATATATATATATATATATATATATATATATATATATAGAAACTGCAAAGTAGATTTGTGGATTGTGATGACATATTAATTCTCCATTTTGAAGTTATAGAGATGTTACACTTGTTAACTATAAATCTGTCGAAAAAACAATATCCAAATCTTGTTTGCGCTCGATGTATACATCTACAATTTTTATTGTTTCACAGTCGCCTAATAGATTTTTTTTTTTTTTTCTCATGCAGGTTTGATTAGTTAAGGAGAAGTAATCTGGTGATTAATTGCAATGTCGATCTCTTTTCCTTCATTTTGTCTATATATGACTCAAATAGTAGGATATGCTGGCGGTTGAAAGCGCCGGCTTTACCTTCTATGCTGGCGGTTTGATATAAGTGCCGGTAAAAGAATTGCCGACGGAGTTTTAGCCGGCACTTTTGACTGCCACAAAAAAATGCCGGGAAAAATAATTACCGGCACTTTTTTGATGTTTCCCGGCAGTTTAAAGTGCCGCTAAAAGCCAGTATTGGTGTAGTGATACTACAACGATGCCGTCCATAGATCAAATTATTTCGTGGATTGGATTTCACTTGACTGTCTACGGCTCCATTGCGTGTTCTCGGGGTAGAAGTTTTGTATAAATGTATCGCCGTGTTATTAAGTATTTTGCTTTAAGTTCTTTTCTCTATAAGAGGTGGAATAGAATAACCCGGTTGAAGCGTAATGATCATACGTCTGTAATGCATTGTATGTCCCATAATAGGTCCCATTCTTCTACCCTTTCCGGGTAGTCGATGACTATTCATAGCTATTACCTTGACACCAAAGAAGAGTTCGACCCAATGCTTTATTTCTGTCCTAGTTGATCCGGATTCGACATTAGAAGTATATTGATTGTTCCCCAATAACCGAATACTTTTTTCTGTAAATACTGCATATTTGATTCCATCCATAAATCCATTTTCTTCCCTATGAGTTCCAGTATCGATAAGAATTCTAGTTCTTACTGTTCATATGTTATGGTATGAATATACCATACCAATTCGTTATGTATGGATGATGAGATTCCATTGATACAGAGCCAATTCCAATAGACTTATTGAACGTTCCCATTGGCGTGCATCCAGCAGGAATTGAACCTACGAATTTGCCAATTATGAGTTGGGCGCTTTAACCATTCAGCCATGGATGCTTAACAGGGATCATCGTACATCGTGAATAACCAAATTTCAATTGAAATGAAATCTTTAGGAGGAATCAATGAAACGACATCAATTCAAATCCTGGATCTTCGAATTGAGAGATATAAAGAATTCTCACTATTTCTTAGATTCATGGATCAAATTTAATTCAGTGGGATCTTTGTCACGCCTCGGCCCCAGCGGAAGCCTACCTGGCACGTGCATAGACCCGCCGTGTGCACAAGGCACCCCCGGTACACACAAGGCGTCTACAACAACAATGTGGAAATAAGGCAATATGCACATCCTACTAGTAATCAGAGCACAAGTATAACTAAATTAAGCATAAAAGAAGTAGAAGTAATTACAACCATACAATATCTAAAAACAATATACAATAAGAATCCTCTCAAGTACAACCTACAACATACATGGGTGGTCTCTATAACAAAATACAAAAACACCTCTCACAAGTAAAATAAAATGAAAGGCGTCTAGTAACCAGCTCGAGTGGCACAAAGGGGAACAAATACCTATCCGCTTGCCACTGTCACTCCCCGAGAACCGCCTATTTGGTCAGTTCGGGCACGCTAACAGACCCGCCAATCGGGCATAACCTCTTCATACCCGAAAGGAACGGTCGATCATCTCAGCGGCAAATAGCACAATGAGTCAAACAAGTATATCAGAGCAAAACTTACTACTAATTAAAACATTCAACTTTAACATAGATATGGATACAACTATTAAAGCTGAAATATAACTCGAATGAACATTTAAATCATATAACACATAGTTACAAATTTTCTTTTTCTCTCAATACAATGTTCACTCCAAAAAGAATGACAAAATGGTACTCGATCACTAGACCGCTAGATCTGCTACGCTGCCGGGCTCTTGCCCCTATCGAGTGCCTCGTTGGATGTACCTGGCCCTGTAAAGTGGACACCAAAACATGGTATGAGAACTATGAATAGTTCCTAGTGGGTTCACCCACCGAGAATAACATGCTCTACACCTCTTGGTCCAATGGAAGTATTAGTAGCAAGATATATGAGTTCATCACCATCTCCAGCTCCCATCCATCACCGTCTCCAGCTCCCATCCATTAGTACTTTTAGGTTAATACTCACTTAAAGCAAGACTAAACCTTGTAATCACCTCTTTTACCATACTTAGGGCTAAACCTTAATTTACCCAAGAGTGCTAATGTGTTATCTGCAACACTACTCTTACAACAATGCTTCTAAATCAAAGAAAGCAAAGGAAAAAAAGATGAAATCACCCATTTTCGGTGAAATCCCCCACCTCTTGTGTACTCTTGCAAAGAGAGGAGTTTGATCTCTTGATCTTCAAGAAAAATTTCTAAAATATGGTTTAGAAATCAAAAGAGATCATTAGAAATCTCTTTGGAGCTCAAAAAATTCAAAACCCCAAATTTTTCCAAAATCCTAAAAACTCATCTCTTGATTTCTTACTCAAGAGAGGTTGGGTGAGGTTTTTCTTCCTCCTAGAGTTCTTCCCTTGCGATTCTCTTTCAATTCGTGGCTTCGAAAGAGATCAAACCCACCAAAATCCTCTTCTCCAAGCTAGGACTCTTGTTATTCTGGAGAGAGAAAGAGAAGAGAGAGGGAGGAGGGGGAGGGGGAATGGGTTCTGAGGTTGGGGGAGAAGTCCCTCGGCCCTTATATACTTGGGCACCATCAGAAATTACAAGTTTGCCACTCTCTCAGGCTTCAGCCTGAAAAAGTCTGGACTTTTCTCCTGAAAAGGTCCGGACCCCAAACGTCCAAAACACTGCGCGCGAAGAAGGTCCAGATTTTTTCGGGAAAAAAGTCCGGGGAGAAGGGAGGAATTGGAAGGTAGAGGAAGGGAGCGCCGCGGAGTGCGGATGGATTGGTCCTAATATGGAACGCGGGAGTTAACGTTTTTATGTTTGCTGTTGATTTATAAACAAGATTGACAAAGGTACCCTTCCTCTGCTTGCTGTTTCAATGAGTAATGCTACCCGCACATCCAAAAATAGGTGTATGATATATATTTCACTCATTCAGGAGTGGGAACTTAGCCACCAATCACTTCGAAGTGACTGGTAAAATAATGAATGAAATGTATATCATACACCCACTTTTGAGTGTATCAAAAGTATTTTCCTGTTTCAATAGGTAAAAATGTATGGAAACCCTGAACTATATATATATGCCGTTTCAAAATTGAACCCTTGCCCCTCAACTTTTAAATTTGTGTAATTAACTGATTTTAGTCCAAAAAAATTGAAAATCTCTCAAATTGATTAGTGATTTAGTACTTTAATAATTCCAAGTAAACAAAGTGGATAAATTAATGGCTAATAACTTATATTTTCATTAAATTTGATAGATTATTTTAATCTAACTAGGTACAGTTATAGTTGAGGGCGTATCAATACATTTTTTACTTTTTAATTAATTAATATCCTGTGTTCCTAGTGGGTTAAATCCAGATGAATTGGGGCTGATGTTGGGCTGTACCTATCTATTGGTAGAGGATTTGGGTTCAGAATCCAATAACTAATCGTCGCCGTACGACCCGGCCCATTAATTGTCACTACTGTGTACCAAAAACCCTTTCCTAAATACCACCGCTCTATCTCTTCCCCTCTCGACCACTTCACTCTCCTTCGAGTCTCTCCCCCTCTTCTTCTTCTTCTTCTTCTTCTTCTTCTACAACAGGTATGGGGCATTTGAACCCTAATGCTTTTTAAAAAATTTCGAGTGGAACCTCCGAATTGATCTTCGTTTGGGGCCAATACATTTTTCATGCCTATGTTTGGAATGTTTAGAAGCCGATTATTTGATCTTTGTTTCAGTTAGTTATATGTTTTAGATGACAATCGATAGATATTTTTCTTATTTATTTTGCGTATCCACAATTTTATTGGATCTATTGATTTAGAGTAGCTGGAAGAGTTTATTTGCTGCTGAATTTGTCTAGGATTGTAATTAGAACCATTCGATTCTAGTTTTCCCTTTTTTATTCACCTTAATTCAAGTTATTTGATTAGTAGATTTTGATGGGACCAACATTGGCTCTCGATGGTAGGAGATCTCCTGCAACTTCACCAGGTAATATTTTCATGCATGGATCCATGCTTAGGGTTTTTTCTTTTCTTAAAAGTATACACGTATGCATATACATCATTTGAAAATCCGTATTTCTGACTTAATTTCTTGTCGTTGGTTCATAAATCATTTTTTGTGTGAAAAGATAAAAAGAGTTATTTGATTTCTCACTGCTTCAAATTGAGTAGTTAAGTTTGGAAATAGTGATTACTGTTGTTGACGTACCCCTAGTTTTGTTTCCGTGCCAATGATCAAGCTCTTTGTTGCTTTTTAGATGCACGCGCGAGTAAATTGTGTGACTCGGTAGTGGCCCCGCAAAAGCTGTTCGCATCAGTCACCATGGGAGAGGAAAAGCCTTTTGATTTTCTCCGCACTTTGTTTGGTACATATCTCAGTATCTAAACTTGATAATTAGTTGTTTGACCATAATATGTAGATTGAAATGCTCACTAGAAATTCCTAATGTAGTATTTTGAATTGAGACAAAGAAATCAGCTTATTAGGCATATGTACATTCCTCATTCAGAGTAAGATACATGTATCTAGAATTATCTGTTGGCTTTTAGAGTTCCTGAATTAAATAACCACGTTGAAAACATTTAAAATTTCCAAGCCCTTGGACCAGCTTTTATAAGGCAGGATAATTATGCAAAAACCATCACAATCGATGGTTTTTGGTTGTAGAAGGCTGGTGAAGTTTTTCGGAAATGAAAGTTTGTTTGCAACATGGGCTTTCTTTCTGTAAGAAACGATTACGAGTTATTAATTTGGTGTATTTCCTGTTGAAGCATTGCTAAATTGCATTAGAAAATTTCTTAATATATCCTCGATCTTCTTAATAAACATTTTCAAGAAATTTTTTGTTCTGTCTGCTCGTAAGTTGCATGGCTTTTTGACAGTTAGATGCATATATTTGTGAAATATACTAGCTTTACACCAAATGTATCAGAAATACAATTACTTTGTTTGTGAGTTAAATCTCTTTTATTTTTCTAGAGGGTGTTATCGCTGGAGGCACTGCTGGTGTTGTTGTTGAAACAGTTCTGTATCCGATTGATACAATAAAGACCAGGCTGCAGGCAGGTCAATCATAAACAAAAACATTATTCATGTACTAGTCATGCTTGGTGTGTTGTTTTTAACTTTTTAAGCTTAATTGCTGGTAATTAGTAACCTCTTGAATATAAAATGCCTTCTGAATATTTTTCAAGGTTGTAAATCGCAGATAGTTGGTACAATGTTTGGAGGATATCAAAGCGGGTAGCTAATAGAGGGCACTATAGCGGCCGCTATGAACCCATAGAGGAATTGATAATAAATTATTTAAATGAATATATAATAACTGCATTTGTAATAACAGCTTAGTTTCAAATATATAAGTATAACATTTTTAATTGTTGTTCATTTATATTCCAAAAAGTGTTTCTATTTAGCATAATGATCCTTCGTAGCCCTGGTGGTCCTTAATGGTCATCGATAAATTTGTATTGTCACTATGTTAATTTTCTATCCATACGAATAAAAGTATGATTTTCTCATTCGTTTCTCGTAAGATTTATAATTGAATAGTTCCTCTGGTACCTGCTAAATACTTTATTTCTTCTATTAGGACAATTTTTTAAGATTTTAGTTATTTTAGGATTTAACCAATCTATTAAATCTTTAGAAAATTGAGGTTTAAAATGGATCTGGCTTTTGTGTCTCTATAGCGGCCACTATAATCCTAGGTAGTTTCCAGCCCGTTATATTCTATTGTACTATATTTTGTTTTCAACAGTATAGCATAGCATTTATCCATTAAAACCACTATAGTAGCTGCTATAGCAGCCATAGTAACTGCTATTTAGAACACCGATATTTTCATACATCAATTTGGAGTTTTGATTAGGCGGAGTAGCTGTTTTGAAGGAATGCTTTTAATTGCAAATTTTTTATTTGAAGGAATAATTCTAATTGGAGCTTGCCTTTTGCTATATATGTATGTGTTTCATCTATAAATACACGAACACCCTTATATGTGTAATGTCTGTTCATATGCATGTGTATCTACTACTTACACATGACATAATGTGTATATAACATCTCGAGATCTTCAACAAGGCCAAAATACTAGTCCAGATTCCCATGCAATAGTTGACTTTGCAGATATCTAATGAATTATCATTTTCTCCATGGAAGTTGCCATACTAATGTGGATGGAAACTCTATAGCAGCTACTATTTTCATGAGATTTGCGTAAAATGCCCTCTTCATGCTTTCTACTTGCCTTCAGCCTTTTCAGTTTTCTGTGCAAGCCCCATCATTATGCTAGGTGTTATTTTTTTATTGTTGCTGTTAAGTTTGTCGAGATAGGTGATGACATGGAAGATATATCTTACTACAATTTAATTGAAATAATTTGTAAGAAACATTTTTCTGGTATTTGCTTTCTTCTGCAGGCTGCTCGTAGTGGAAGCAAAATTGAATTGAAGGGCTTGTATTCTGGATTGGCTGGCAATATAGCTGGAGTGCTACCGTGAGTAATTTATGCCCAAGTTACGCTTTTTGACTAATTTATAATCTATATTTGGACATTTTTATAATGTGCAAAGGAAATTATTTTTTTGCTGAATTTAAGCTTGTTGTTTGTCTCCTGCTGTTGCTGCATTTGCAGTGTAGGAGCCCTAATAGCAAAGTTATGTTAGATCCACCACACAAATTGTTTGCAGATTCTAAAATAACCTAAAGAAAACAGCAGTTCTTAGTATGAAAAATTTTTGGCGATGCTTATTCAATCAAGTTTGATCTCTTGTGAAGGTGCTTACTGTCAACAGTAATTATACATCTTTATTATGTTCAAATATTGCTTGTTGGTCTAGCTATTATTATTTCTACTTTGCTCATCTACTAAATCTCTTTGTTTGTAGGGCATCTGCTGTATTCGTGGGCATATATGAGCCTACCAAACAAAAGTTACTGGAAATATTTCCCGAAAAGTTTAGTGCTTTTGCTCATCTGGTAAATTAAAGCAGATTTCAAGTATTTTGTGTTGTTTCTGTTTCTATTGAAAACTTTTAGTAGAGTGACCTTAAGGTTCTGCACACATGGAGGAGAACTTGATTGTCTTTGCTCTAAGGCACTTCTTTTGCATAATAATTTTTAGTCATAAACATTAATTTGAAGACAATTCTGATATCGTCTCCCAGACTATTCATGCTGGTCGTTGAACTAGTTTCTCTTGACAGAGAATTTATTTACGTTTAGTGAATATAAACATGAAATCCAAGTTTATTCGAGGAAAAGCTTGTTGATTTGTATATTTGAGCTTGCTTTGAAAGGGTTGATTATTTGTTAATGCTTCTATAGATGCTTGATTACATTGTATATTACATATCTCTTGTGAAATTCTATGGATATCAACTACATCTCTGTGATGCTAGGATTTTGTATCTATGTTATCTTCTTTGCTCCATTTTAATATATGGAAGTAATATAGACTGCAGGGGCCATTGGTGGGGCTGCTGCTTCTCTTATCCGTGTTCCTACAGAGGTATGTACATCGCTGAGTGTGCATATATCTCAAAGTGTCTTTAAGTACTTTAAATTCGCAGAGTTCACCTCTTTCAGGTAGTTAAACAAAGGATGCAGACCGGACAATTTAGCTCAGCTCCAGATGCTGTTCGTCTTATTCTTGCAAAAGAAGGCTTTAAAGGTTTTTATGCTGTATGTACATCTGATTGCTCCAAAATTTTCACCACTCTTTTTATATTTCATAAATCCTACTATGATGATATAAATTATATATTTCAGCTTCTTATACCTTTACAACTATATTAGAAATGCTGGAACATGCTTTACCTTGTTATTTCTTTGGCTTGTAGGGCTACAGTTCCTTTCTGCTGCGGGATCTACCATTCGATGCCATCCAGTTCTGTTTATACGAGCAGCTTCGAATTGGATACAAGATTGCCGTACGTTTAATTTAACTCATTCATTTACATTAATTACCTATTTCATGTTCACGGATTTTTGTTGGATCTCTGAGTTTATTAACTCCTGAACTGAATGGTTTTGGGACAGCTTGTTGAGGAAAATAATATTGATTTATTAAGTAGTCTTCTTCAACCTTGATTAAGTTTGTTTCAATTGTCTCTTTTGTGCAGGCAAAGCGAGAGTTAAATGATCCAGAAAATGCTATAATTGGAGCATTTGCTGGTAAATTAGTTGTGCTGCTTTCGGTCTCTAAAACTTGTCTTATTTCCATTTCAGTAACAAAAAGAGGCATTTCTGTACTTTGTTGCCTCTATTGTCTTATCATTCTTTTTGTTACGCAGAGTACTTTTATGTCTATACGAATAGGATATCTTTTTTGACTCTTCAGCATTCTTGTTGAATCATTTGCCGAAATTAGTACCAAAAATTTCGGACTAAAAGAATACTATTGCTTAAAGAAGTTTCTAATTGAATTTGGAACCTATATACCTTGCTACAACAGTCCTCAATTCAGCAAAAGGCAATAGCATCCTGGAAATGGGGCGCCTCCCCCTGGAGAAAGGAAGGAACTGGGTTGTACACCTAGGCGAAATTATTATCTATGGACCATCTTATTATCTACTATCCATTAGATCTTTGCTTTCAATTTCCAGCTTTATGAAGGAATTTAATTTTTAAGTATCAGAAAAGCTATAACTATCTTCCTAATTTCTCAGGGGCAATAACTGGAGCTATGACCACACCGCTTGATGTGATGAAAACAAGACTGATGGTTCAGGTTGAGTCTGTTGCTTTCTAAATTATACTAATCACTGAACCTTTTCAAAGATTATTTATTTCTTCAATCTCTCTATTGTAGGGTCAAGCAAATCAATACAATGGGCTTCTAAGTTGCGCCCAGACTATTATTCGAGAAGAAGGCCCAGCTGCATTTTTGAAGGTATGCCTACACTCCCCGTTTCTCTCCTCTTTTATAATTCCTAGGAATAAAGATAGCACTTTATGGTGCTTACAGCAGAGAAAATGTATCGCATATTTGTCTTGATATATTGCCTTGTTATGGACTTAAATTTTAACATTATTTCTTTTTTATCTTTGTTTGTCATGATTAATTTCTTCTAAATAGGGTATCGGACCAAGAGTTCTGTGGATCGGCATTGGTGGGTCCATATTCTTTGGTGTACTCGAGAGGACGAAACTCCTACTTTCTCAAAGGCACTCCAAGCATTTGATATCTGAATCTCCAAAGCAAGAATAATACAAAATTTTCTTTGCCTCTCTTCTCTGAGACTTCACATTGAAGTATTATGATCCATATTGAACACTTTGTATTTGGTCCCACTCATTCTCCTGAGTTATCTTGTGGGAAGAGAGGAAGAGCTAATTTATTTTTTCTTTTGCATGGCTAATTTAATGGTTCTACTTGTTAATTTGTGGGAGAGAGAATAGGGCAATTGGGTGCTATGCAGTAGTATTCATAAACCTATTTTGTAATTTATATTTATATTTATATTTAAAACTAAATTTAGGGTTCAAAACTCAATAGTAAATTTTCATAGCACTATGTGGTCAAGTGTTTATGTATAGCTTACGGCTGATATTGTTCATCTTGCTCCTATCTTGTTGCCATTTCCTCTTAATCTGCTAAGAGGAGGTGGAATGTGCCACTGTTTTATGTTAATAATAATAATTAGCTAATTTTCAAACTAGGTTAATCTTATTGGTATGACCATATTGATCGCATGAAAAGGTGACATAAACATTTGAAAAGGCCCTTAAAATTGTACCAATACAAAGGCGCTTCTATTAGATTTGTCAGTTTAGTGCGATATATAATTTTTTTCAATTCTAACTAGGTAGAAAGTCCATAGTAATCTCCATCCAATTAAACTGAAAATTTTATGTAATATAAAATTATTAAAAGTAAAGTATAATTTGTAAAAAATGAAAAGGCAATAATTTACAAACTTCTCGGTTCAAACAAACCCAAAAAAAAAAAAAAAAAAAAAAAAATCTTAGCCCTTCACGAATCTTAAAGAGTGACACGTCAGCAAATAAGCTAATGCAAGGGGGGGGAAACGGAAGCAGGTATCATCTCATCCTCCATTTCGTGTCTTCGACTCCCTTACGTTACAAACGCTACGATCACGAACTAGAGAGAGAAAGAGAGGAGCGAGAAGGGGGCGAAGAAGCTGGCGGAGGTGGCTACGAAGGCTGGGAAGGCGATCGACTGGGACGTCATGGCAAAGCTCGTGGTCTCGGACGAGGCGCGTGTGAGGTCCAGCGATCCCTTCAGTGAAGAGTGGCGAAGGAACAGAGCAAAGGGGGAAGCAATGTAGAGGGATTAGGGCACAGATGAGGGAGGCGACAGAATCCACACACGGTCAAAGGGGAAGGAAAGTTGATAAGCTTAACTCGCGGACCGGGTATACCGGGATAGAGCGGGCGGCAAACGGGTAACCCGGTTACCCGATAACTAAACCAATCAAGACGAAGGCCCACGGTCCAAGTAGTCCGTTCCAGTTTAGGCCCAAGGCGGCCAACCTAGCATTTACTTATTAGTTTCACTGTAATCCTTAGTTTACTTGCATTTTTGTCACGTCCCGAGTTTGGAAAATCGGTAATTTTTTTTTTTTTTTTTTTTTTTTAAATCAGAGTATAAATTGAAATCATGGTATGAACAGATCGTCATATGTATAGAAACTTTTCTGTCCACTCGGACAAAGTCCCTCCTATACATGCACGGCTAGGCAAGTACAATAAGCACAATCAGAGTACAATTTAACTCAAGATAAAGCTAATCATGATATCTAAAATCTTATTCACGATATTTCTAAACAACTACTATATAACAGATAAGTACTCTACAAATCCACTAAACATCCTCATTTAATCATGTTCACAAATATCTTAACCAAAAATAAACATAAATAATCATCATGGGGACAGCTCTATCGTAATCACCTCAATCGCACGTCTCGACATCCCACCACCCGATGGACCTGAAAGATGGTCACCCAGGGGTGTGAGATACAACATAAATGTATCCCAGTGGGCACGACGAGCCGAGAAATAACAAATCGCACCTACTGGCATACTATAATCAGCGGATAGTAAAAGATCAATAGGTAAAAGCTGATATAACAGGCCGATAACTGAATAATCATGAATACAATGCTGAGCATATAAGGGTACTGAACTACTAGAGTAAAAGCATGCTGATACAGATAACTGAGACATAAATAGGATACTGAGCAATCATATGAGTACAGGTACTAAGCATGCTGAGTAGGTAAACAATGCATCAATGATAGAATAACAAATACCCAATCGAATCTGCCATTTTGGTCGCTGGACCTCAGGCGAAACGCCTAAACCTGGCACTAACCTGGCTGACATACCCCGGCACCCTTGGGCACTAACCTAGGGGTTCACGGGTATTTTTGTCACGCCCCGGGGTCGAAACTGCGACTCGGGCCCGCCAACAGATCCGCCGTCCATACGGAAAATTCTGTATAGACGAAGCGTCCAACCTGCAAAAAGAATGATACTAAAGCTATACATATATCAGAGCTGAAAGTAAACTACTGAAATAAAATAAGAAATAATACAACTATCAAATAGTACAAGTCTGAACCTCGATATATAAGTCTCTCAAAAAAAAAAAAAAAAAACTCTCAAAAGTAACTAATAAAAACAATAATCCATCAGACTGTACTACTAAGCTCCAAAAAGGGGTATAGCTATACTCCAAGGACGGGTAGGGAACTAGCTCGCGACTCCCTCACCTCGATCAGCAAAAACAAAAGATCAGCAACTGGAGCAGCAGGAACTGGAGAAAGGGTCCCCGGGAAAAGTCACCACAACGGGCGTGAGAACTACATCCTATAGTAGTTCTCAGTGGGTACCGCCACCAAGCCCGACGGTCTGCCCACTAAGTCTACTAGAGGTATAAGATAACAGAAAAACTGTAATAATGAAAAGATAAGCTGGAAAGAGTCTACAGCTATCATGCCTCTATCTACAATGTTCAAAGGGTGATACAAATAAAAATGATGTATCGACTCTAACCCAAATACTCATTCAACCCAATCACAGTGACTGCCACATGGGGTCCAGTCAAACCTGCGCCCACCTACTGCCATTACATCCACGGAGGACTGGACTTACGTAGGGCGTCCGTGACTACCAAAACTGGCCCAGCCAGAGGGACTGTGTCGACAAGTCGCGATAGCAAAGTAACAGGCCCAACTCCGGAGTGGCACTCGAGGGGCGCGACCCCACCGAGGAAAGTATCCGCGCATCTCTGTCGAGCTCAATATAGCTCATGTAGGCTATAATCCAAATCAATGATCAACAAGATCAACAGTGCCCAAACACATCTCTAACTCACTAGCTGGAAAAACTCGACAGCTAGGACTGCCGTCCACTCGACGGCTCCCCAACGCAGAACACCAACTCACAGATGACACAGAACGGACCGACACCATAAGGGTTCGGAAACCCCGTTAGGTCGGTGCCTAGAACCCCAATCAAACAAGAACAAACTCTAGGCTCCGCTTTTCGAAGTTCTCGGCCCCTTACAGTTCGGGAAAGGCAACTCTCTCGGTAAAATAAACGGAAGAAACCGACCAGG
Organism: Tillandsia fasciculata; assembly: GCA_029168755.2. NCBI lineage: Eukaryota > Viridiplantae > Streptophyta > Magnoliopsida > Poales > Bromeliaceae > Tillandsia > Tillandsia fasciculata. The sequence goes on along the minus strand of CM054946.1, from coordinate 5,703,452 downwards.
GTCCGAAAGTTCCGGGAGACCATCACCTACAACCCTATCAAACAAGAACAGGTTCCAGGTACAGCCCCCGTAGCTTTCGTCCCGAAATAAGGGAACGACCCCTATAACCCAGGTCACTCAAACTCTCTCGGGTGAGGAAGTTTGTAATAAAAGATGACAGTTATTACTGAAAACTATTTTAATCTGAGAAACTCAAGGTAATATATTTTAGTTCTTTAATAAAAATCAGTTCGAATAAATTTTATTTTTCAAACCCCGAAGGGCTATTGCCTTCACCCAAATCAAACAAGAACAGGCTCCGGCGACCCCTTGAAATTTGGAAGGAAAATATTATTTTACAGAAATTATGTGTGTCTAAAAATAGTCTGGATTCTAGGTCATGCTATCACTGGTATACTACTGCCACTAACACAGTGGCGACACATAAAATAGAGAAACACGACATCCCGGGACCACCGTTTACCCAAACGGCTCCCGCCACAGATATAAGACCAGCTACATCTATTAGACTCCACTCTGCCCCCAAGCACGAGTGTAACGTGCATCCCACACTAAGAGAAATCCCGACCACTCATCCCACTACCCGGGCGAGAAAAATACTATGTCCAGGAATAGAATGTAAAGTGTGGATGTCTAAAACATAAATGAACCTAGCCCAAGTGAGGGTTTTCTACTGGTCTGGTTATACATGCAACATATGACAGGGTGCTAGATCAAGTCCAATACTAACATTTAATAAAAATAGATAGGAAGTAATAATCAACATGATCAAAATCACCACACTAGAAAATCCTATCTGATACAACATGCTTTCTAATACTGCTCACATAATGCATGCTCACTAACAATATAGAGTTAAAGAACCGTCCACCGGTTTTGGAGACGAAGCAACCCACTTGGAAGCACGCGTCATTCCAAGATCCAAAAAGGCTGAAATTGAACAGGGACAATCCTCGGATTCACACGATTCCAACGAGTCCAAAAACACCAGAAAACTTCTCCCGGGTACAAAGATACGGTCCAAACATTGCAATAAGAAAAAATTCCCACGAACACATGCTACTGTGAAATCAGTCCAGAAAATGCTTAAATACCACCTGCTAGATAATCTCCAAAAATTCCAATAAAAATACGACGGCGATCCTCGCGAAGAGTAGATGTCGATCGAGTCCTCACATGTTGAAATTCGATACTCGAGCGCAGAAATAAAAATTCGACAAGCCTCCGCTGTCCAGAAAAACCACCAGCAACAAAGGGGTTCAAAGATACCTCGTAAACCGTGCCAAGAACTTAGAATGAAGCAAGGTGATCAATACAGAAATCGAAGGCCTACCTCTCGTGAAATCGACGCCGCAAAAATCATCCAAAAATTCCTTCGGAGTAGCTCTGTGGACCTCGTGGACCGAAACAAGACGGAAATGGGCCACCAAAGAAGAAACGTCGCACTGCGCCGAATCGCCGAAGCCGTCGATGTCGCGCCCTCCAAAAATTTCGAGACTCCCTCGCAAGATGCAGCACAAGATGAGGATCAACTTTGCTAGAGGGCTCAAGAGCAAAAGAGTTCGAAAAAGGGTCTAAAGGACTAAGAATCAGGCCTATTTATAGGCCCCCACCAAAAGAAATCAAAAACCAAGCTAAATGGGCTTTCGAGCCCCAATTTCGGGCGCCCGGGGGGTTTCGGGCGCAAACAGTGCCCGAAACCGCCCCCGGCCCGGCCCGCGACCAACGCCCAGATCACCCAGCGCCCGACACGTGTCCCGAACAGCGGACAGCGTGTGCGGGGCCGTTGGGGATTCGCCGTGTGGCCCGACCCTGGGTCGTGGGGTGGGTGGCGCCCGCCAATCGCCGGGCGCCACGTGGCGCCCCGCGTACGGCGGTCACCCGCCCCACCTGCCCAACCTGCCCCCGCCTGCTCCCCCTGATGCATGGACCGCGCGTTCCAGAGCCGGCCACTCACAGGCTGCCACGTGGCCCGCCCCGATCCATGCGCCAACCCGCTCGACGTCGTGGATCGCGCCGCATGAGCCCGCGAATCCAAGGCTGCCACGTGTCCCCCGCGCCCGGTCCATGCACCAGCGCAATTCTCTGTGGACCGCACCCCGTGCGCCGGCCAATCAAAGGCCACTACGTGGCATCCAGCCGGTCCACGGCTTCTCCCATGCACCAAAATACGTAGAAAACTTTCGAGTATCCCTTTTTGGGCATCCGGACTCCGAAAAATACAAGTAAATAGCCGATTTTCGGCATTTTTTCGCGCTGAATCCAAATCCGGTCTCGGATTAGCCTGAAACCCTTTCTAAAATTTGGCAAAAGCAGCCGAAGGACAAGCTTGATCCAGAAACCTCACTGAGTCCGTCCAACGCATCCATTTGACGTGTTGCGGGTCCGACACACCACTAATAGGTGGTCCACTACATAGGTCATGGGGAAAGCTGCACGGGGATCGGGGTCACTACAATTTTTGTAGACCACTTTACCGGTAAAGAACACTGACGGTGGCCAAACCATTAGTGTACGTGAAGTACAGCGGTGTGCGGCGATCATAATGCTGATGCTCAAACTCAAGGTCTAAAGACCGGATAATCGGCAACAAGCTGGAATCCCAACAGGGATGCAGATGTCTGTATATCAATCATAGGTCATCTCATGCAATATAGAATACAAGAAACATGTATATCTAAATAAAGGTAAATCTATGTAATGACCAAACAGGCATGATATATATATGTCCAAGTATAAGCTATCTAATGACCAATCAGGCATGAAGAGTCCAAGTATAAGCAAGTAACAATCAATCAATGGAAGTATGGCTCAAGATAAAATCAAGACTAGCATGAAACACAGGGGTCTGACCAAAAATGGTACCCCAGAAGATCGAGATGATAAAGCCCGGACCGAAGATAAACCCACTTCAATGTAGGCGGTCCCGAAGTCAGCTGGACTACTCGCGTGCTGGCTCCTGACTGTTAGGGCCTGAACAATAAACTCAGATCAGTAACAAACTCACACATGCCCAACCCAACAACATTACAACACAAGAACAGCTAAACATTGAACTTTCCCCAAGTCCCGGAATTTACCGAAATTTCCGGAAACCCGCTAACCGACCAATTTTGGCCCGAATAGAGTCTACGAGTTTCCAAATGTGACGAAACTTCACACGCTGAGCCGAAATGACTCATTTAAGATGTCCGGACAGCCAAAGACCATTTTGTGAATATCTGTGCTCGATCTGGGCGATAACTACTTCAAAGCTTCCGGAAAAGCTGATTTTGGCTCCGAAAGCCACCGATGCGAAAAGGAGGTCACTGGACCAGCCAGGACAGCGCCGGGAATAGCTAGGAACAGCTAACAATGATAATTAACTATTCCAACACTTTGAAATACGCGAACTTGCGTCGAAAGCCGATAAACCGACGATTTTGCCACAGTAGCGGTCCCTGTACCTCAGTACTCCCGCTGCATCTACAGAAAAGTCCTCTCCCTGACCACGCTGAACCTGGTCTCTAATCCTCTCAAGATAGGGGTCCCCACTCTGTTTCTCTCTAATTCCGTCCAATAGAGTGGGCTGCAAGACCAAAGACATAAGTCTTGCAGAATCCCCAGGGGACACAATCTCGATATCCAACCGTCTCAACTGCTCTCTCAGTGGCTCCTGCTGAGTAATCAGTAAGCTCAAGGACTGACCCGATCGCCTACTCAAGGCATCCGCGACCACATTGGCCTTGCCGGGATGATACTGTATGCTCAGATCATAATCCTTCAACAGTTCTAACCACCGGCGCTGCCTCAAATTATGCTCATTCTGAGTGAATAAGTATTTCAGGCTCTTGTGGTCGGTAAATATCTCGCAGTGCTCGCCGTAGAGATAATGTCGCCAAAGCTTCAGAGCAAAAACAACTGCGGCTAATTCCAAATCGTGAGTAGGGTAATTCTTTTCGTAATCCTTCAATTGTCGCGATGCATAAGCAATTACCATATCACGCTGCATCAAAACACAGCCTAAGCCGCTGTGGGAGGCATCACTGTAAATTGTAAATCCCTCTCCCATAACTGGCAATGCAAGGATCGGCGCTGAAATCAGTCGAAGCTTCAACTCATCGAAGCTCTACTGGCACTGCTCAGTCCAGACAAATCTTGTCCCCTTCCCGGTCAGTCCGGTGAGGGGAGTAGTGTAGAGTACGGGATTTACATCGAGCACCGACTCCGCAGGTAATTACAGAAAAACTTAAAAATTCTTGGAACATGTGTATTTTATATTTACAGCGGGGTTCGGGTGGTTTCAGACTGTGGTGGAAGCTTCCGGGGCGAAAAGTGAGTCAGCGGCGCGAGTTGGAGGCTTGCTGCAGAGTTTCTGGTGAGGCTGGGCCATTGTGTTCCGGAACAGGATGCTGTGTTTCGGAACAGGCCATTGTGTTCCGGAACACAGCATTGTGTTCCGGAACAGGGCCTGGTGTTCCGGAACTGGCCCATTGGTTCCGGAACACAGGCAGCAGGATGCAGTTTTTGGAGTGCTGACTTGGCTTTATTGAAGGGTATTAAGGTAAATTCATATTCTTGTTGCTTTAACCCTACACTTGGTCTATTTATACGTGTCTTTCACCTGCTTCTTCTCCACCTTAACCTAAGGCAAAGAAAGGAGAAAGGAAGGAAGAGAAGAAGAAGAAGTTGAGAGGGAGCTGGAGCTTGGTATTTTTGTCTTGGGTTCCTGCAGCTTGGGGTGAACCAGTAGGGCGCGCGCCGCGAGCTTCACTTGAGGTGAGTTGTCAAATATTTTGGGTTGAGCTGAGATTTTTGGTTTTATGGTTTTGGAGTAAATTTTGAGTGTGTTTGCATGTTCTTTCTCTTCTCTTCTTGCTTGCTGTTGGATGCACCTTTGGATGGCTGGTGGTTACTGTGCTATGCCGCAACGGCATGCATGCAGGTTGCATGCACGTGAGCCTGTGGAGCTGGCTGTGAGGGATTTGAGTGGCTTAAGGAGGTTTTAGTGGATTTGAGAGTGCTGGGTGAGTTTCCGGAGATTTTTCGAGACGCGCGTCAGTGAGCGCGCGCTCGCAGTTTCGGGTTTTTGTCAGATTATGGTTTCGGCACCTCCCCGACTTCGGCTTGCCTACGGAAAGCTTTCTAGGTGGGTTAAAAATCTTCCAAATTATACGGAATGTCTTCTAATGCTTCTATAGGCATTTTGATCATGTCTAGTGTATTATTTTTAAGGAAAAACCGGCGATTTAAAAGTAATTTTTAAAACTATGGGACCTTCAGTGAGATGGCATGATTCCAGGGTGCATGTGACCTCGTGCCTGGGGGCCGAGGGATTTTTGTTTGGTTTGTGGATGATTCTACTAGTGTCCTGGGGATTAGTGATGGCTTATCAGATTGAGTCGAGAGGGTTCACCGGCTTAGACATGAGTTGTGGTGAGGGTATTTGAGTTTCGATCTGTTTGATCGAGGATTAGAGCCTGTAGGCGCCGCTTTCTGACAGTTGTGATACCTTGAGCTCGGTGGGGTCGCTCCCCTCGAGTACGCTCCGGATGCGTAGAGATGATTGAGATGGTTAGACTAGGACGCCCCACGCGGAGTGGGCAGGTGCGTTCCTAGCAGTTAGTAGGACGCCCCACACGGAGTGGGCAGGTGCGTTCCTAGCAGTCAGTAGGACGCCCCACACGGAGTGGGCAGGTGCGTCCTAGACTATTGGCGCAGGCCCGACTGGACCCGTTTGGGCAGTCATAGAGATTGGGTGTTATGAGCGGGTGGTTACATGATATGTTCATAGATGGTTTTCCTTTGAGCATCATATTGAGGCATGTAGTGGTAGTTTACTTTCCTGCTTGCATTTTATCTATCTACCTATCTATCTGTTGCCTCCAGTAGACTTAGTGAGCATACCGTAGACCTTGGTGACGGTACCCACTGAGAGCTACCTTTTGCAGTAGTTCTCACACCCGCTGTGGTGACAGGTTTTCCTGAGGCGGCTACTCCGGGATCAGCTCGTGCGGAGTCATCAGACCGAGGTAAGGGCGTGGCCGACTAGTTGCTTACCCGAGTCTGTGGAGTCAGAGATAGAGTCGCCCTATATTTTTATTTTCCCACTTTTGTACTGGTCTGGGTATTGTACTTATGTCAGATACTGGTGTATGTATTTTGGACCTTGGTTTTATATAGATTTTGTTGTTCAGTTTTATTTCTCAGTGTAGTTTCTTTTCAGCTCTGATATCTGTATATCCTTAGATCTTCCTTGCAGGTAGACGCTTTGTCTGTGCGGGAAGCCCCGTGCAGGCGGCGGATCTGTTGACGAGCCCGGGTCGCAGTTTCGACCGCGGGGCGTGATAGATTTAGGTGGTATCAGAGACTAGGTGTATAGGTCGTTGGGGACTTAGAGACCCTAGGCTATTGGTTGGACAGTAGTATGATCGTCGTGAGAGACGTGACTTTAGCGAGAGTCCTGATTGAGTCTGTGACTCCCCCAGGGGATTGGGGCGAGTAACCTTACATGCTATTCTCTAAAGTGGGTTATGTTGGCTGCAGACAACATAATGCTTTAGAATGGGTGACATGTATTAGACTTTCGCTTGATCGGGTCGAGAGATTTCTGTTCTCTGACATTTTGTTTTTGTTGCAGAGTTTGCGATGCCTCCCAGACGTCGTGCGACGACGAGGGCATATACCGAGTCAGATGAGGAGCCTGAGCGGCGAGAGGCCGAGCAGAGCGAGGTTCAGGAGTTTCGGGCCCAGGTGGCCCAGATGTCGGAGGCATTTCAGCGCCAGGAGGCGAATATGGAGCGTATGATGAGATTACTTGAGCAGAGGGCATCACCTGTAGCGCCTCCGGTAGCGACATCGTCGACCTCAGCTCAGATTGCCCCTTTGACAGCTGCAGAGTAGAGGGAGCTACTGACAGGTTGTCCTATATCAACACGTTTCATCCCCCACGATTCGCAGGGCAGAGTGCAGAGCCTTGGGAGGCTGAAAATTGGATAGCGGCGATGGAAAAGCTGTTCGAGAACTTGTTCATTGAGGAGAAGCATCAGGTACACCTAGCCACACATTTTCTTGAGGGGGACGCCCAGACTTGGTGGCGTCGCGTTCGTCCAGTGGGACCACCGGGGGTACCGTTACTGTCTTGGGCTGAGTTTCATGCTTTCCTGCTCGGGGTCTACTTTCCCGACAGTGTAAAGCAGAAACTAGAAGGAGATTTACGGCGGCTGCAGCAGGGGGATCGGCCCCTTCGTGACTATATTTTGGAGTTTCAGCGGCTTTTGAGCAGCGTACCCCATGTTGCCCGGGATGAGGCCCAGAGAGTTGAGCTCTTCGAGAGAGGATTGCATCAGGATATTTATCCCCTTGTACACTCACATAGAGCGCAGACATTGGATGCAGCCATTGAGCACGCACGGTGGGTCGACAGAGGGTCCGTAGTCATGACAGAGTAGGGGGTGGCGCCAGGGACTAGTTCTGGAGAGAAACGTCCGGCGCCATCAGAGTTGGGCCAGTCGAGTAGGCCGCGGCCATCGAGACCCCCGTGTTTTCAGCCTCGAGGTCGCGGGCCTCAGGGGAGGCAGAGGCTAGGAGGCTTCCGGCCGCCGAGACCGCAGCAGCAGCATCAGCAGCAGAGGCGCCCAGATAGGTGTGTCATTTGTGGTGGACCCCATGCACCTCCACAGTGTGATCGGCGACAGGGTCGGTGTTACCGATGCGGGCAGACAGGACACATGGCTTGGGCTTGTCCGAGTGGAGGGTCGCTAGTACCTTCGTCAGCATCGACTCCTCCTCCGCCCTTCCAGACGGGTGGAGCTTCGGCGGGTTTCGGCCAGGGAGATAGGGCCGCTTCGTCGCGACAGTCAGACAGGCGACCACCTGCGAGCGGGCGAGTTTATGCCGCTCAGGTAGAGGACTCTGGGGCAGCTAGCCACGTGGTGGCAGGTATTATTCTTATCTCCTCTACTCGCTCTAGAGCTTTATTTGATACCGGAGCATCTCATTCATTCATCAGTAGGACATTTGCATCCTTGCATGGGCTAGAGATAGGATCGTTAGCTTGTGCTCGTGAGGTTCAGATACCTGATCACTTGTTGCACGTAGATGAGTGTTGTTGGTCCTGCCCAGTGCAGTTAGGGCCTTGGATTTTGCCTGTCGATCTTTTGGTCCTTAGTCAGCTCCGGAATTTTGATGTAGTTTTGGGGATGGATTGGTTGACTCGGTACTATGCTACTATCGATTGTAGAGAGAGGACTGTGACCCTTTGTGAGCCGGGTCAGGAGGAGTTCATTTATAGGGGGTGTCAGAGTACCTTGTTTGCATTGACGATATCTTCTGCTAGAGCACGACAGATGCTGAGTCGTGGTTGTGTCGCTTTCTTAGCGACTGTTGTAGAGGTGCCTACGGCGATGCCTAAGCTCGAGGACATCCCTATTGTCCGCGAGTATTTAGATGTGTTTCCCCCTGAGCTATCTTCTATGCCGCCGGATCGAGAGATAGAGTTTGTGATTGATGTAGTCCCTGGAACTACACCAATCTCCAAGGCACCCTACAGGATGGCCCCTGCAGAGTTGAGGGATCTAAAGGCTCAGTTGCAGGATCTTTTGGATCGAGGGTTTATTCGACCTAGTGTTTCTCCTTGGGGAGCCACGATTTTGTTTGTGAAGAAGAAAGACGGGTCACTTAGGCTTTGTGTGGACTACAGGGAGTTAAATAAAGTGACCGTCAGGAATAAGTATCCACTTCCTCGGATTGATGATTTATTTGATCAGCTTCAGGGATCTACAGTATTCTCGAAGATAGATCTTCAATCCGGTTACCACCAGCTGAGGGTGAGGGCCGAGGATGTATCCAAGACGGTGTTTAGGACTCGGTACGGGCATTATGAGTTCACGGTGTTACCTTTTGGTTTGACGAATGCCTCTGCCGCTTTTATGGATCTGATGAACCGAGTGTTCCAGCTGTACTTGGACCGTTTTGTGGTGGTTTTCATTGATGATATCTTGGTTTATTCCCGTAGCGACATTGAGCACGAGGAGCACTTGAGGATAGTGCTGCAACTTCTGAGAGAAAAAAAGTTGTATGCCAAGCTGAAGAAGTGCGCTTTCTGGCTTCGGGAAGTTTCATTCTTAGGCCATGTAGTTTCAGCCGCAGGAGTGGCAGTGGACCCGACGAAGATAGATACAGTTCGGGATTGGCCTAGACCTACGACGGTGACAGAGATTCGGAGCTTCTTAGGCCTAGCAGGCTACTACCATCGTTTTGTAGAGGGCTTTGCGAAGCTCTCTACTCCCCTCACTAGGCTGACCAGAAAGGGGACAAGATTTGTATGGACTGAGCAGGGCCAGCAGAGCTTCGATGAGTTGAAGCTTCGACTGATTTCAGCGCCGATCCTTGCATTGCCAGTTATGGGAGAGGGATTTACAGTTTACAGTGATGCCTCCCACAGCGGCTTAGGTTGTGTTTTGATGCAGCGTGATAGGGTAATTGCTTATGCATCGCGACAATTGAAGGATTATGAAAAGAATTACCCTACTCACGATTTAGAATTAGCCGCGGTTGTATTTGCTCTGAAGCTTTGGCGACATTATCTCTATGGCGAGCACTGCGAGATATTTACCGACCACAAGAGCCTGAAATACTTATTCACTCAGAAGGAGCTTAATTTGAGGTAGCTCCGGTGGCTAGAACTGTTAAAGGATTATGATCTGAGCATACAGTATCATCCCGGCAAGGCTAATGTGGTCGCGGATGCCTTGAGTAGGCGATCGGGTCAGTCCTTGAGCTTATTGATTACTCAGCAGGAGCCACTGAGAGAGCAGTTGAGACGGTTGGATATCGAGGTTGTGTCCCCTGGGGATTCTGCTAGACTCATGTCTTTGGTCTTGCAGCCCACTTTGTTGGACAGGATCAGAGAGAAACAGAGTGGGGACCCCTATCTTGAGAGGATTCGAGACCAGGTTCAGCGTGGTCAGGGAGGGGACTTTTCTGTAGATGCAGCGGGAGTACTGAGGTACAGGGACCGTTTCTGTGTGCCCATGGACTTGGATATTAGAGAGCTGATCCTGAGGGAAGCTCACTATACACCTTACACCCTCCATCCTGGGGGAACTAAGATGTATAGAGATTTGAGGGCACAGTTTTGGTGGCACGGCATGAAGAGAGATATTGGAAGGTTTGTGGCCCATTGTCTAACTTGTCAGCAAGTTAAAGCTGAGCATCAGGTTCCAGCTGGCAAGTTGCAGAGCCTTCCAATACCTGAATGGAAATGGGACCGTGTCACTATGGACTTCATTGTAGGATTGCCGAGGACTCAGAGTGGAGCTGATGCTATATGGGTGATTGTGGATCGACTGACCAAATCAGCCCATTTCTTGCCGATGCAGTCGAGTTGGACTTTAGAGAGGTTAGCACAGTTATACCTGGACGAGATTGTGAGACTACACGGGGTGCCAGCATCGATTGTGTCTGATAGGGACCCGAGGTTCACTTCACAGTTTTGGAGGAGCTTGCAGACAGCCTTGGGGACCCAGCTTCAGTTTAGCACCGCCTTTCACCTACAGACTGACGGACAGTCCGAGCGGACTATTCAGATGCTAGAGGATATGTTGAGAGCTTGTGTCCTGAGCTTTAGCGGCAGTTGGGATCGACATTTGAGGCTAGCAGAGTTTGCCTATAACAATAGCTTCCAGGCGAGCATTCAGATGGCGCCCTATGAAGCATTGTATGGACGAAAATGTCGATCGCCTTTATGTTGGAGTGACATGGGTGAAAGGAAAACTTTGGGACCAGATATGCTTTTGGAGGCCGAGGAAAAGGTTAAAGTTATTCGGCGCCATTTAGTGACTGCACAGAGCCGACAGAGGAGCTACGCCGATAGGAGGCGGCGAGACTTGGAGTTTCAGGTGGGAGATCATGTTTTTCTGAAAGTCTCGCCATCTCGAGGGATACGCCGCTTTGGAGTGCGCGGGAAGCTGAGCCCGCATTTTATTGGGCCGTTTGAGATATTGGAGCGCATTGGACCTGTCGCCTATCGAGTTGCGCTACCGCCGCGGTTGGCGGGTACTCATGACGTGTTTCATGTTTCTGTTTTGAGGAGGTATGTGTATGATCCCTCGCACATTTTGGACTTCACATCTTTGGAGTTGGATGAGGAGCTGCACTTTCAGGAGTGCCCGGTGCGGATTCTTGCTCGGGAGACGAGAGAATTGCGCAATCGGGTTATACCTTACGTGAAGATCTTATGGAGCCACCACGATGAGAGGGAAGCCACATGGGAGCCTGAGGATGAGCTGAGGATTTCATGCCCATATCTGTTTGAGACACCTCCCTGAGTTTCAGTTCCTGTTGGTTTCGAGGACGAAACCTTTTTAAGGAGGGGAGAGTATAGAGTACGGGATTTACATCGAGCACCGACTCCGCAGGTAATTACAGAAAAACTTAAAAATTCTTGGAACATGTGTATTTTATATTTACAGCGGGGTTCGGGTGGTTTCAGACTGTGGCGGAAGCTTCCGGGGCAAAAAGTGAGTCGGCGGCGCGAGTTGGAGGCTTGCTGCAGAGTTTCTGGTGAGGCTGGGCCATTATGTTCCGGAACAGGATGCTGTGTTCCGGAACAGGCCATTGTGTTCCGGAACACAGCATTGTGTTCCGGAACAGGGCCTGGTGTTCCGGAACTGGCCCATTGGTTCCGGAACACAGGCAGCAGGATGCAGTTTTTGGAGTGCTGACTTGGCTTTATTGAAGGGTATTAAGGTAAATTCATATTCTTGTTGGTTTAACCCTACACTTGGTCTATTTATACGTGTCTTTCACCTGCTTCTTCTCCACCTTAACCTAAGGCAAAGAAAGGAGAAAGGAAGGAAGAGAAGAAGAAGAAGTTGAGAGGGAGCTGGAGCTTGGTATTTTTGTCTTGGGTTCCTGCAGCTTGGGGTGAACCAGCAGGGCGCGCGCCGCGAGCTTCACTTGAGGTGAGTTGTCAGATATGTTGGGTTATACTAATATGGATCTAAATAGGGGAAAAAACACCTAGAGCGGGGTGAATAGGTGTAAACAATAAACACTCAAAAAATCATTGCGCAATAAAACCCAATGCGGAAATAAAAATAACACGCAAGATTTTTACGTGGAAAAACTCCAAACCGGAGTTAAAAAACCACGGGACCGATAACACGGCGAAATCCACTAGAATTAACACACGTACAAGGTGATATAGCATACTCACAGACGACTCAACCTTTTACCATACGCTCCTAGTAGATCTTCTCCGCTCGCTCCACGACGCTTCTCGAATCCACGATCTGCGCCCAACGCTGAATCCACAGCGTCCAACGTCGAGTCCACGACGTCCGACCGAATCCACGGTCTTCACCCAGTAGCACGCTTCGAATCCACGAACGTACCTCGCTCCGAATCCACGAGAGCGGTTGCACCTTGAATCCACAAGGCCACGCGAGTCCACGCGCCGATTTGGGGTAAATCGTTGTTTTTGGGTGGTGATGATCCGCCGAATACTTAGATTAGAAATAGATCGGAAATACCATCTAAGTATTCATTGATTTGATTCTACTCAAAATCTGAGTATGGAAAACCTAGAATCAAATCAATCAATATAGATGAAGAAACATAGAATAAATCTATTGATTTCCTTTCTTCTCTATATGTGGATTTTTTCTTTCGGCTATATTTTTCTATTAAGTCCCGTTGTTTTTTCGATACCCTAAAAATGAATCATAGGGTCTATTTATAGGTTAGAAACCATTGGAAGAAGATAAGGATCAAAAACAGCCTTTTCTGGAAATTTTACGGACGGCGATCCGGATTGGAATTGGGCGATCCGGATTGCAGTAGCAAGAAAGACGGTTTCCAGAAAAACACTAGTTCGGGATCCGGATCGAAGTCCCCGATCCGGATCGTTCATACAGTTTCACCAAACATCAACGTTCGGGATCCGGATTGCAAATCCTGATCCGGATCGTGCAAGTAAAAAGGTAAAACTAGTGTTCGGGATCCGGATCATGAGATGCTGCGATCCGGATTGAACCAGTGTATGAACGAACACCCTTCGGGATCCGGATTGCAAGGCCCGATCCGGATCCTGAACATGTCCCATGTCCAGTTTTTGATTTTTATGCAATTAAACATTCTTCCAGGTGTTTCTACACTACAAGAAGTATTCGGATCATCAAAAATCTTTAGTTAAACATACCTGATCCTTTTGAATTCTTCTTTCTTGAGATTGAGGTATATGATCCAAAGTTCTTTCATCTTCAATCTTCAAGACTTAACACTTTCACGAAATACGCCAACTCAAATTCCGTAACAATCTCCCCCTTTGGCGGTTTCGTGACAAAACACAAATCCACAAAAGAAAATTCAAAAAAGGATATTTTTGTTGCTATCACCATACAACAAAAATTTACAATGGAGATCCAAAAAAAATTTAAAACATGAGATAAACTCCTAAAACAGACTCTAGACTTAGACATCTGTACTCTCTGCACAAAGAAATCATTCTTGACAAAAGAAATCGTTAGATACCTCAAGAATTGAAACATACAAAACCAAATACAGAGATAGAGTTTATATCTCATCATGACATTTGAGAATTCAGATATGTAAGAGAATCATAGACAAAAACCAACATATCTTTTATGCATTCAAAAACCAAATGTCACAAAATGTTAGTCCAACATCAACTTGTTAGTCATATTACATGCCCAAATAGTTAGTCGAATGGTTAGTAGGGACATGCATCAAATCACAAGATAAAAGCAAAGTTGAAGTTGATGAAGTCATACTTACCTTAATGTTCACACATTCACACAGTTTTCACATCATCATTGTTCATGTCATTGTTCAAGTTCTCTCTAAACTCTCTCCCCCTTTTTGTCACAAACAAAGCCAAAACGTAGTCAAAACTACAAAATGTAAGGAGAGTTAAAAGTTCCATTAACATGAAAAACCTGAGAACTAAAACTAACGCAAAGTAAGAATAAAACTAAATCCTAAAAATCCTGCACAAAAAGAAAAGAAAGAAAATGAGTCAAAAAGTAATCAATCATCAGAATCCGAGTCTTCAGAGCTCGTGCAACCCATTTTAGAGAACATCTTTTTCACTTGCTTGTTCATTGAATTGACCTTCTTAGTTATGGTAATATGAGCTGCTGTGATGAGCTCAAGCTCATTGGAAATTCTTTGCTGTTCCTTCGAAATCTGTTCTTGTTTAACGGATAGTCGTTGTTGTTCCTTGTAGATGGATGAGACTGATTCTTCATTCGCTGGTGCGGGTGCTGGTTGAGATGGTGATGCGGCAATGCTTGTACTGGGTTTCGTTCCGGATGCAGGAACTGGAGTGACATGTGGCAACTTATGGAGGGACTTGACAATGGTAGACTCATCGATCATGCTCAAACATTGATGATAAGTTGTTGAACTAGTATCAACCTGAAATTTCTTTAAGATCCTCATTATAATCAATGGAAATGGAATTCTTTCAGTGGGATGAGGATGCTCAACATATTTCGCCATTCTATTCCAAATAATGTATGGAATGTTGATATTTAATGCCGTTGCCTCTGACGGATGTCCTATGAGATACAAAAACAGCAACCGATCCCATCTCACGACCTTCGTCTGCATATTTGGAAGGATATTGTAACATGTGATGAAATTTAGGAACCTGTACTCAAGACGAAGTTCTTTAGATTTGACAGATTTTTCGGTTGATTGTGTACCCTCCAAACAAATTCCCTCTATAACTTTTTGCCACATCATGTTTGTCAAACTTATTCCCTTTAAGTAATAAATTCCTGTCTTGCTGGCTTGCATTCCCAAAACCTCTCCTATCAAATGTGGAGTAATCTTGAATCTTGTACCCTGGATATTCGTGTAAAACTCCATTGGACCGTTTTCAAACTCTCGAAGTTGCCGTGCATTTGTATAGAAGGTCCTCACGTGATGCAGACAGTAGCCAAGCGTTTCTGGGAATCGGCATACTTGAATAAGGTTTGCTTGTTCAATCAGAACACCAAACTCAGGGGAGTGACCTCGTAGAGCCTCAATGTTAACATGCCTTTCGCCAATGCATTCGCGATGTGCAAAAGCTCTAAGACGATCAGCGTTAACAAACACTTCTTCCACACGTGGTGGGGAGTCAGGAGCTATTGGCGTGTCAACATTAATGTCCTGTCGTAGTCCGAAGCGTCTAGTTATTCATTTTCTTTTCACAGAGATGGTTGGTGCAGCCATAGGTGCTTTTCCTGTGTCCATGGTTGCTTTTCCTTTTGAACCATCAGAAGCTTTTTGTTCAGGTTTAACAGGCAATGACTCATCATCATCTATCAACATATCCCAGTGCACTTCATCATTGTTTCCTTCAATTTCTGTGTCACTTATAACATCAACTTCACATTTTCGTTGAAGTTTCTTGACTCTTTTCAATTTGTTTGTAGCTCGAGTATGTACCATAGAAACCAGGAGAAGAATGATCCAAGAGAATGCCATTGACCAAAGTGTTTTGAGTTATAGAAAGTGTCCTGTGAAGACCAACTCAAGAACATGAAAAATCGTCAATTTTCAAAAATTTGAAAAATTGTACCCAAACAATCATAATCATGTAGAGAAGCTAAGAATCAAATTAGTTTTGCAAAAAGAATTTTAAAAGTGGATCAATTCCATGATTTTCAAAAATTCCTCTTTTATGCCCTAAAACAGAATTTTCAGAAATCGAAGCCCAAAAATTCGTTAATCTTGAGAAAACCCAGCATAAAATCAAAACTAATCTACCCAGAGTTCTTATTTCAAAAGAAATTTGATCAAAAACCATTCACAAACGAAAAAGATCCAAAATTCTCATCACGTTTTGAAGAAAATAGAGAAAACTGTGAAAAACCGAGATTTTGATCAATAAAACTTACTTGGATTCGAAGAACTTGAGTTTGGAAAGCTCCAAGATGCAAGAAATCTAGAGAGAGAAGCTCTAGAGACTTGAGAACAAAAGATTAGGGTAAAAGAAATCAAATCCCTTTGTTCTATTAAAACCCTAGCCGTGATCCGGATCGGATCGAGAATGTGATCCGGATCGGCTACCCGCAGGAAACAGCCTGCGTTCGGGATCCGGATCACTTACCCCGATCCGGATCGGCTCCACCTTTTTCTTCAGAAAATTTTAGAAAAATTCCATAAAATCCAGAAAAAGTATGTAAGCACTTTACCATATCAACTTTAAACAAAAATCATCGTTTCATACAACAAGAAATAGATTATACCAAATCTATCAAAAATACTCAAAAATGAAACGAAAATTTATGAAATTAAAACACTTAAAGTTGAACAACTTCAATCACATCTATCCTGATCTTATGCGTAATGCCTTTATCAAATCATCAATTTTGGTAAAGAAAATGAAATACAAAGATCAATAGATGTTTGAAATCCCAGATAAGTTAGATAATATATCTAGACAATCTGTTGAAGGAGTGGCTCTTTGAGCATCTTTTATCAAAAATCCCACCTTATACCAACCATGAAATATGACTGAGTCAAGTATTTCAATATGCATTTCATCAACAATTTTTAAAACAAAAATTTGCTTTGCATTCATGGGGTATCTTTTTCTTTTTCTTTCTTTTTCTCCATGTGGTGGTAGTTTTCACACTCCTCATTGGGATGTAACTCTTTCCACATCTTTTGAGCATTTTACTTTTCTTTGACTCCCCCTCAATTGGCTATCAATTATGTAATATATAAGGTATTCAACCAAAAATTGATCTCGTATTCATACTCGACTAAGCAATCAAATAAGATAATGACTATACCAAGAGATCATTGAGAGAGAAATTGACTTTGATCACTTAAAAGATGACTTAATTAACATAAATGATCATTGCAACATTGAAATATTATGATATCAAAAGCATAATAAATTTCTAAATGCATGAAAAGGATGCAATTAAAGTCAATTATAATTTATGCTCAATTAATGTCCTATGTACCAACATAGATAAAGAACAAAACAAAAACAAAAACAAAACCTAACCTAAGCAAAGGTTTCAAAAAGGTTATTTCAAGGAAAGCATGCCAATTGCTTTACGCAAGTGAATAAAACGTTTTTGATCCAAAGGTTTTGTTAAGATATCAGCTAATTGATCCTCAGTTGAAATATATGACAGTTGAAGAATATTTGATTCAACTAGCTCTCTAAGAAAATGATATCTAAGTTCAATATGTTTTGTTCTAGAGTGCAACACAGGGTTTTTAGAAATGTTAATAGCACTAGTGTTGTCACATAAAATGGTTACCGAAGTTGCTGAAATCCGGAAATCGCTCAACACGCTTTTCATCCAAATCAATTGGGTTGAACAACTTCCTGCAGAAATGTACTCCGCTTCGGCAGTCGAGAGTGCTATGCAATTCTGCTTTTTACTGTGCCATGCAACAAGGCAATGGCCAAGATAGAAGCATGCACCACTCGTGCTTTTCCGATCATCCACTGATCCAGCCCAATCGGCATCTGAGTATCCAACAATATCCAAACTTGTTCCCATAGGATACCAAATTCCGAAACTTATTGTACCTTTGATATACCGGATGATCCGTTTCACCGCTTTCAGGTGAACCTCCTTCGGTGCTGATTGATATCTCGCGCAAATCCCAACACTGAAGGATATATCCGGGCGACTAGCCGTGAGATATAGTAGACTTCCAATCATACTGCGATACAGTTTCTCGTCTACATTCTCACTATGTGATTCACTTCCAAGTCCCTTATGGCTAGTTCCCATTGGAGTCGGAAAATCCTTAGAATTTTCTAGATCAAACTTTTTGACCAACTCCATTGCATACTTGGATTGACACAAGTGAATACCTTCATCGTTTTGTTTAACTTGTAATCCAAGAAAATAAGTCAATTCGCCCATCATGGACATCTCAAATTCGCTTTCCATGGTCTCCGCGAATTTAGAAGCATCATTATCTCTTGTTGCGCCAAATACAATGTCATCGACATAGATTTGAGCTACAATGAAATTGTTTTGATAATGCTTCACAAAGAGAGTCCTGTCAGCTCCCCCTCGAGTATAGCCCTTTTCCAAAAGGTGCTTTGTCAACCTTTCGTACCATGCTCGCGGTGCTTGTTTCAGACCGTAAAGAGCCTTTTTCAGACGAAAAACATGGTTAGGTAGTTTATGATCCACGAAACCTTTCGGTTGAGCCACATAAACTTCCTCATTTAAAAATCCATTTAAAAATGCGCTCTTAACGTCCATTTGAAATAATTTGATTTTAAAATGACAAGCTATCGCAAATAAGATACGAATGGACTCGAGTCTAGCTACAGGGGCGAAAGTTTCATCAAAGTCTATACCTTCTACTTGAGAGTAGCCTTGAGCAACTAACCTTGCTTTGTTCCTGATGATAGTACCATCTTCATTTTTCTTGTTCTTGAAAATCCATTTGGTACCTATCACATTGTGTTGCTTCGGAGGCTTCGTTAATTCCCAGACTTTGTTTCGCTCAAATTGATGGAGCTCTTCCTGCATTGCTTCAATCCAGTAGTCATCTTGAAGAGCTTCATCAACATTCTTTGGTTCGATTTGAGATACGTAGCATGCAAATCCGCAAACCAATTGTCTCCGAGTTCTAACTCCTTCTTGTGGATCTCCAATGATGTTCGATTCAGGATGATCCTTGGAGATGCGTAACGTTTGAGGTAGAGGAGTAGTCGGAGGTACACGAGATGATTCCTGCACATCAGATAAACTTGAAGAACCGTTAGATGCATCATTATTATCGAAAGAATTGTTAGAAGAAGATGCATTAGCAGGTGTATCATCATCAAGAGAGATATCGAGGGTAGATTTTTCAGATTCAAAGTGAAAAGCTTCATCTACCTTAACATTTATCGATTCTACGATCGTCTTAGATTCTAAGTTAAAAACTCGATATGCTCTGCTGTTTGTAGAATAACCTAAGAAAATCCCTTCGTCACTTCGAGAGTCAAATTTTCCAAGATTCTCGCGGTCACGTAAAATAAAACACCGACTCCCAAAGATACGAAAATATTTGATGTTAGGTTTTCTACAAAACCATAGTTCATATGGTGTATTTAAAGTCCCCGGGCGCAAATACACTCGATTAATAACATAGACAGCAGTGTTCACCGCTTCAGCCCAAAAATATAACGGTAGGTTCCGGCTATGAAGCATAACACGTGCCATCTCCTGTACGACCCTGTTTTTGCGCTCGACTACACCATTCTGTTGAGGTGTATAGGGTGCTGAGAATTCATGTTTAATGCCGTTTGAAGTGCAAAAATCAATGAATTTGGAATTTATGAATTCTCCACCTCTATCACTTCTAACTCGAGTAATCTTTTCATTCTTTTCAATCATAATACGATGGCAAATCTCGTGAAAAGAATCAAAAGTATCAGCTTTCTCTTTTAAAAATGCTACCCAAGTATATCTAGAGAAATCATCAACCAATAAGAAAATATACCATTTACCTCCCAAAGATGGTTGACGAGTTGGCCCCATTAAGTCCATGTGCAAAAGTTCCAAAGGCCGTTTTGTACCTATGTGGTTCAAGTTCTTGTGTGCAGTCCTAGACTGTTTTCCCTTTTGGCAACCGCCACACACAATGTTTTGTTCAAAAGAAAGTTTAGGAACCCCCTTGACCACATCTTTGTTTGAAATTCTAGCAAGTTCCTTAAAGTTTATGTGACCTAGCCTTTCATGCCAAAGTGTTTCATTTTTCAAAGATGCTAGGTTACATTTTTCAGAAATTTACTAGGAACTACATAACAATTGTTTTCTGATCTAACCCCTTTTAAAAAGAAAGCATGGTTCTTGTCAGTTACAGTACATTCATCAGATGAAAAATTAACTGAATAACCATTATCACAAAGTTGACTTATGCTTATGAGGTTAGTCTTAAGGCCATGAACAAATAACACATTATTTAGAACCGGGCCATCTGGAATAGCTATAGTTCCCTTTCCAACAATTTTGGAAGACCGACCATCTCCGAAAACAACAAGTCCTCCGGAGATTTTCTCAAAGGTTTGAAAACAGTTTTTGTCACCGGTCATGTGACGGGAACACCCGCTATCCAGATACCAAGACGAACTATCATATGCATGCAAGGAAACATTGGTAACAAGACAAGGGAAAATTTCACCTTTGCGCACCCAAACCTTTTTGGAATGCGTCGGTAATGGTCGTGAAGTTATTCTCCTAGGTGAAAGCGTCTTGTTGAAGAATTGCTGCTCCTTGATGATGTCGTCTTGAGCGGTGAACTACCAAGGCTCTTTTCCTTCAAATGATTTGCATTTGATTTCTGAGGAATACCTTTTTGGTAGTCATTGCAAGAGGTGCTTGAGGTGTGCGTTTGGCTCCCGTCTTGCAATTTCTCCTTATGTGCCCTGAAATGCCACAACGAAAACATACCTTAGTTCTTGACGATCCCGAGGAGGATGAAGTAGGCTTGTTGTCGTTGCTTGTCGTGAATTCCGGTGTCGGAGGAGGAGATACCGACTGAGGCACAAAAACTGTCCCACTCGAACTTGGAATGTCTCCAGTTTGAGTGTATCCGAGGCCGAACTTATTTGTTTGACCAAGACCAAGAAGCCTGTCCAACTTACTCCTTCCAGAAGAAAATCTCTGTAAGTCATCTTTAGTTGGAGTATGGTCTTTGTCATTTCCATTTTTCCTGTCGAGCCTCGCCGTAGAGCTTCAAGAAGTAATTCGCTTTGTCCACCATTTCTCATGTTCTTTCTCGAAAAGCTCATTGGACTCTTGAAGGGAAACATTTGCTTTGACTAGATTATCCCTTTCCACTTCAAGATCGTTTGAGAGAGAAGTTGCCCTTTTTGCTTCTTCTTCGAGATCCTGCAATCTCCCTCTCAAACCCTTGTTTTGCTTTGCCAGTTTCTTTGAATCCCTCAAAAGCTTATGGTAGGCAAGAGCAAAATCTTCACCTTCAGAATTGCTCGATTCATCGTCCGTTGCAATCTTTTCAACAGGGAGGAGTTGGACAAGGAATCGGAGGTACTTGCCATTAAGCACATGAAGGGTGAAGATGTAGTGGACGCGTGGAATGCTGTCGCGTTGTCTTCTTCATCACTTGAGGATGACTCATTTGACGTGGAGTTGTCATCCCAAGTAACGACTTGCATCGCTTTCTTCTTTGCCGGATTCTTGTTGGGACACTCCGTTGCAATGTGGCCGTAGCCTCGACATTTGAAGCACTGAACTTGTCCCTCTGAACTTTTCTTATCCTTTGAGAAGTTCTCTTGCTTTCTTGACTTGTAACTTGAAGGACCCTTGAAATCCGTTTTCTTTCGAATTTCTTCGAAGGATTTTCTTGCTTGAATTCCCCTTTGAGTTGAGGAGAACTTCCTTGTCAAGAGAGCGAGCTGCTTCTCAAAATTTCCACGAAATTTCTGTTCTCGTCGTCCGAGGAGGATGAATCCGCGTCTTCTTCTTTGTTGATTTCAATGCATAACCTGAAGACTTAGAAGAGGATGCCTTTCCAGAAGAATAGTTAGTAGGAAATGTCATTTCATAAGTTTGTAAAGCACCAACTAATTCTTCTACACGCATTTCGTCCGGGTGTTTAATTGTTTCAATGGCTGCGACCTTCGGGCGAAATCGTTCAGGAAGAGTTCTTAAAATCTTTCTTACAACTTTAAATTCTGGAATCTTCTCTCCCAAGTTAGCACATGAGTTTACGATGTCTTGCAATCGTGTGTAATAGTCAGTGAAAGATTCATTTTCTGCCATAGAAATAGAGTCAAACTTGCTCGTAAGCATTTGCAGTTTCTGAATCTTCACAAGGTTAGTTCCCTCATGCGTAACTTGAAGAACATCCCAGATTTCTTTCGCAGTCTCACATGCCGAGACGCGAGAGAACTCTGTTTGTGACAAAGCATTAAATAGAGCATTAATTCCTTTGCCATTGTAAGAAGATGAATCTATCTCTTCCTTGGTCCATTTCGACCTAGGTTTTAAGGTGCGAACATCAGAAATAATTTCAGTTGGATTAGACCATCCTAATTCAATTGATTGCCACACCCTTTCGTCGATGGAAATTAAAAAGGCTTTCATCCGTACTTTCCAGTACGCATAATTTGTTCCATCAAAGAAAGGGGGTCGATTGATGTTTCCACCTTCAACCATTGTTTACAACCCTATTCCCGCTCTGATACCACTTGTTGGGTTATACTAATATGGATCTAAATAGGGGAAAAAACACCTAGAGGGGGGTGAATAGGTGTAAACAATAAACACTCAAAAAATCATTGCGCAATAAAACCCAATGCGGAAATAAAAATAACACGCAAGATTTTTACGTGGAAAAACTCCAAACCGGAGTAAAAAACCACGGGACCGATAACACGGCGAAATCCACTAGAATTAACACACGTACAAGGTGATATAACGTACTCACAGACGACTCAACCTTTTACCATACGCTCCTAGTAGATCTTCTCCGCTCGCTCCACGACGCTTCTCGAATCCACGATCTGCGCCCAACGCTGAATCCACAGCGTCCAACGTCGAGTCCACGACGTCCGACCGAATCCACGGTCTTCACCCAGTAGCACGCTTCGAATCCACGAACGTACCTCGCTCCGAATCCACGAGAGCGGTTGCACCTTGAATCCACAAGGCCACGCGAGTCCACGCGCCGATTTGGGGTAAATCGTTGTTTTTGGGTGGTGATGATCCGCCGAATACTTAGATTAGAAATAGATCGGAAATACCATCTAAGTATTCATTGATTTGATTCTACTCAAAATCTGAGTATGGAAAACCTAGAATCAAATCAATCAATATAGATGAAGAAACATAGAATAAATCTATTGATTTCCTTTCTTCTCTATATGTGGATCTTTTTCTTTCGGCTATATTTTTCTATTAATCCCGGTTTTTTCGATACCCTAAAAATGAATCATAGGGTCTATTTATAGGTTAGAAACCATTGGAAGAAGATATAGATCAAAAACAGCCTTTTCTGGAAATTTTACGGACGGCGATCCGGATTGGAATTGGGCGATCCGGATTGCAGTAGCAAGAAAGACGGTTTCCAGAAAAACACTAGTTCGGGATCCGGATCGAAGTCCCCGATCCGGATCGTTCATACAGTTTCACCAAACATCAACGTTCGGGATCCGGATTGCAAATCCTGATCCGGATCGTGCAAGTAAAAAGGTAAAACTAGTGTTCGGGATCCGGATCATGAGATGCTGCGATCCGGATTGAACCAGTGTATGGACGAACACCCTTCGGGATCCGGATTGCAAGGCCCGATCCGGATCCTGAACATGTCCCATGTCCAGTTTTTGATTTTTATGCAATTAAACATTCTTCCAGTTGTTTCTACACTACAAGAAGTATTCGGATCAGCAAAATTAATTAGTTAAACATACCTGATCCTTTTGAATTCTTCTTTCTTGAGATTGAGGTATATGATCCAAAGTTCTTTCATCTTCAATCTTCAAGACTTAACACTTTTCACGAAATACGCCAACTCAAATTCCGTAACAAGATATTTTGGGTTGAGCTGAGATTTTTGGTTTTATGGTTTTGGAGTAAATTTTGAGTGTGTTTGCATGTTCTTTCTCTTCTCTTCTTGCTTGCTGTTGGATGCACCTTTGGATGGCTGGTGGTTACTGTGCTATGCCGCAACGGCATGCATGCAGGTTGCATGCACGTGAGCCTGTGGAGCTGGCTGTGAGGGATTTGAGTGGCTCAAGGAGGTTTTAGTGGATTTGAGAGTGCTGGGTGAGTTTCCGGAGATTTTTCGAGATGCGCGTCAGTGAGCGCGCGCTCGCAGTTTCGGGTTTTTGTCAGATTGTGGTTTCGGCACCTCCCCGACTTCGGCTTGCCTACAGAAAGCTTTCTAGGTGGGTTTAAAATCTTCCAAATTGTACGGAATGTCTTCTAATGCTTCTATAGGCATTTTGATCATGTCTAGTGTATTATTTTTACTGTTGGTAAATCAGATAGTTGCCTAGAAAATTCCAGAAATTCAGTAAACCCCCAGATTATTTTTAGTATATTCCTATTACTGCAAGACACTAGTTTGCATGCTTAGGAAGCATTATTTTTGCACCGGAATTGAAATAAAAATCATAAAGTCCGTTTTAAGGAAAAACCGGCGATTTAAAGGTAATTTTTATAATTATGGGACCTTCAGTGAGATGGCATGATTCCAGGGTGCATGTGACCTCGTGCCTGGGGGCCGAGGGATTTTTGTTTGGTTTGTGGATGATTCTACTAGTGTCCTGGGGATTAGTGATGGCTTATCAGATTGAGTCGGGAGGGTTCACCGGCTTAGACATGAGTTGTGGTGAGGGCATTTGAGTTTCGATCTGTTTGATCGAGGATTAGAGCCTGTAGGCGCCGCTTTCTGACAGTTGTGATACCTTGAGCTCGGTGGGGTCGCTCCCCTCGAGTACGCTCCAGATGCGTAGAGATGATTGAGATGGTTAGACTAGGACGCCCCACGCGGAGTGGGCAGGTGCGTTCCTAGCAGTTAGTAGGACGCCCCACACGGAGTGGGCAGGTGCGTTCCTATCAGTCAGTAGGACGCCCCACACGGAGTGGGCAGGTGCGTCCTATACTATTGGCGCAGGCCCGACTGGACCCGTTAGGGCAGTCATAGAGATTGGGTGTTGTGAGCGGGTGGTTACATGATATGTTCATAGATGGTTTTCCTTTGAGCATCATATTGAGGCATGTAGTGGTAGTTTACTTTCCTGCTTGCATTTTATCTATCTACCTATCTATCTGTTGCCTCCAGTAGACTTAGTGGGTATACCGTGGACCTTGGTGACGGTACCCACTGAGAGCTACCTTTTGCAGTAGTTCTCACACCCGCTGTGGTGACAGGTTTTCCTGAGGCGGCTACTCCGGTATCAGCTCGTGCGGAGTCATCAGACCGAGGTAAGGGCGTGGCCGACTAGTTGCTTACCCGAGTCTGTGGAGTCAGAGATAGAGTCGCCCTATATTTTTATTTTCCCACTTTTGTACTGGTCTGGATATTGTACTTATGTCAGATACTGGTGTATGTATTTTGGACCTTGGTTTTATATAGATTTTGTTGTTCAGTTTTATTTCTCAGTGTAGTTTCTTTTCAGCTCTGATATCTGTATATCCTTAGATCTTCCTTGCAGGTAGACGCTTTGTCTGTGCGGGAAGCCCTGTGCAGGCGGCGGATCTGTTGACGAGCCCGGGTCGCAGTTTCGACCGCGGGGCGTGACAAGTAGAGAGCTTCGCAAAGCCCTCCACAAACCGACGGTAGTAGCCTGCTTGGCCCAAGAAGCTCCGAATCTCTATCACCGTCGTAGGTCTAGGCCAATCCCGAACCGCATCTATCTTCGTCGGGTCCACTGCCACTCCTGCGGCTGATACCACATAGCCTAAGAATGAAACTTCCCGAAGCCAGAAAGCGCACTTATTCGGCTTGGCATACAACTTCTTTTTTCTCAGAAGTTGCAGCACTATCCTCAAGTTCTCCTCGTGCTCAATGTCGCTACGGGAATAAACCAAGATGTCATCGATGAAGACCACCACAAAACGGTCCAAGTACGGCTGGAACACTCGGTTCATCAGATCCATAAAAGCGGCAGGGGCATTCGTCAAACCAAAAGGTAACACCGTGAACTCATAATGCTCGTACCGAGTCCTAAATGCCGTCTTGGATACATCCTCGGCCCTCACTCTCAGCTGGTGGTAACCGGACTGAAGATCTATCTTCGAGAAGACCGTAGCTCCCTGAAGCTGATCAAATAAATCATCAATCAGAGGAAGGGGATACTTGTTCCTGACGGTCACCTTATTTAACTCCCTGTAGTCCACACAAAGCCTAAGTGACCCGTCTTTCTTATTCACAAACAGGATCGGGGCTCCCCAAGGAGAAACACTAGGTCGAATAAACCCTCGATCTAGAAGATCCTGTAACTGAGCCTTTAGCTCCCTCAACTCAGCAGGGGCCATCCTGTAGGGTGCCTTGGAGATTGGTGTAGTTCCAGGGACTACATCAATCACAAACTCTATCTCACGATCCGGCGACATAGAGGATAACTCAGGAGAAAACACATCTGGATACTCTCGGACGATAGGGATGTCCTCGAGCCTAGGCATCGCCGTAGGCACCTCTACAGCAGTCACTAAGAAAGCGACACAACCATGACTCAACATCTGTCGTGCTCTAGCAGAAGATATAGTCGCCGCAAACAGGGTACTCTGGCATCCCCTATAGATGAACTCCTCCTGACCCGGCTCTCGAAAGGTCACAGTCCTTTCTCTACAATCGATAGTAGCATAGTACTGAGTCAACCAATCCATCCCCAACACTACATCGAAATCCCGGAGCTGACGAAGGACTAAAAGATCAACCGGTAAAATCCAGGGCCCTAACTGCACTAGGCAGGACCAATAACACTCATCTACATGCAATACATGATCAGGTATCTGAACCTCACGAGCACAAGCTAATGGTCCTATCTCTAGCCCATGCAACAATGCAAATGCCCTACTGATGAATGAATGCGATGCTCCAGTATCAAATAAAGCTCGAGTGCGAGTAGAGGAGATAAGAACAATACCTGCTACCACGTGGCTCGCGGCCCCTGAATCCTCAACCTGAGCGGCATAAACTCGCCCGCTCGGAGGTGGTCGTCTGTCTGACTACCGAGATGAAGTGGCTCTATCTCCCTAGCCATAACCTGTCGAAGCTCCACCCGTCTGGAAGGGCGGGAGAGGAGTCGATGCTGACGAGGGTACTGGCGACCCTACCCCCGGACAAGTCGATGCTATATGCCCTGGCTGCCTGCAACGAAAACACCGGCCCTGTCTCTGATCACAAAACTGAGGTGCATGCGATCCGCCGCAAATAACACATCTATCTGGACGTCGCTGCTGCTGCTGGTACTGCTGTCTCAGCGGTCGGAAACCCCCTGATCTCTCCCTCCCCTGAGACCCACGACCCCAAGGCTGGAATCGTGGTGGTCTCGACGGCCTCGACCTGCTAGACTGACCAACATCTGACGGCGCCGTGCGTTTCTCTCCAGAACTAGTCCCAGGCACCAGCCCCCGCTCAGACATAACTACGGATCCTCTGTCGACCCACTGAGCGTGATCAATTGCTGCATCCAAAGTCTGCGCTCTATGCGAGTGTACAAGGGGATAGATATCTGATGCAGGCCTCTCTCAAATAGCTCAACCTTCTAGGCCTCATCCCGTGCAACGTGGGGCACACTGCTCAAAAGCCGCTGAAACTCAAGGATGTAGTCTCGAAGGGGCCGATCCCCATGCTGCAGTCGTCGCAAATCCCCTTCTAGTTTCTGCTTTGCACTGTCGGGAAAATAAACCCCAAGCAGCAAAGCCCGAAACTCTGCCCAAGTCAACAAAGGTACTCCCGGCGGTCCCACTGGACGAACATGACGACACCAAGTCTCGGCGTCCTTCTCCAAAAAGTGTGTGGCCAAATACACCTGATGCTTTTCCTTGATAAACAGGTTCTCAAATAATTTTTCCATCGCCGCAATCCAATTCTCCGCCTCCCAAGGCTCTGAGCCCTGCCCCGCAAACCGCGGAGGGTGAAACTGACTGATGTAGGATAGGCGATCTGTGAGCTCCCTCTGCTCTGACTCTGTCAACGGAGCGATCTGGGACGAGGTCGACGATGTCGCAATCGGACGTGCTACTGGTGGTGCTGCAGGAGGTGCCCTCTGCTCAAGCAACCTCATCATACGCTCTATATTATCCTCCTGGCGCTTGGTCGCCTCCTCCTGGCGCCATAAGGTCTCAGACAACTGGGCCACCTGGGCTCGCAACTCCTAAACCTCCCCCTGCCCGGCCTCCTACTGCCCGGGCTCATCATCTGAAGTGGACTGCGCCCTCGTCGTCGCGCGACGTCTCGGAGGCATTGCAGGAATCTGCAACAAAAACCAAGCATCAGAGAACATAAATCTCTCGACCCAATCAAGCAAAAGTCTAAAACATGTCACCCATTCTAAAGCATTATGTTGTCTGCAGCCAACATAACCTCTTTAGAGAATGAACATGTAAAATTACTCACCCCTATCCCCTGGGGGAGTTACAGACTCAATCAGGACTCTCGCTTAAGTCTCATCTCTCACGACAGTCATCCTAATGTCCAACCAAAAGCCTAGGGTCTCTAAGTCCACAATGACCTATACACCTAGGCTCTGATACCACCTAAATCTGTCACGCCCCGCGGTCGAAACTGCGACCCGGGTTCGCCAACAGATCCGCCGCCTGCATGGGATTTCCTGCACAGACGAAGCGTCTAACCTGCAAAGAAGAGAGCTACAACTATACAAGAGAAATAAAACTGAACTGCTGAAATAACTAAAAGATACAATCCCAAAATACAAAGTCCAGGTACATGATCCAAATACAACACCACTCTCTCAACATAAAAACAACACACTGACTAGTAAAAAAGTGGAACAAAAAAAAAATACAGGTAACTCTATCTCTGACTCACAGACCCGGGTAGGAACTAGTCGGCCACGCCCTTACCTCGGTCTGAAGACTCCGCACGAGCAGAACCCTGAATGGCCGCCTCAGGAACACCTGTCACCACAGCAGGTGTGAGAACTACTGCAGAAGGTAGTTCTCAGTGGGTACCGTCCCCAAAGTCTACGGTATGCCCACTAAGTCTACCGGAGGCAAACGGATAGATAGATAGATAGATAAATAAAGTGCACTGAAATAAACTACACTACATGCCTCAATAGGATGCTCAATGGAAAACCATCTAAGAATAAATATGCAACCACCCGCTCACATCACCCAATCTCAATGACTGCCACATAGGGTCCAGTCAAGCCTGCGCCAAACCTACTGCCACTAGCCCCCAAGGGACTTGGACTTACGTAGGGCGTCCCACACGGACTATCACAATCTCTCACAAGCGAACACTAGTGTATCAACTAGTCGCATCATAACACGCATCCGGAGCGTAACTCGAGGGGAGCGACCCCTCCGAGCTAAAGTATATCACAACTGTCTCATAAGCGGCACATGCAGGCTACAGTCCACGATCAAACAGATCGGAAAAACTCGAATGACAAGACTCATCTCATGTCTAGGTCGGAGAAACCTCCACGACTCAATCTGATAAGCCCACATCAACCCCCAAGACACTAGTAAGAACCATGCATAAATCAAATAAAAACCCCTCGGCCCCCAGGCACGAGGTCATAGCACCCCGGGACTCTGTCAACTCCTAAATAAAATCCTCATGTTGAAAGAATGCCAATTTTCTTAAAAACAGGTTTAGGATTTTTAAAACATTCCCGGTGTAAAAGCAACACTCTCTAACCATGCATACTAGTGTCCTACAGTACCAGGAATATACTAAAAATAATCTGGGATTTTACGGAAATTTTTGGAATTTTTTAGGCAACTATCAGATTTACCAACAGTAAAAGTACTACACTATACATGCTCAAAATGCCTATAGAAGCATTAGAAGGCATTCCATATAATTTGGAAGAATTTTAACCCACCTAGAAAGCTTTCCGTAGGCAAGCCGAAGTCGGGGTCGCGCCGGATTCCACAATCTGATGAAAAATCTGATTTTGCGCCTCGCGCGCGCGCGCACTGTTGCGCACCCCGAAAAATCGTCAGAAGCTCTCACAACAATCCCCAAGCCTCAACAATCTCCCTGCGCAACTCAGCACCAACTCAGCCAATCCCTCAACCAGCACGTGCATGAAGCATGCGTGCTGTTGCGGATTTGCACAGTATGTGATGATCCGGACTCCCGCAGGAACTGTGCAACATTAAACAGTGACTATGGAGCTTATTCGGTGAAACAGAGCTTGTAGAATCAAAATTGGACATTTAATATAGACTCTGCGCAAAAATCAGAGCAAATGGAATTTTCCGGGAGCTTTCGGCAAAATTTCGGATGAGAATTTGGCGAAACGGATGGTGGATTTGGACTCAGCGCGCAAAAACGGTCAAAACGGTATATTTACTTTAAGTTTTCGGCACAATTTACTGTTCATGCCGGAATTACTGTTCCGGCCGCCGGAATTACTGTTCCGGCGGCCGGCGGCGACCGGCGGGCGGCGCACGGCGGCGGGCAGCGGCGGGGCAGCGGCGGAGCGCGGAGGAGCGCGGCGCGGGCAGGCGCGGGCAGCGCGGGCAGGCGCGGGCAGGCGCGGGCAGGGAGCTCGGGTGCGCGGTCCACGACATGGCGTGCACCGGGAGCACCGAAAACCTCCCGTGCCACGTGGCGCTTCCCCATTGGCCAGCCGGCTTCTAGAAGGCATGTGGGCGGCTGACACGTGGCACACCCGGATTGGCCGACATCTTCCGAAAAATCCGGAGCGCGGAGCAACCACGTGCACCACGTGGCCACGTGGCGAATTTTCATTGGGCCTGCACAGGCTGTTCCCTGTTTTGTGGACACGTGGCGCGTTTTGGTTGGCCCGTTTCGGTGTTTCCTGTTCGGATCCGGATCCCGTGTGGGAATATTCCCTTTGGCCCATTATAAATAGCTTCCCCTCACCCCCTCTCATTCCACCTCGGGTTGCGGGCCATAGAGAGAGAACCAGAGAAAGTGTCCTCTACGAAAAATTTTCCTCTCTCTCTTCTCTCTCTCTCTCTAAAAACTCAGAATTTTGGGAGTTACAGATAGTGAGTTATCTGCGACGCGGCGCACTGCGACAATTTTCTTTTTAGGCCCATTTCCCGTCGCAGTTCCGTCGAAAATTCACTGCGGGCTAACCGGGTGGAATTTTTGGACGATTTTTGCGGCAGCGCGACCGTAAGAGCATCAACTTCTCCGATTTTTATCTTGGCGTAGGAGCATCAGATCGAGGCGTTCAAAGAGTCGATTTTGATCTACTCTTCGCGAGGAACGCAAACGTAATTTTTCTGGGATTTTAGGAGCTCATTTTAGAGGATTTGAGGACTGTGGACAACCAGGAGACTACCTGGGGTGTATTTTGAGCTACTGGAGGTGGGCGGTTGTTGCTTACCTCATTTTTAACAAGCTCACTGGGATTACTAGAAATCCCCTAAAATATGACAATTAATGAGAACCATTGGGACAACTAACAGGACTACTAACAGGACTACTAACAGAACAACTAACAGGACAATTAATGAGAACCATTGGGACAAACTCCCCTAAAACTTAATATAACCCCACAAAAGATATGATGACTTATATTGGGACACTTTGATTGAGACAAAGGTTATGATCTCGCATGCAAATGACTTTTATTCAGTAAATCAATTGTTTTAAACCTTTGACACTATTTTACAACTTTTAAAAATAAAGACAGTTGCATGCATGCCCGGACATCAGGTAAGGCCACTATTCATTGCTACACTATCATATTGGGATTTGAACATATTTCATTGTTGTCCTTTGCATTCATATGTTGTTGCTCAAGTGTGAGCAGGGGTTTGGAATAGTGTAGCCAAGGTTGTGCTAGATTGTGGACTTATGGGGTATTGCGGTGACCGCGGACAGTAGGCGGTTGACCAGATGTTTATCCTTGCATCAGATTGGGGTTGAGTTTGGTTTATTTATTGCATCAGTTGCGGATTGGGTTTCGGTAGTGGACGGAGTTTCCCACTTTGATCATAGTCATGATCCAGTCCTGCTATATTGTGATACTTGTGAGACATGTGCTACAGAGATACTTGTGATACTGATGACAGAGATACTTTACTCGTGTGGGTCGCTCCCCTCGAGTGCCACTCCGGAGGTAGGCTTTCTTTTCGGACCCAGCCTTGTGTGCCGGTCTGATACTTGTTTTGGGATGCGAGCCGTGCGGGCCGATCCCGCGGTTTCGAGCCTTGTGTGCAGATTCCGCTGAGCAGGCAGCACCAGTTGCTACTGGTATTCCAGATTGGGTTTATTTGGACAGATACTATTTCTGATGCATGCATACAGTTTTGACATCATAGTAGTGGTAGTTTTCCTGTTTCAGCATCTATTGTATTTTACGACTTCCCCTTTTCCCTTTTGCCTCTAGTAGTCCTAGTGGGTGCGTCAGAGTTGAGGTTTTACCCACTAGGGGAGGCTGCTGGTTTATCTGGTAGTTCTCACCCCCATTGTTATTTTCTGTTTCTTTCTTCTCCCTTATTTTTGCAGAGTCATCTGCGGGAGCTGCTAGGCCTTCGGCAGCGGATCGAGGTAAGGGGATCGCCGAATAGATAGATCTCCAGTGAGGCTGAGAGCTGTAGATAGATGCTGTACCCTTCACTCAGACTGTGGTATTCTCCTTTTTTGGGTCTGGCTTCCGCCAGCGGGTTGTACTATTTGGTGAACTGGGAGATTGTTGTACTTATTACAGTTTTATTGTATTTTCAGTCTGAGGTATTATGTGGTTCTTCTATTTCAGCTCTGTATTATGCTCTGTTATTGTCACATTATATCTGAGCAGTTTACCAGCGCTTCGTGTACGCGGGAAATCCCGTGTGCATGGCGGATCTGTTGGCGAGCCCGGGTTCCGGTTTACACCCGGGGCGTGACAGATTAAAGTTGGTATCAGAGCTTAGGGATAGGTCAGTTGGGACTTAGGAAACCCTAGGCTTTTGGGCAGACCCTAGGATAGTAGGGCGTGAGAGACGTGACATTTTGCGAAAGTCGCTGATTTATTGTTTGACTCTTCCAGTAAAAGAAGAGGGACCGACATACCCAAATTTCTGGTGCACGGTTATGTTGGCTGCAGACAACATAAAGTCACAGAAATAGGGGGATGTCTCTGACTTTCGCTAGATTGGGTCGTGTGGAGTTATGATACTGAGTGTGGTTTCTTGTGATAGGATGCCTCCGCGACGTAGAATGTTGACGCGTTCTCAGCCTGATTCCCCTGAACCCGATCAGGAGGAGTCCGGACAGGGCCAACAGAGTGACGTGCAAGAGCTTCAGGCCCAGATGGCCCAGATGTCAGAGGCTGTTCGGCGTCAGGAAGAGGCTATGGGTCGGCTGACGCAAATGTTAGAGCAGAGGGCTCAGCCTATTGTAGCACCTTCAGAGAATTCTCTCGTACCTTCTTCCCCTGCTGTGAATCCCCCTGTTGTACCAGTGACCCCGGCATCCCCTGTTGCTCGGGGTACTGGTAGACAATCGTCTGGGTTGACGGGATCTCTGACCCCGGCAGAGCAGCGGGAAATGGTTGACTTATTGATGAGGTTTCGCCAGTTTGACCCATCCCATTTTTCGGGGCAGAATGCAGAGCCGTGGGAGGCAGAATCATGGGTCACGGCGATGGAGCGACGTTTTGAGACATTGTTCATCGAGGAGCGATATCAGGTGTTATTAGCAACGAACTTTTTGGAACGCAACGCCGAGGCCTGGTGGCGGCGTGTTCGACCAGCGGGTCCGCCTGGGGCTCAGCTTTTGGCCTGGGCGGAGTTCCGCAATCTCCTTCTCGGGGCTTTCTTCCCAGAAAGCGTCCGGCAGAGGTTAGAAGAGCAGTTGAAAAACCTTCGCCAAGGAGATCGGCCCGTTCACGAGTACATTGCCAATTTCAACCAATTGTTGGCATGTGTACCGAACGTGGCCAGGGATGAGGCGCACCGGATCTACATGTTCGAGCGAGGGTTGCACCGAGACCTTTTTCAGTTAGTTCGTTCGCGTAGGTTGAAGACCTTGGAGGCCTCAATGGAGCAGACACTCTACGTTGAGTGCGGGGAAGTAGTAATGGAGGAGGTAGCTCCAGCTCCCGTAGTAATCCCAGGGGCGAAACGACCAGCACCGGAGGTTGGGGGACAATCTAGTTTGTGGAAGCCGCCACGACTGCCGCAGCCACAGTTCCCCGGCCAAGGACGGTCCGAGCGACGAGGTCCTGGTGGATCCCAGAAGCCCCAGCAGCGGCAGCAGCAGCAAAGATCACAGTCGTCGCAGCGTGGGTCGCAGCGGCAGCCTCAGCGACAGCGGCAGTCTCAACAGCAAGCACGACAGCCACGGGCCCCCGGTAATTGCATTTTCTGTGGAGGTCAGCATTTTTCCAACACCTGCGACCAACGGTGGGGTCGCTGTTATGGATGTGGACAGCCCGGGCACATTAAAGCTTCGTGCCCCTTTTCGGCCCCCGTCACCCCTTCTTCGGCATCTGCTCCATCTTCATCGCAGCAGCGGTCGACGGCTCAGCGACCATATGCTCCAGCAAGCAGGCCATCTTCTTCCCATCCCACGGAGTATCGCCCTCCAGCTCAAAGTGGGCGAGTGTATGCTGCGCAGATAGAGGACTCTTTGGCTGCAGACCATGTGGTGGCAGGTATCACCTTACTTTCTGGCATTAGGACTCGTACATTATTTGATACTGGAGCATCGCATTCTTTTATTAGTAAATCATTTGCATCATTACATGGGATAGAGGTAGGACTTTTACCACGTGCACGAGAGGTTCAGGTTCCCGATCACACTTTGCACGTGGAGGAGTGTTGTTGGTCCTGCCCGATGCAAATCGAGTCCTGGATTATGCCAGCAGACCTATTGGTCTTAAGACAGTTAAGGGACTATGATGTGGTTCTTGGGATGGACTGGCTGGCTCGGTATTTTGCGACTATTGACTGTGCCGCAAGGACTGTCACTTTTAGAGAGCCAGGCCAGGAGATGTTAGTATATCGGGGATGTCAGAGTGCTTTCTTTGCCTCTATGGTTTCGACTTCCCGAGCGAGGCAAATGATCCGTCGAGGATGTGTAGCCTTTTTGGCTAGTGTTGTTGAGGGGCCTACGGCGGCGCCGGGACTCGGGGATATCCCTATTGCCCGCGAGTTCCCGGATGTTTTCCCACCTGAGCTGACTAGTATGCCGCCAGATAGGGAAATTGAGTTCGTGATTGACGTAGTTCCAGGAACTGCGCCAATCTCTAAGGCTCCTTACCGGATGGCACCGGCTGAGTTGCGAGAGCTTAAGGCGCAACTTCAGGATTTGATGGACAAGGGCTTTATTAGGCCGAGTGTGTCGCCTTGGGGAGCGCCGGTGCTATTCGTGAAAAAGAAAGATGGGTCACTTCGACTTTGTGTGGACTATAGGGAATTAAACAAAGTGACCATCAAGAACAAGTACCCTTTGCCGCGCATCGATGATCTTTTTGATCAGCTGCAAGGGTCTTGTGTCTTCTCTAAAATAGATCTGCAGTCCGGTTACCACCAGTTGAAGGTGAAGGCCGAGGATATTCCAAAAACGGCATTTAGATCACGGTACGGGCATTATGAGTTTACAGTTATGCCTTTTGGGCTAACTAATGCCCCTGTCCCATTCATGGATTTAATGAACCGGATCTTCCGACCATACTTGGATCGATTCGTAGTAGTATTCATCGATGATATCTTGATTTACTCCCGAAGCGATATTGAGCATGAGGAGCACTTAAGGATCGTGCTGCAACTTCTACGAGAGAAGAAGTTGTATGCCAAGCTGGCGAAGTGCGAATTTTGGCTTCGGGAGGTAGTCTTCTTGGGCCATGTGATTTCTGCCGCAGGTGTGGCAGTGGACCCAGCGAAGATTGAGGCAGTCCGTGATTGGCCCCGACCGACGACGGTTTCTGAGGTACGTAGCTTTATGGGCTTAGCTGGGTATTACCGTCGGTTTGTGGAAAGCTTTGCGAAGCTCTCCACACCCCTCACTCGCTTGACGCGTAAGGGAGTGAAATTTATCTGGAGTGAGGATTGTCAGAGGAGTTTCGAGGAACTGAAGAATAGATTAATGACCGCTCCTATCCTTTCCCTCCCTGTTATGGGGAAAGGATATGTGATCTACAGCGACGCATCACACAGTGGACTTGGTTGTGTGTTGATGCAAGAAGGGAGGGTAATTGCCTATGCATCGAGGCAACTCAAAGATTACGAGAAAAATTACCCTACCCATGACTTGGAGCTCGCTGCTGTAGTGTTTGCACTGAAACTTTGGCGTCATTACCTATATGGAGAGCATTGTGAAATCTACACCGACCACAAGAGCCTAAAATACCTGTTCACGCAAAAGGAACTGAATTTGAGGCAGCGTAGGTGGTTAGAGCTATTAAAGGATTATGATGTAGATATTCTCTACCACCCAGGCAAAGCTAATGTGGTTGCTGACGCCTTGAGTAGGAGGGCGGTGCAAAGTTTGTCTATGTTGATCACAGACCAGGCACCGCTATTAGAAGAGATGAGACGGCTCGAAGTAGAGGTTGTGTCCCCTGGGGTCACTGCTAGACTGACATCTTTAGTCTTGCAGCCCACTCTGCTGGACAGGATCAAGGAGAAACAGAGTGAGGACCCCCACTTGACCAGGATTAGAGATCAAATTCCGAGTAATCAGTCTGGGGACTTTACGGTGGACGCCTCGGGAGTACTGAGGTACAGGACCCGAGCTTGTGTGCCAGCAGATGCGGAGATCAGAGAGCAGATTCTGCGAGAGGCCCATTATACACCTTACACCCTACATCCTGGTGGGACTAAGATGTATAAGGACCTCAAGGCACACTTCTGGTGGAATGGCATGAAGAGGGATATTGGGAGATTTGTGGCTCAGTGTTTAACTTGTCAGCAAGTGAAAGCTGAGCATCGAGTGCCAGCTGGCAAGTTACAGAGTCTCCCAATTCCCCAGTGGAAATGGGACCACATTACGATGGATTTCGTGGTCGGACTTCCTAGGGCACAGGGAGGAGCAGACGCTATCTGGGTAGTCGTAGATCGACTTACCAAGTCAGCACATTTCTTGCCTATGCAGACCACTTGGTCACTAGAGCGACTAGCCCAGTTTATCTAGATGAGATAGTGAGATTACATGGAGTACCAGCCTCCATTGTATCAGATCGAGACCCGAGGTTTGTTTCGCGTTTCTGGATGAGCTTGCAAACAGCCTTGGGGACTCAACTCAGGTTCAGTACGGCCTTTCATCCGCAGACAGATGGGCAGTCAGAGCGGACTATACAAATCCTGGAGGACATGTTGAGGGCTTGCGTCCTGGATTTCGGCGGAGGGTGGATTCGACACTTATCTTTAGCTGAGTTTGCGTACAACAATAGCTTTCCAGCGAGCATCCAGATGGCTCCGTTTGAAGCATTGTATGGACGCAAGTGTCGATCACCACTTTATTGGAGTGATGTGGGCGAGAGGCGGACCTTGGGACCAGATGTATTGTTAGAGGCAGAAGAGAAGGTCCGAGTGATTCGGAAGCATCTTCAGACCGCCCAAAGCCGACAAAGGAGTTATGCCGATGTTCGGCGACGAGACTTAGAGTTTCAGGTTGGTGATCATGTATTCCTGAAAGTCTCGCCGTCCAAAGGAATCAGGAGGTTCGGCATTCGTGGAAAACTTAGCCCCCGATATATTGGACCCTTTGAGGTATTGGAGCGTATCGGGCCAGTTGCCTACCGACTTGCACTTCCTCCGAGGCTTGCTGGTGTCCATAATGTATTTCATGTCTCTACTTTGAGGAAGTATGTCTTCGACCCATCGCACGTCATCGACTTCACACCGCTCGAGATCAGCGAGGATTTGAGGTATGAGGAGCGCCCACTGCGAATTCTGGATCGAGAGGTGAGAGAATTGCGCAATCGGGCCATTCCCTATGTGAAAATCCAATGGGGCAATCATGACGAGCGCGAGGCTACATGGGAGCTCGAGTCGGAGATGAGGAATGCTCACCCCTACTTATTCGAGACCTCGGACTGAGGATTATTGTTTAGTCTCGTTTCGAGGACGAAACTCTTTTTAGTGGGGGAGGATGTGATGATCCGGACTCCCGCAGGAACTGTGCAACATTAAACAGTGACTATGGAGCTTATTCGGTGAAACAGAGCTTGTAGAATCAAAATTGGACATTTAATATAGACTCTGCGCGAAAATCAGAGCAAATGGAATTTTCCGGGAGCTTTCGGCAAAATTTCGGATGAGAATTTGGCGAAACGGATGGCGGATTTGGACTCAGCGCGCGAAAACGGTCAAAACGGTATATTTACTTTAATTTTTCGGCACAATTTACTGTTCATGCCGGAATTACTGTTCCGGCCGCCGGAATTACTGTTCCGGCGGCCGGCGGCGACCGGTGGGCGGCGGCGCACGGCGGGGCAGCGGCGGAGCGCGGAGGAGCGCGGCGCGGGCAGGCGCGGGCAGCGCGGGCAGGCGCGGGCAGGGAGCTCGGGTGCGCGGTCCACGACATGGCGTGCACCGGGAGCACCGAAAACCTCCCGTGCCACGTGGCGCTTCCCCATTGGCCAGCCGGCTTCTAGAAGGCATGTGGGCGGCTGACACGTGGCACACCCGGATTGGCCGGCATCTTCCGGAAAACCCGGAGCGCGGAGCAACCACGTGCACCACGTGGCCACGTGGCGAATTTTCATTGGGCCTGCACAGGCTGTTCCCTGTTTTGTGGACACGTGGCGCGTTTTGGTTGGCCCGTTTCGGTGTTTCCTGTTCGGATCCGGATCCCGTGTGGGAATATTCCCTTTGGCCCATTATAAATAGCTTCCCCTCACCCCCTCTCATTCCACCTCGGGTTGCGGGCCATAGAGAGAGAACCAGAGAAAGTGTCCTCTACGAAAAATTTTCCTCTCTCTCTCCTCTCTCTCTCTCTAAAAACTCAGAATTTTGGGAGTTACAGATAGTGAGTTATCTGCGACGCGGCGCACTGCGACAATTTTCTTTTTAGGCCCATTTCCCGTCGCAGTTCCGTCGAAAATTCACTGCGGGCTAACCGGGTGGAATTTTTGGACGATTTTTGCGGCAGCGCGACCGTAAGAGCGTCAACTTCTCCGATTTTTATCTTGGCGTAGGAGCATCAGATCGAGGCGTTCAAAGAGTCGATTTTGATCTACTCTTCGCGAGGAACGCAACCGTGATTTTTCTGGGATTTTAGGAGCTCATTTTAGAGGATTTGAGGACTATGGACAACCAGGAGACTACCTGGGGTGTATTTTGAGCTACTGGAGGTGGGCGGTTGTTGCTTACCTCATTTTTGACAAGCTCACTGGGATTACTAGAAATCCCCTAAAATATGACAATTAATGAGAACCATTGGGACAACTAACAGGACTACTAACAGGACTACTAACAGAACAACTAACAGGACAATTAATGAGAACCATTGGGACAAACTCCCCTAAAACTTAATATAACCCCACAAAAGATATGATGACTTATATTGGGACACTGTGATTGAGACAAAGGTTATGATCTCGCATGCAAATGACTTTTATTCAGTAAATCAATTGTTTTAAACCTTTGACACTATTTTACAACTTTTAAAAATAAAGACAGTTGCATGCATGCCCGGACATCAGGTAAGGCCACTATTCATTGCTACACTATCATATTGGGATTTGAACATATTTCATTGTTGTCCTTTGCATTCATATGTTGTTGCTCAAGTGTGAGCAGGGGTTTGGGATAGTGTAGCCAAGGTTGTGCTAGATTGTGGACTTATGGGGTATTGCGGTGACCGCGGACAGTAGGCGGTTGACCAGATGTTTATCCTTGCATCAGATTGGGGTTGAGTTTGGTTTATTTATTGCATCAGTTGGGGATTGGGTTTCTGTAGTGGACGGAGCTTTCCACTTTGATCATAGTCATGATCCAGTCCTGCTATATTGTGATACTTGTGAGACATGTGCTACAGAGATACTTGTGATACTGATGACAGAGATACTTTACTCGTGTGGGTCGCTCCCCTCGAGTGCCACTCCGGAGGTAGGCTTTCTTTTCGGACCCAGCCTTGTGTGCCGGTTTGATACTTGTTTTGGGATGCGAGCCGTGCGGGCCGATCCCGCGGTTTCGAGCCTTGTGTGCAGATTCCGCTGAGCAGGCAGCACCAGTTGCTACTGGTATTCCAGATTGGGTTTATTTGGACAGATACTATTTCTGATGCATGCATACAGTTTTGACATCATAGTAGTGGTAGTTTTCCTGTTTCAGCATCTATTGTATTTTACGACTTCCCCTTTTCCCTTTTGCCTCTAGTAGTCCTAGTGGGTGCGTCAGAGTTGAGGTTTTACCCACTAGGGGAGGCTGCTGGTTTATCTGGTAGTTCTCACCCCCATTGTTATTTTCTGTTTCTTTCTTCTCCCTTATTTTTGCAGAGTCATCTGCGGGAGCTGCTAGGCCTTCGGCAGCGGATCGAGGTAAGGGGATCGTCGAATGATAGATCTCCCGTGAGGCTGAGAGCTGTAGATAGATGCTGTACCCTTCACTCAGACTGTGGTATTCTCTTTTTTTGGGTCTGGCTTCCGCCAGCGGGTTGTACTATTTGGTGAACTGGGAGATTGTTGTACTTATTACAGTTTTATTGTATTTTCAGTCTGAGGTATTATGTGGTTCTTCTATTTCAGCTCTGTATTATGCTCTGTTATTGTCACATTATATCTGAGCAGTTTACCAGCGCTTCGTGTACGCGGGAAATCCCGTGTGCATGGCGGATCTGTTGGCGAGCCCGGGTTCCGGTTTACACCCGGGGCGTGACACAGTAACCAGCCCAAAACAGCACGAGCTGTTTCCAACAGCTTGAAAAAGAGAGAAAACATGCAATTCTACTCCAAATCCACTCCAAACCCATAAAATAAATCAACAAATCCAACAAGTAAAATATTTGCTAACTTACCTTGTATAAAGCTCGATGCGCGTGCGGCTCTACGGACTCCAAGCAGCAAAATCTGCCAACAAGCCAACTCACTCACTTCCTCTCCTTCACTTCCTTGCTCTCTTTCTTTCTTTCTTTCCTTAGGTTAAGGTGGAGAAGAAGCAGGTGAAAGACACGTATAAATAGACCAAGTGTAGGGTTGAAGCAACAAGAATGTGAATTTGCCTTAATACCCTTCCAAAATGCCAAGTCAGCACTCCAAACAGCATCCTGTTCCGGAACACAGCATCCTGTTCCGGAACTCAATGGCCCAGCCTCTCCAGAACTCTGCAGCAAGCCTCCAACACGCGCCGCCGACTCACTTTTCACCCCGGAAGCTTCCGCCACAGTCTGAAACCACCCGAACCTCAATGTAAATATAAAATACACATGTTCCAAGAATTTTCAAGTTTTTCTGTAAATACCTGTGGAGTCGGTGCTCGATGTAAATCCCGTACTCTACAGCGTCAGCATTTGAGGTTTTACCCACTAGGGAAGGCTACTGGTTTATCTAGTAGTTCTCACCCCCATTGTTGTTTCCTGTCTCTTTTCCTTTGTTTTTGCAGAGTCATCTGCGGGAGCTGCTAGGCCATCGGCAGCTGATTGAGGTAAGGGGATCGCTGAGTAGATAGATCTCCTGTGAGACTGAGAGTTATTGTTAGACAGATGTTGTACCTCACTCAGACTGTTGTATTCTCCTTTTATTTTGGGTCTGGCTTTAGCCAGCTGGTTGTACTATTTTGGTGAGCTGGGAGATTATTGTATATATTATAGATTTATCTTTTTTATTTCCAGTCTGAGATACTATGTGGTTCTTCTATTTCAGCTCTGTATTATGCTCTGTTATTGTATCTCTTATAACTGAGCAGGTTACCAGCGCTTCGTGTACATAAAAAATTCTGTGTGCACGGCGGATCTGTTGGCGAGCCCGGGTTCTGGTTTACACCCGGGGCATGACAAGGCTGCTGCCACTACAGCACCAGCCCCACCAGTTTCACCACCTACTGTTGAGCTAGAGGGACCGACTGATCTACATGTTGTCCCCGTGCCACCACCTGTGGTGATAGCTCCGGGTACCGCCACAACTTCTAGAGCCCTGCCGGAGGTCGCTACTACTAGCGATCCCCCTACTGCTACCGTCGGGACAACATCCTTACCCTCCTGACCTGCGACGCCTACTGCTGTTATTGATACTAAACAAGCGGAGAAGGCTCGAGTGAAAATCACACTTATCGAGTTCAAGAGATTCAAGCCACAAATATTCCTCGGTAAAAATGACGATCATTGGGCACTAGAGCAGTGGGTCGATTATATAGAGAAACTTTTTCATGACCTTCATACGGAAGAGCGTGATAAAATTCATATTGCCGCCCATTGTCTCGAAGACCGTTCAAATCGAGTATCTGGATATTCGAATTCGGATTCAGAACGGTAGAGTTGGCCAACTTCTTACGAAAGTTCAGAATTTTTTAAAGGTTACTATTCATACTTAAGTCATGAACTATTCACTTATATATATATATATATACATTTAAGGTTTACTTCACACCAGTATATATGTAATGTTCTGGTTTTTCCCCTTGCAGTTTTTCCGTTGAATCCATTGTGTAGAACACCTAGTGTTGGTGTGTCTGGCCCACGGTGCATCAAAAGGGTGCCACAGATGGACCCTGTGTGACATTTTTAGCCGAGTTGGCTTTCGGCTGTGTTTGCCGAATTTTAGAAAAGGAATTGGGCCAAACGGAGTTCGGAATTGGATTCAGCACGGAAAAACGCTTGAAAACGACTATTTATTTGTCGAATTTGGAGTCCGGATGACCAAAAACGGGCTTTCGGAAGTTTCGGGGGGATTTTGGTGCATGGGGGTACTCCGTGGACCGGCTTGAGCCACGTGGCGGCCCATTATTGGCCGGCTCACGTCGCTCGGTCCACGGGAAGGCGCGGCCGGTGCATGGACCGCGCGGCGGGCCACGTGGCATGCGCAGAGTGGCGGGCTCATGCGGCGCGGCTCAGCGGGTGCGCGCGGATCTTGTGGACCGGGCGTAGGACACGTGTCGCCCGGGGATTGGTGGGCTCACCCGGGCGCGGTCCACGGGTGCGCCAGGCGGTGCCTCGGGGCGCACGCCAGCGCAGGGGCACAGTGCGGCCGGTCGGCCGCACATGGCCCGCACTCGAGTGCGGGCCACGTGTCGGCCGACCAGGGGGCGGGCGCATGCACCGCCCCCAGCGGGTCTTTGCCACGCGTCGTGCGGCTGGTCGCCCCGCACAGCTGTTTGCTGTGCGGGGGACACGTGGCCGCACCGCACGGATTCGGGCGGTCGGACGGGGGGCCGTCCGACCCGCTTTGCGGATTCGGGCGCCCGAAAGTGGCGCCCGAATCCACTAAATTGGGGGGTGTGTTTAGCAGCCTATAAATAGGCCTTTGAGGGGGCCATTTCACACTTTTCTGTGAGGATTTTCACAGGTCACCCTTAATGAAAAATCTCCTCCTACCTGAGACCTTTCTTGCTGTTCATCCCTGGGATTTTTAGGAGCGCGTTTTTCGAGGTTGGCCATTTTCCGGCGCGGCGCGACGCTCGTTCATCGACGACCCGTTTCGTCCCTTTTCAGTGTTCAGGCTCCCCCGGCTCACCCCGACCTCCGATTCGGGTGATTCTTGCGCCGTTGGACTCTCGACAGGTAGGGCTTCATTTTTGATATTTTGAGTTGCCCCTGGTTTTCTTGTGGATTTGGATTTTCCCGAGCTTCTTTGTGACCCATTTTTCCTCGCCGAGTTTTGGACAGCACCTGGTTGATTCGGCTATAACTTCGCGCTTAGGCATCGGATCGAGGCGATTCAGGAGGCGTTTTTCATCTACATCTCGCAAGGAATCTCCTAAAATTTTCTCAAAATTTCCTGAAAATTTTTTAAAGGTGGAAATCTCCTTTTTCTGTAACTCTTTGGTACAGAAATTCTGCACAGTTTTGTTTGGGGTGTTCCCCATGTCGAATTTGTATCTCAGCGAAGGAAGTTCGGTTTTGAACGTGCAGGTACTCGTTTCGACGGGTTCGTCGCAAGGAACGCGACGGTATTTTTCTTGGAATTTTCTGAGCACCCTTCGCAGGTGAAAATCTGAGATCTTTAGATCGGTGATTTTGGGACAGATTTTGTGATGTTTGAAGGACTAAAATTATGTATGTTCTTCTTGGAGGTTTGGTACAGCATTGCGGTGAGTTTGGTGCGAGCGCGGGTTTTCGCATTTGGGACAGGATTTTAGCGCTCAAGGTGGGTACCGTTGTTAACCTCTTACTTGGGACAACCCACTAGGCATATTGGAGTTAGTCATGTGCAATGTTGCTTTTAAACTAGTAGAATGAACATAGCATGCTTAGGAAAAAAAAAAGAAAAAGGCTTATGATTAATATTTGCATCTTTAAAGGACTAGACACTAATAAATGGTAATTCTTACAAGAGTTAAGTTGTTTCTAACGCCTGGAATTATTGCTTAAACCCTTCGGTAATAAACGGCTAAATTCATATCAGACTTATGTATAAAAGTGAGACTTAAGCATATGTATAAATTGACTGGGGCAGGTTAGTATTTCTGATATTCAAATAAAGGCATACTGTAAATCTTGTAAGAATTAGAATACTAAAATTACTCTGTTAAGAAAGGACTTTTGCATGCTTGAATGGTCACCTAGTTAGGCCACCTTTTTCTGCTGAACTATCATGCTGGAATTGACTTAGGAGAAACCATGATTTCATTTTCTCCAGTTTTCTTGACATAGGGGATGTCATGCCCGGGTTAGGGCAGGGGCTGGGATAGAGCAGGCAGATACTTGGGTTTCGGGACAGGCATACTGTGTAGGCAGGGTATTGCGGCGACCGCGGATTTTGGGCGATTGACCGGACGGTCATTGTTGCATCAGATTTGGGGGAGAGGATTTGGGTTTCTTT
This sequence comes from Tillandsia fasciculata, assembly GCA_029168755.2. Classification (NCBI taxonomy): domain Eukaryota; kingdom Viridiplantae; phylum Streptophyta; class Magnoliopsida; order Poales; family Bromeliaceae; genus Tillandsia; species Tillandsia fasciculata. The sequence continues at coordinate 5,658,922 of CM054946.1, read as the reverse complement.
CAGTGGATGGTTCTTCCATTTAGATCAGTGTCATGATCCAGTCCTGCGGACTTATTTTTCCTTGGATACTTATTACTCAGGCATTTTACTCGTGTGGGTCGCTCCCCTCGAGTGCCACTCCGGAGTGCGCGATATGCAGACTTGAGTCCTTGAGACTCCTATCCCCTATCGGTGTTATGCGTAGGCTGGCATACCCGATTTGGCAGGCACCGCAGGCAGTCCCAGTGTTTACTGGAGTAGTGTTGGGGTTTATTCAGACAGTGTGACGCCCCACTTCCCAGGGGGTCACCCATCCTAGAACTACTCTAGCTCTAGCACGCTTAACTCTCATGTTCCCTTGGATCTTGCTACCATCCAAAATGCTATAGCCGGGTTAGAGATTTTAGTCCTATCTATTATATCATTTATACAGAGGACTAATCCAAATTCCGGGGGTGTTACATTCTTCCCCCCTTTAAGCCCTGACGTCCACGTCAGGCTCAAGCACACTCACAAGCACCAGGCGATGTGAGACTCGTCTCGCTAGCCTTAGCCGACCTTGTGAGGAGCTGCACTCCACTCACAACGGTCATTAGCCGGGGAGCCTCGCTCTACCCGCTATATAACCTTGGCTCAGCCGAGACTCATCTCACATTTCCGGCTGGTGAATGGCTCTGATACCAACTGTGACGCCCCACTTCCCAGGGGGTCACCCATCCTAGAACTACTCTAGCTCTAGCACGCTTAACTCTCATGTTCCCTTGGATCTTGCTACCATCCAAAATGCTATAGCCGGGTTAGAGATTTTAGTCCTATCTATTATATCATTTATACAGAGGACTAATCCAAATTCCGGGGGTGTTACAGACAGGCTTTGACATTCTGATGCATTTATTTAGCTATCTTCTTAGCTAGGCTTGTAGAGGCATATTAGTGGTAGCTTTTATCAGTAGCCATACTCATAGTTTACCACATTTATTCTCTTCGCCTCTGGTAGTCCTAGTGGGCATGTTCGAGTTGAGGTTTACCCACTAGGGGAGGCTACTGTCTTTATAGTAGTTCTCACCCCCACTCTTTTTCCTTCTTCTTTTCCCCCTTTGTTTTGCAGAGTCCTCTGCGGGAGTTGCGGGACTCTCTTCTCAGGACTGAGGTAAGAGGATCGTTGATTAGCTAGCTGCTTCCCTGATCCAGAGTTTGGTAGATTCTGTTGTATCCCCGGTACACTCAGACGGTTGTATCTTTTCCTTTTATTTTTGGGTCTGGCTTCGGCCAGCTGGATGTACTTTTATTTTGTGAGCTGGGAGAGACATTTGTATATTTGTGAGAGCTATGTTGTACTTTCCTTTTCAGCATTTTGTCTGAGTTGTACTAGTTGTAGTTTAGCTCTGTTTATGCTCTTTTATTATATCTATCTATCTGAGCAGGTTACCAGCGCTTCGTGTACACGGAAAATTTCGTGTGCACGGCGGATCTGTAGACGAGCCCGGGTTCTGGTTTACACCCGGGGCGTGACAGATTAAGTTGGTATCAGAGCTTAGGGATAGGTCAGTTGGGACTTAGGAAATCCTAGGCTTTTGGCAGACCCTAGGACGGCAGGGCGTGAGGGGCGTGATATTTTGCGAAAGTCGGCAATTTATTATTATTAAACTCTTCCTGTGAGTGAAGAGGGACTAGCATATCCTATTTCTGGAGGACTATTATGTTGGCTGCAGACAACATAAGGTTACAGAAATGGGAGGATGCTTATGACTTTCGCTGGATTGGGTCGAGAGGGGTTTTGTTTTCTGATCTGTGGTTTCTTGTGTGGCAGGATGCCTCCTAGGCGACGAATGCCTACCCGGGGTACTTCTACACCCCCGGAGGAGCCGGAGCAGTCCAGGCCATCCGAGATTAGCAAGCTGAGGGCCATGGTGGCCCAGTTGGCGGAGAGTCACCGCCGACAGGAGCAGAGGTTCGAGCAGTTACTTGCCCAGGTTGGGGCACCTCCCCCTACTACTGTAGAGGCCCCTGTACCACCAGTTGCACCGCCGGTTGTTCCACCCGTCCCTACGGCACCGTCGTCGAGCAGTGGGGCCCAGGGGATGTTCAGGCCATTGACCCCGGCGGAGGAGCAGGAGTTTGCCGACAAACTCTCACAGTTTTGTCAGCGAGGACCGCCTAGGTTCTCAGGGCGGAGTACACACCCATATGAGATCGGTTTGTGGCTGGCAGCGATGGAAAAGCTATTTCGGGACTTCTTCATCGACCACAGATACAGAGTGCATATGGCTGTACACTGTCTAGAGGGGGATGCAGATGCCTGGTGGCGTCGGGTTGAGCCCTTGGAGTTTCAGATTACCCGGCAGCTGCCTTGGTCAGAGTTTCGACGGATGATTCTGGACACCTATTTCTCCACGAGCGTGAAGAAAAAGATTGAGGATGATTTGAAGAACCTACAGCAAGGTGATCGGGCAGTATGGGACTACTTTCAGGAGTTCATGCAGTTGCTCAACTGCGTGCCCTATGTTGCCAGGGATGGGCAGCACCAGGTTGAGCTTTTTGAGACGGGTCTGCGCCCCGAGATTTATACCTTGGTGCACGCCCAGAGGCTTCAGACCTTATCGGAGGCAGTGGATCATGCACAGTGGGTCGAGAGGGGAGACCACGTAGTTGCTAGGCGTGGGGGCGCGGTCGCTCAGAGTTCTGAGAGGAAGCGACCAGCGTCCGACGATGGGGGACAGGCCAGCTCCTGGAGGCTGCCCCGACCGCCACCGCCTCAGTTTTCGGGCCGTGGGCGATCGGAGCGGCGAGGGTCTGGGGGATCCCAGAGACCCCCGCAGCATCAGCAGCAGCCCCAGCGACAGCAGCAGCATTCGCAGCAGCAGAGGTCGCAGTCCCGACAGCAGGGGTCACAGCGGCAGAGGCAGCAGCAGCAGCAGTCGAGGCAGTCTCAGTCCGCGGTCAGGTGCATCTTTTGTAGGGGACAGCACCCGTCGGATACTTGTGATCAGAGGTATGGTCGCTGTTATCGGTGTGGACAGTCTGGCCACATTCGAGCTACTTGCCCTTTCTCTACATCGCAGGCCCCTTCTTCAGCATCAGCTCCTTCGGTGCCCCAGCAGCGGCCCTATGCTCCAGCGAGCAGGGTTCCTTCCTCCCATCCTGCAGATTACAGACCCCCGGCACAGAGTGGGCGAGTCTACGCCGCCCAGGTGGAGGACTAGAGCTCGCACTTTATTTGATACCGGTGCATCACATTCGTTTATCAGTAGATCATTTGCATTATCCCATGGATTAGAGTTAGATCGGTTGCCTCATGCATTAGTGGTACAGATTCCTGAGCATACATTGCATGTAGCGGAGTGTTGTTGGTCTTGCCCTGTACAGATTGAGTCTTGGATTCTGCCAGCGGACCTGATGGTCCTTAGTCAGCTGCGGGATTTCGATATAGTGCTTGGGATGGATTGGCTGGCTCGCTACTTCGCCACGATCGATTGCGCCGCGAGGACTGTGACTTTTAGCGAGCCAGGCCAGGAGGTGTTTGTTTATAGGGGGTGCCAGAGTGCTTTCTTTGCCTCTGTGGTTTCGACTTCTCGGGCGAGGTAGATGATGCGCAGTGGATGCGTAGCCTTTTTGGCTTGTGTGGTCAAGGAGCCTACGGCGGCACCGGGACTCACGGATATCCCTATTGTCCATGAGTTTCCGGACGTGTTTCCCCCGGAGTTGACTAGTATGCCGCCGGACAGGGAGATTGAGTTTTTGATTGACGTAGTTCCAGGAACTGCGCCAATCTCTAAGGCTCCTTACCGTATGGCACCGGCTGAGCTGCGAGAGTTAAAGGCGCAACTTCAGGACTTAATGGATAAAGGCTTTGTGAGACCAAGTGTATCGCCTTGGGGAGCGCCGGTGCTATTTGTGAAGAAGAAGGATGGATCACTTCGACTGTGTGTTGATTATCGAGAGTTGAATAAAGTGACCATCAAGAACAAGTACCCTTTGCCGCGCATTGATGACCTATTTGATCAGCTGCAAGGGTCTTGTGTCTTCTCCAAGATTGACTTACAGTCCGGTTACCACCAACTGAAGGTGAAGGCCGAGGACATCCCGAAGACGGCATTTAGGACGCGGTACGGGCATTATGAGTTTACCGTCATGCATTTTGGATTGACAAATGCCCCTGCTGCTTTTATGGATTTAATGAACAGGATTTTTCGACCATACCTGGACCGATTTGTTGTGGTGTTTATTGATGATATCCTGATCTATTCACGGAGTGATGCAGAGCACGAGGAGCACCTGAGGACTGTGCTGCAACTTCTCAAGGAAAAGAAGTTGCATGCCAAACTATCTAAGTGCGAATTTTGGCTTAGAGAGGTTACCTTTTTGGGTCATGTGTTCTCCACCGCAGGAGTGGCCGTGGACCCGGCGAAGATTGAGGCAGTCCGGGATTGGCCCCGACCAACGACGGTATCTGAGGTTGCAGTTTTATGGGCCTAGCCGGATATTACCGTCGGTTTGTGGAAGGTTTTGCGAAACTTTCCACACCCCTCACTCGTCTGACTCGTAAAGGGATTAAGTTTATTTGGAGTGAGGATTGCCAGAGGAGCTTTGAGGAATTAAAGAACAGATTGATGTCGGCTCCTATCCTTTCCCTCCCTATCATGGGGAAAGGATATGTGATTTATAGTGATGCATCGCACAGTGGACTTGGTTGCGTGCTGATGCAGGAGGGTAGGGTGATCGCTTATGCCTCTCGGCAACTAAAGGATTATGAAAAGAATTACCCCACCCACGACTTGGAGCTTGCCTCAGTGATTTTTGCATTGAAGTTGTGGCGCCATTATCTGTATGGGGAGCACTGCGAGATTTACACAGATCACAAGAGCTTGAAATACTTGTTCACACAGAAGGAGCTCAACTTGAGGCAACGCCGATGGTTAGAATTATTAAAGGACTATGATGTGGACATACTCTACCATCCCGGCAAGGCCAACGTGGTTGCTGATGCCCTGAGCAGGAGAGCAGTACAGAGCCTATCTTTGATGATCACCGATTAGGCGCCATTGCTTAAGCAGATGAGGCGGTTAGAGCTCGAGGTTGTGTCCCATGGGGTCTCTGCTAGACTTATGTCTCTAGTCGTGCAGCCCACTCTGTTGGACAGGATTCGAGAGAAACAGAGTGAGGACCCCCACTTGATGAGGATTCGGGAGCAGATCCAGACGGATTCGACAGGGGACTTCTCAGTTGATGCTTCGGGAGTACTTCGGTACAGGGACCGAGCTTGTGTGCCCATGGATACAGAGATTCGAGAGCAGATCTTGAGGGAGGCCCACTATACACCTTATACCATCCATCCTGGGGGGACTAAGATGTATAGGGACCTCAAGGCACAGTTCTGGTGGAACGGGATGAAAAGAGACATTGGGAGATTTGTAGCACATTGCCTAACTTGTCAGCAAGTAAAGGCTGAGCATCGTGTACCTGCTGGCAAGTTGCAGAGCCTCCCAATCCCTGAATGGAAATGGGAACATGTTACCATGGATTTTGTCACTGGATTGCCGAGGGCACAGACTGGAGCAGACGCAATTTGGGTAGTCGTGGACAGACTCACCAAATCCGCTCACTTTTTACCGGTACAGGTGACTTGGCCACTCGAGCGACTGGCACAGCTGTATTTAGACGAGGTGGTGAGATTGCATGGCGTGCCTGCCTCCATTGTATCTGATCGAGATTCGAGGTTCGTTTCGCGCTTTTGGAGGAGTTTACAGGCCACTTTGGGGACGCAGCTCAGTTTCAGCACGGCGTTTCACCCACAGACAGACGGACTTTGGGTCCAGAGTTGTTGCGAGAGGCAGAGGATAAAGTCAGAATAATCAGGCAGCATCTTCAGACAGCTCAGAGCCGACAGAGGAGCTACGCCGTTGTGCGTAGGCGAGACCTTGAGTTTATGGTGGGAGATCATGTCTTTTTGAAGGTTTCGCCTTCAAAGGGTATCCGGAGATTTGGGATTCGTGGGAAACTGAGCCCTCGTTATATTGGACCTTTTGAGGTATTGGAGCGCATAGGGCCAGTTGCCTACAGGCTTGCACTTCCTCCCAGGCTTGCTGGTGTTCATGATGTATTCCATGTATCGACCCTGAGGAGGTATGTTCATGATCCGTCACACATCATCGATTTCACCCCACTGGAGATTGCCGAGGATCTTAGCTTTGTTGAGCGGCCATTGAGGATCTTGGACCGCGAGGTTAGAGAGTTGCGCAGCCGGGCCATCCCTTATGTGAAGATCCTCTGGAGCAGTCATGATGAGCGCGAGGCTACCTGGGAGCTAGAGTCAGCGATGATGGATGCTTACCCCCATTTGTTCGAGGCCCCGGCATGAGGTATGGCTTTTGTTTCGAGGATGAAACTCTTTTTAGTGGGGGAGGATGTAATGTTCTGGTTTTTCCCCTTGCAGTTTTTTCGTTGAATCCATTGTGTAGAACACCTAGTGTTGGTGTGTCTGGCCCACGGTGCATCAAAAGGGTGCCACAGATGGACCCTGTGTGACATTTTTACCCGAGTTGGCTTTCGGCTGTGTTTGCCAAATTTTAGAAAAGGAATTGGGCCAAACGGAGTTCGGAATTGGATTCAGCACGGAAAAACGCTTGAAAACGACTATTTATTTGTCGAATTTGGAGTCCGGATGACCAAAAACGGGCTTCCGGAAGTTTCGGGGGGATTCTGGTGCATGGGGGTACTCCGTGGACCGGCTTGAGCCACGTGGCGGCCCATTATTGGCCGGCTCACGTCGCTCGGTGTAATAACCGCGAGTTTATTTTCTTTTTTCGGTCCTTCCTTTGAATTTTTATGAACTGCCTTTCGGCTAAGGGGTCCGGGGTGCGATTTATTTTTCGTTGTTTCTAGGCAGGCCGTCGGGGCTCGCGGGTATTTTTGGATAATAAAGCTTGCGAAACGAAGACCGGCGGCGCGATCGGTTTTGGTTTCCGACTCCGGAAACTCCCGAAATAAATTCCGGAAGTTTTACCGCAGTCCAGGCGACTTACACGGTCCTCGAGGTAAATCGGGCCAGGTTAGTGCTCAAACTGGGTTCCCCTTGTAATTTGAAATTGCTCTTCCCCTTCCCCGCTTCTTGATTCACCCGGTCTTCTGATTCGTAATTTAGGGATTGAGGAACCAAATCCCCGTCGACTACACCCAAACGACTGATTTAAACTCCAAGGGGGGAACTAGGGTTCCCCGTTTCTTTCTTTTTTCCCCCTTTCGTACGCGTGAGAACCCCAAACGCCTCCCCACCCCGATCAAGGCGACGCGAGAGCCGGAATCTTGGCGAGGAGAAGGAGGAGATTGACCGCCTCCCCGCAAGATCCGACGAACGCGAAAAGGACGATCCCTCTCCTTCGCCCGGTGCCGACGGAAACAAGGTGAGCCGTGCTTTCGCTTTCTTGTTTCGTTTCTTGGTTGGTTTCTTGTGTCGTTCTTGATCCGGGCAAGGGAAGGGAAATCCTTGGAATTGTCGGGGTGGGATTTCCCTTCGTCTCGTGCCGCGAGCGAGGAAATTTTGGGGACCAAACGGGAGGTCGCCGCCGCCGTGGTTAAACGGGAGGCCGCCGCCGCCGTCACCGTGTTCACGGGGTCATCGCCGGAGCCGCCGTGATCGCGGGGTCGCAACCGGAGCCGAAACAACTGTTCACGGGGGGGAGTTCTGGCCGCGGTCCACACAGGCCGTCGTGCACCCGGCGCACGCCATCGAGGCCCGGGGGCGCAGACCAGGCGCACGGGGCGGTGCGCCAGGCCGCGCGGTCCACCGGGCCGGCGTGCACCCGGCGCACGCCATCGCAGCCCGAGGGCGCAGACCCGACGCACAGGGCCGTGCGCCAGGCCGCGCGGTGCACGCCCTGGGCGTGCACCCGGTCCGCACCGCCACCGCGGGAAGTCGTGGACCCGGCGCGCGCTCCTGGCCATGCGCGGCCCGGCCCAAGACGCCTGTGTTCCACAGCGCCGCGTGCTCCCGGCCCGCGCCCTTGCCGCCGGCCGTCGTGGACCCGGTCCACGCCTGGACCCGTGCACCCGTTTTCAGAAAAAGGGCCCAGGAGCTCCGTTTTTAGCCCGTTTCGCCCCGTTTTTGAGTGTTTTAAACCGCGACGATATTTTTAACGAACGGATTTTTGTTGCAGCTGTTCGGGCGCGCGGTGAGGGCATCTTTGTCGGATTTTTCCACACGTCTCTTTCTTCGTGTGTGAGGTGGGTTTTTGTTTTAAGTCCTAGCATATAATTCTATCATGTTGGACGGGGTCAATCTGGTGCGTACTTGGGCGAAATATCGAGGGGTGGTAGATATTACTTGGTTGATTGTGCTAACTTGTCAAAATAAAGAAAAAAAAAAGGGGGGGATGTTCTAAACTTTATATGGATGTCGGTGTGGATTATTTTTGGTCGTCCTTTTATGCATATTTTCCTCTTATTATCCGGTTGGCCGTTTGAAAAAGAAAAAGCAAAAAGCAAAGAAAAGGTTTCGAAAACCGTTTTAAAAATCTAAGTGTCGTGTGGGCACTGTTTTCAAAACCCTGTGGATTTATGGATTGTGAAATGAATTTTCAAAACTCGAGTGTCGTGTGGGCACTGTTTTCAAAACACTGTGGATTTATCCTTTCAAAATTAATCGGCCATGCGCTTTAACAAATTGGAATGCTAGTTGTATGTTAGTGACCGTTGTGATTGAATGGTTGTGTATGTTTGGAATATGTACTGAACGTTACGCCGTGCACATACAGGGGAGACTCTGTCCGTTTGCAGAGAGATCCTGTATGTGCGGCGGGTCTGGGCACGCGCCGGGGAAGCAAGGTTTTCTTTGTTATCAAAAAAAAAAAAAAAAAAGAACCGTTTCCGCTAAAAACAAACCCCCGGGCGTGACAGATTAAGATGGTATCAGAGAGATGACTCCTTTCAATCACAACAGTTAGCGCCGACGTCCATGGAAATACCTCACTTGCTACAGATGAATGAAATGGGTAGGGCATAGGAGTGTAGAACGTGAGTGATCGGGGGGGGGGGGGGAATTTGAGTCTTTTCTCGCGCTAAGTGGTTCGCTGTTTGTAGGTAAAGCCTAATATTGACCCTCGTTGTGTGTGACAGACATGGCCCATACTAGATCATCGGCTGGGGACGCCGAGGCAGACGCGACAACGTCGACGGCCGCGGAGAATCAGCTCCTGCGGCAGCAATTGCGGGAGATGGCGGGGCAACTGGTAACTCTCACCGATCACGTGCGTCAATTGACGCAACAGCAGCAGGCCGCGCCAGTGACGGCCGCCCCGGTCCCTCCGCAGGGGCCGACACCACCGGCCGCGGCACCACCGACAGCGCCACCGCCGGCGGCGATGTAATGACACGGTATTTTGTAATATTTAACCCTCATTCTATTTTAGTGTTCTTTTAGTACTCCGGGAATATTACTTTTGATTTGTCGGTCGATGTGTGTGGTGCTTGTATTTTTCTGCGAAAGAGCGCGAAAAATAATGACCGACGGTGCGATCGGATCGAAAATCCGATGTCGGGAACCCCCGGAACGGGATTTTTAGTAATGCGGTGATTAGTCGTGCATCGAAACCCGTGCAAAATATCTTGAACCCGTTTGTGGATAATGGGGGTTATCTCGTGTGGATAATTAATTAATTAAGCTAATTAATTAATTATCCGGTGATGGGGAAATTAGATTTTTTCCTACGTACGATTCGGAAAATAACAGAATTGGGGAAATTAAAGATTTAAGATAATTGGATAATATAAGTATTTCCCCCTCGTTAAGAAAAGAGAATTCTAACCCTAGCCGTAAGAGCGGAGAGAAAAGAAAGAAAAGAAGAAGGGCGAAACCCTAATCGGAAGAAAAGAAGGAAGAACCGGAGGAACCCGATCGCCCCGTTTTACGTGCCGGAGATCGGAGAACGAGACACCATCGTCTACGGGGAGCGGATCCGGATCTCCGACGCCGCAAGAACCAAGATCGGTTCTTTATTTTCCGATTAAGTGAGGTTAGTGGTTGTAGATCCTTCCGTAAAATTTAATCGGGGGTTTTTCGTGTTCTTGTAAGGTCGTACATCGTGGTTTTCCGTCGGGTTTTGATCCGCGTCTTTCTTGTTCTTGATTGGGGGTGTTCGGTATTTTTTTATCGAATCTAATCGATGATTTTTAATCGATTTCTTTTTGACGGACCTCCGATCGACGTTTTGGTTGTCCGTCGGTCGTCGGTTTAGCTACTAGATTTACCGGGAATTTTTCGGAAAATTTTCGGGAATTTTTCTGGGGCGACTTCGTCGGAACATTGTGGTTAACGGGAGGCCGCCGCCGCCGTTTTTAAACGGGAGGCCGCCGCCGTCGTTACCATGGTCACGGGGTCGTCGCCGGGATCGCACGGGAGCGAAAACGGAGAAGAAATCGCGAAACGGGAGCGAAAACGGCGCGAAAACGCGAAAAACTAGGGTTTACTGTTCAAATACGGCCGGCGGTCCACGGGCCGGGGCGTGCACCCGGTGCACGCCCCGCGGCGAGGAAACCACGGGCCCGGTTCACACAGCCGTGCACCGGCCCGCGCGGTGCACGCGCTAGACGTGCACCCGGCGCACGCGTCCGCGCCCGAAGTACTGAACCCGGTGCACGCCTTGAGCGTGCACCAGCCCGGCCCAAACCGCCTGGTGCACGCTCCCTGCGTGCACCCGGTGCATGCCGCCGCCTCCACTGAACCGTAAACCCGGTCCGCAGTTGCCCCGTGCACCATCCGACAGCCCGGAATTCTTTTGCTCCGTTTTTGCCCGTTTTTCCACCGTTTTGAGCGCGGTTTTCGCCGTTGGGATCGTTATTTCCATGGCTTTCATGTCATGGCCGCCTTGGACCTTCTTGGTCACTTTTATTTATTATGATGGGTGTCGTTTTCGCCGACGCTCCGCGCCTCGACGAAATTGTCGGGGGCGCGCCGTCGGGACTCTTTCCTCGTCGTTTTGCCGTCGGGGCCTTCCTAATCTAACCATTGACGCCCCGAGAGGGCTATCGGCTGAGGATAGGATTTTGTTGGATTCCGTTAGCGGTTTTGGGTTCCGACGGAGGCCGCGACGAGGTGGTCGCGGTCCGGTTGTTGTTAGTCGTCGATGTTTTCGGTTTTACTCGATGGTTTTGACTTGTTGGTTTTCGATTGACGTCGCGGTCCCCTAGGTATGATGATTTTGGTTTTGAGGGTTCATTGTTGCAGTGGGTGGGGACCACTGATTTAACCTAAGTAGGGTAAGGTGTTAATTTGACCTTGTGGACTTTTCTTAGGTCCAGGTGTGCAGCGGGAAAGTGCCCGAGACTTGTAGTGCCCCGATTTATCTGCAACCAGGTGGGTTCTTTGCATCAAGTGCTGTAAGTGCATTGAGTGCAACATGTCACTAAAATGTTTATTGCTAATTGGTTAATAAAGTAGATGACAGATGCTAATCCTTCGCATATTTTTGTAAAAATTAATCTACGCCGATTTCGGCATCCCTGTTTTGAAGGCTGCACGTACACTGGCGGAATAGGCCCCCGCAATGGTGTACTTTTCCGGAGAAGTGGTCAGAAGGACCCGTGTGCCCCACGTGTGATGATTGGGGACCACTTCACGATGGCTAAACGTGTCGCCCACGCATCGTGAAGGGGTTAGAGCTTCAAATGTTCCGTGGGGAGGTCGTCGACCTACCCTGACGAAACGGTGTGAAATTAAATAAAGAACATGAGTAAGTTAATTTCAGGACGTTGGATAGCGAAGGTTCCGGTGCAGTGTATTTCCTTCTAAACTCTTGTTTAATATTGTTAAAGCATCTACTTTATTTGTCACTGACTTTACCCACTCCGTGACAGGTCCTAATAGGTGTGTACATCGGGACGGTGGTGAGGTGCCGCAGATTTAGCGTGGCCGAATGAGGCCCTTTGTTGAGACTTTTAGTTTGGTTATCTCTCTCTTTCCTCATTATGCTATTTTGTGTGGTTATGTGGATCATGCTGGATATGTGGACATGTGTTTTTAAAATGTTTAGTTATGGTTAGGTTTCATGTTAACTGTGCGGCCGTTTTACGATGAAAAAGAATTTCGAAAACGCTTTTCAAAAATAGGGTGTCGTGTGGGCACCCCTTTGAAAACCCTGGGGATTTATCCTTTCAAAACAATGTAGCCGCCTGCATGCGAATGTTAGATGTTTTAAAGACTTGGGTGTCGAGTGGACACCGTTTGCGAACTCCTAGGTTCTTTCAATGTTGATGCTTGTTGTACTTATTCTCGATGACTGTGTGATCAACGCCGTGTAATGTGATTCATGTAAAAGTAGTTGAGACGCCGTGCATATACAAAGGAGACTCTGTCCGTGTGCAGGGTGAATTTGTATATGTGGCGGGTCTGGCACGCACCGGCAGGCGGGGTTGTTGATTATCTAATTCAAAAAAAAAAAAAAAAATATACACGTTTTCCGCTTATCCTGAGACCTCCGGGGCGTGACAGATTTTATGGTATCAGAGACAGGTACGGCTTTGACCACGACAGTCGGTGTCCAGTAACCGCAGTGCATGATCCTACCACCAAAATTTGGACATGAGATAACCAGGTCGTAGGTGTCTTAGAACGTGAGTGTGCGGGGATAAAAAGGGTGTAATCTTAGTGTTTTTGTAGGTCAAGTGTTAGGCCAGTAACCTTAGGATTGACGTGGTTTCTTTATTTACAGCAGACAACGGCCAGGACTCGGCCACCGAGCGCTAACTATTTCAAAATGGACAAGACGGACCCCGTAGCTGCAGCTAATCGTCTGCTTCGCAATCAGTTGCGCGACGTGGCGAATCAGTTGTTAACCCTCACCGAACGCATGTACCTGATGACTCGAGAATTCGAGGGAACGGACCGTCTCCCGCACGACAATGGATATGGCGCGCCTCCCGGGATTCCGCCCGTAAGATTTGCCACCTTCAACGAGGCTACCAACGCGGCCCTGTGGGCGGAACGAGAACTCGCCGAGGCACGAGCTCGGCAGGAACGCACTGGATTCGGTAGGGGCCAGAGATTTCACCACCCCGGTCCGGCAAGGGACCCCTTCAAGGATGACCGGGCGCCCAAACGTCCAAGGATGGAACCGAAGCTTCAGCAGACCAAGGTAAAGGGACCTGAACCACAATGGAAGCCGTGCGTCATATGCGGCGGTACACACCGACTTATGAGCTGCCTCTGGAAGGACGACCACTGCTTCAGGTGCGGCAAGCCGGGCCACTCACGTTTCTCGTGCCCCCGGAAGCCGGCTGTCACTAGACCCCCGGCGCCGTGACATGTTGAGCCGAAGGAAACTGCTGCCCCCGCCCCTCAAGGGGGCACCGATCCGGAGAGCCGGCCAAATCCACGCCCGAAGCAGGCACCGGAGGACGAGTGAGGACTTAAGGGAAGCGCGCACGTGCAACCAGGATCCTGCGTTATCTGCGAGGGCGCGCACCCAGTGACGGAATGCACTTGGAGGTACCACTATTGTAATCGATGCGGTTTGCCAGATCACACATGTGTCTCCTGCCCTCAGGGGCCAACCCCTGCCTCCGCCGCCGCGCCACCACCACAGAGAGGACCAGAGAGCGCTGCGGCCCCCGTTCAGACAAAGGACCCGCCCGGCGACCAGCAATCCGTGGACTCTTTAGACAGCAAACCCCTACCCCAACACGCGGTGCGGCGCTGGCCCGAGGGTTGTGGGCGTACTCCCCGGGTGACCACGGTGGACGATGCGATGTCTCAAAATAAGTGATGACAGGTAACGGTTGTATTCTTCATCCCTCCTCTGTTTAGAAGCACCGGTATACCTTACCTTGCTACCCGTATTAGACCCTCTCTTTCTCTCTCTCTCTCTCTCTCTCTCTCTCTCTCCCTCTCTCTAGAATCCATAAGTACTAGGCGAAGCCTTCCCCGGCCGATGTACGCGGGCGGGCTTCGAAGCATAGGGGAACCTTGTGTACCCGAGGCCCGATAAGGGCCATGCAAGGAATAAATAGGCTCCACCCTATGCCTTGCAATCGAGAACCCAATGGGCCGTTAGGTAGCTCAGGGCCGCTCCCTAGATGGGGTTCAGCGGTCCCGTGGTAAGGGAATTTTCGGATGTGTTTCCGACAGAACTTCCTGGGGTGCCACCCGAACGGGAGGTCGACTTCCCTATTGAGCTGCTCCCATGCACTAAACCTATCACGAAGACACCGTACCGGATGGCCTTCGCTGAGCTGGAAGAACTCAAGGCGCAACTGGAAGATCTATTGGATAAAGGCTTCATCAGACCGAGCGTGTCGCCATGGGGCGCGCCCGTGTTATTCGTAAGGAAGAAGGACGGAAGCCTTCGCCTGTGCATCGACTACCGGGAATTAAACAGGGTCACCATCAAGAACAAGTATCCATTACCACGGATTGACGACCTGTTTGATCAGTTACAAGGAGCAACGGTGTTCTCAAAAATTGATCTGCAGTCCGGTTACCACCAGCTCCGAGTTAGGGGCGAGGACATTCCGAAGACAGCATTCCGGACTCGCTATGGTCACTTCGAGTTCACCGTAATGCCGTTCGGGCTCACCAATGCCCCAGCGGTATTCATGGACATGATGAATCGGGTGTTTAAACCCTTCTTGGACGTTTTCGTGGTAGTCTTCATTGACGACATCCTCATCTATTCCCGTACGGATGAGGAGCACGAAAAGCACCTACGCGTAGTTCTCCAAACCTTACGAGAACAGAAACTCTACGCCAAACTCAAAAAGTGTGAGTTTTGGCTTCGTGAGGTGGACTTTCTGGGGCATGTCGTGTCGGCTGCTGGGGTCGCGGTCGACCCAAAGAAGATTGATTCGGTGACCGATTGGCCCAGACCGACGACGGTAACTGAGATTAGAAGCTTCCTGGGGCTAGCAGGGTATTATAGACGCTTCGTGGAAGGCTTCTCCAAGATAGCTTTGCCCCTCACTCGCCTGACCCGTAAAGGAGAAAAGTACATATGGACGGAGCAATGCCAGAAGAGTTTCGAAGAACTCAAGGACAAGTTGACGCGAGCCCCGGTGCTCGCTCTGCCGGAACCTGGCGAGGACTATGAGGTGTACTGCGACGCGTCGCGAAGCGGTCTCGGTGGCGTGCTCATGCAACGGGGTAGAGTCATAGCTTATGCGTCGAGGCAACTCAAGGAGTACGAGAGGAACTACCCCGTGCACGATCTGGAGCTTGCAGCAGTTGTTTTCGTCCTCAAGTTATGGAGGCACTACCTGTATGGAACACACTGCAACGTGTACTCAGACCATCAGAGCTTAAAGTACCTTTTCACCCAGAAGGAACTGAATTTGCGGCAAAGGCGGTGGCTTGAATTACTAAAGGATTACGACTTAACCATCCATTACCACCCTGGGAAGGCGAACGTGGTGGCGGATGCCCTGAGCCGCAAAAGGCAGAGAGCGGAGTCGGTGACGAACGCCCTCACCCAACAGGATCGTTTGATTGCGGAATTTGCACAATTAAGACTGGAGGTGGTACCAGCAGGAACGGTCGCACGACTTATGACCCTGGTAGTCCGACCAACCTTATTGGATAGAATCCGTGAAGGTCAATCGACGGATACCCAGCTACAACTTGTACGTGATAGGCTACCCACAGACCAAGGAGGTGATTTTGCGATAAATGCTAACGGCACGATATGTTTTCGGGGGCGAATCTGCGTGCCGGACCTACCGGAACTCAAGGAAGAGATCCTGAGGGAGGCGCATACCGCACCTTATGCGGCACACCCCGGGGGAACAAAGATGTACAAGGATGTCAAACAAACCTTCTGGTGGCCCAAGATGAAGGAAGATGTGACTCGATTCGTGGCACACTGCCTAATATGCCAACAGGTGAAGGCCGAACACCAGCGCCCAGCTGGGAAGTTGCAGCCGTTGCCCGTGCCGGAGTGGAAGTGGGAGATGATCACGATGGACTTTGTGACTGGTTTTCCGAGATCATCCCAAGGGCACGACGCGATATGGGTCATAGTGGACCGTTTGACGAAATCCGCCCACTTCCTGCCGATTCATACGACGTGGACCCGGGAGCGACTGGCACGAACCTATATAGATGAGATAGTAAGGTTGCATGGTGTACCGGTGTCCATCACGTCGGACAGAGACACACGGTTCGTGTCGAGTTTTTGGCACAGTCTGCAACGAGCGATGGGGACCAAGCTGCATTTCACCACGGCCTTTCATCCGCAAACAGACGGACAATCAGAGCGGGTGATCCAGATCCTTGAAGATATGCTGCGAGCATGCGTGCTAGACCTAGGCGACGGATGGTCTTAATATCTGCCACTTGTGGAATTCGCCTATAATAACAGTTACCAAGCCAGCATAAAGATGGCGCCATACGAAGCTTTGTACGGGCGCCGCTGTCGGTCGCCTTTATGCTGGGATGACTTGGGAGAGCGCAAATGGTTGGGACCGGATTTGGTCGAAGAAACCGAGGCAAAGGTGTGCCTCATCAGGCAGCGATTGCTGACCGCCCAGAGCAGACAGAAAAGTTACGCAGACCGCAGGCGACGGGAATTGGAATTCGCGGTGGGCGAGCACGTGTTGCTGCGAGTGTCGCCTTCGAAAGGGACCCGACGTTTCGGTCTGAGAGGGAAACTAAGCCTGAGGTACGTGGGACCGTTTGAGATTCTAGAGCGTGTGGGTCCGGTGGCTTATCGCTTGGCCTTGCCGCCAAGCCTGGACCGAGTACACAATGTGTTTCACGTATCGATGCTCCGAAAGTACCTACCCGATCCCTCTCACGCCCTGGACATATCCACGATCAAGCTTCAGGAGGATCTAACTGTCGAAGAGACACCGGTGCGGATCCTGGCGCGAGAAGACAAGAAACTGCGTAACCGGACCATCCCTTACGTGAAGGTCCAATGGAGCAACCACGAGGAACGCGAGGCGACGTGGGAGCTGGAATCGAAAATGCGGGAGTGTTTTCCCGAGCTGTTTAGCGAGGGTTGTATTTAAGTTTCGGGGACGAAACTTTTTATAAAGTGTGAGTGGTGTAATGACACGGTATTTTGTAATATTTAACCCTCCTTCTATTTTAGTGTTCTTTTAGTACTCCGGAAATATTACTTTTGATTTGTCGGTCGATGTGTGTGGTGCTTGTATTTTTCTGCGAAAGAGCGCGAAAAATAATGACCGACGGTGCGATCGGATCGAAAATCCGATGTCGGGAACCCCCGGAACGGGATTTTTAGTAATGCGGTGATTAGTCGTGCATCGAAACCCGTGCAAAATATCTTGCACCCGTTTGTGGATAATGGGGGTTATCTCGTGTGGATAATTAATTAATTAAGCTAATTAATTAATTATCCGGTGATGGGGAAATTAGATTTTTCCCTACGTACGATTCGGAAAATAACAGAATTGGGGAAATTAAAGATTTAAGATAATTGGATAATATAAGTATTTCCCCCTTGTTAAGAAAAGAGAATTCTAACCCTAGCCGTAAGAGCGGAGAGAAAAGAAAGAAAAGAAGAAGGGCGAAACCCTAATCGGAAGAAAAGAAGGAAGAAGCGGAGGAACCCGATCGCCCCGTTTTACGTGCCGGAGATCGGAGAACGAGACACCATCGTCTACGGGGAGCGGATCCGGATCTCCGACGCCGCAAGAACCAAGATCGGTTCTTTATTTTCCGATTAAGTGAGGTTAGTGGTTGTAGATCCTTCCGTAAAATTTAATCGGGGGTTTTTCGTGTTCTTGTAACGTCGTACATCGTGGTTTTCCGTCGGGTTTTGATCCGCGTCTTTCTTGTTCTTGATTGGGGGTGTTCGGTATTTTTTTATTGAATCTAATCGATGATTTTTAATCGATTTCTTTTTGACGGACCTCCGATCGACGTTTTGGTTGTCCGTCGGTCGTCGGTTTAGCTACTAGATTTACCGGAAATTTTTCGGAAAATTTTCGGGAATTTTTTGGGGCGACTTCGTCGGAACATTGTGGTTAACGGGAGGCCGCCGCCGCCGTTTTTAAACGGGAGGCCGCCGCCGTCGTTACCATGGTCACGGGGTCGTCGCCGGGATCGCACGGGAGCGAAAACGGAGAAGAAATCGCGAAACGGAAGCGAAAACGGCACAAAAATGCGAAAAACTAGGGTTTACTGTTCAAATACGGCCGGCGGTCCACGGGCCGGGGCGTGCACCCGGTGCACGCCCCGCGGCGAGGAAACCACGGGCCCGGTTCACACAGCCGTGCACCGGCCCGCGCGGTGCACGCGCTAGGCGTGCACCCGGCGCACGCGTCCGCGCCCGAAGTCCTGAACCCGGTGCACGCTCCCTGCGTGCACCCGGTGCATGCCGCCGCCTCCACTGAACCGTAAACCCGGTCCGCAGTTGCCCCGTGCACCATCCGACAGCCCGGAATTCTTTTGCTCCATTTTTGCCCGTTTTTCCACCGTTTTGAGCGCGATTTTCGCCGTTGGGATCGTTATTTCCATGGCTTTCATGTCATGGCCGCCTTGGACCTTCTTGGTCACTTTTATTTATTATGATGGGTGTCGTTTTCGCCGACGCGCCGCGCCTCGACGAAATTGTCGGGGGCGCGCCGTCGGGACTCTTTCCTCGTCGTTTTGCCGTCGGGGCCTTCCTAATCTAACCATTGACGCCCCGAGAGGGCTATCGGCTGAGGATAGGATTTTGTTGGATTCCGTTAGCGGTTTTGGGTTCCGACGGAGGCCGCGACGAGGTGGTCGCGGTCCGGTTGTTGTTAGTCGTCGATGTTTTCGGTTTTACTCGATGGTTTTGACTTGTTGGTTTTCGATTGACGTCGCGGTCCCCTAGGTATGATGATTTTGGTTTTGAGGGTTCATTGTTGCAGTGGGTGGGGACCACTGATTTAACCTAAGTAGGGTAAGGTGTTAATTTGACCTTGTGGACTTTTCTTAGGTCCAGGTGTGCAGCGGGAAAGTGCCCGAGACTTGTAGTGCCCCGATTTATCTGCAACCAGGTGGGTTCTTTGCATCAAGTGCTGTAAGTGCATTGAGTGCAACATGTCACTAAAATGTTTATTGCTAACCGGTTAATAAAGTAGATGACAGATGCTAATCCTTCGCATATTTTTGTAAAAATTAATCTACGCCGATTTCGGCATCCCTGTTTTGAAGGCTGCACGTACACTGGCGGAATAGGCCCCCGCAATGGTGTACTTTTCCGGAGAAGTGGTCAGAAGGACCCGTGTGCCCCACGTGTGATGATTGGGGACCACTTCACGATGGCTAAACGTGTCGCCCACGCATCGTGAAGGGGTTAGAGCTTCAAATGTTCCGTGGGGAGGTCGTCGACCTACCCTGACGAAACAGTGTGAAATTAAATAAAGAACATGAGTAAGTTAATTTCAGGACGTTGGATAGCGAAGGTTCCGGTGCAGTGTATTTCCTTCTAAACTCTTGTTTAATATTGTTAAAGCATCTACTTTATTTGTCACTGACTTTACCCACTCCGTGACAGGTCCTAATAGGTGTGTACATCGGGATGGTGGTGAGGTGCCGCAGATTTAGCGTGGCCGAATGAGGCCCTTTGTTGAGACTTTTTGTTTGGTTATCTCTCTCTTTCCTCATTATGCTATTTTGTGTGGTTATGTGGATCATGCTGGATATGTGGACATGTGTTTTTAAAATGTTTAGTTATGGTTAGGTTTCATGTTAACTGTGCGGCCGTTTTACGATGAAAAAGAATTTCGAAAACGCTTTTCAAAAATAGGGTGTCGTGTGGGCACCCCTTTGAAAACCCTGGGGATTTATCCTTTCAAAACAATGTAGCCGCCTGCATGCGAATGTTAGATGTTTTAAAGACTTGGGTGTCGAGTGGACACCGTTTGCGAACTCCTAGGTTCTTTCAATGTTGATGCTTGTTGTACTTATTCTCGATGACTGTGTGATCAACGCCGTGTAATGTGATTCATGTAAAAGTAGTTGAGACGCCGTGCATATACAAAGGAGACTCTGTCCGTGTGCAGGGTGAATTTGTATATGTGGCGGGTCTGGCACGCACCGGCAGGCGGGGTTGTTGATTATCTAATTCAAAAAAAAAAAAAAAAATATACACGTTTTCCGCTTATCCTGAGACCTCCGGGGCGTGACAGGCGACTACGGGACCGGCGCCAGGGACAACTAGCCGGGTTACTCTGGAGGAGACAGTAGTCACGCCTGCCCCTATCGTGGCTGCCGCCGTCGCGAGGGAGGGGATGGTTGTGATGACAGAGCGGGATCGGGTGCGGGCCAACTTGAAGGACTTTAAGAAACACGACCCACCCACGTTCGAAGGGGACACGACTGATCCGTGGGTCGTCGAGAAATGGGTGGGGTCGATGGAGAAACTTTTTGAAGACCTACTCATGGAGGATGATGAGCGGGTTCCCCTAGCAGTCCATTGCTTGGAAGGGAACGCCCGCTTGTGGTGGAAGACGGTACGCCCCGATCCTGCTAAGGGTACCGCTTTCCCGTCCTGGGCAACATTCAAGCAGGAGCTGTTCGAGGCCTTCTTCACCAGCAGTGTCAAGAAGAAGTTGGAAGATGACCTGAACCATATCCAGCAGGGAAACCGGACGGTCATGGAGAACCAACGGGAGTTCGTCCGCCTAGCGAACTGCGTCCCGTTCGTTATAAGGGATGAGGCTCACAAGGCGCAACTCTTTGTGGATGGCTTGCGGAGCAATATCTTTGAGGTGGTGCAAGCAGCCGACCTGCACACTTTCCAGAAAGTGGTCGACAGGGCCACTACGGTGGAGCGGGGTTTTGCGGTCACCCGCGCCAGAAGGGAGAACTCGGCGCGGTTGGAGGACAGGAAGCGGCAACAGCAGAACTCGGGAGGAGGCTCTTGGAGTGGGAGCGGAGCCCCCAAACGGTGGAAACCGCAGGCGGGGCCCCGGGGCGCGCCAGCAGGAGGGCCGAGGCCGGGAAATAGGCCTTGTGTCATATGCGGGGGAGGGCACCTGGCGGGAGAGTGCCCCCAAAGAGGCGACCACTGCTTCAGGTGCGGCAAACGGGGGCACTTTCGCCGCAACTGCCCCTTAGGCGGGGGATCTGCATCCTCTGCGGCTTCTACACCCACGCCACAGCTCTCAGGGCGGGGGAAAGCACCTATGGCGTCGACTTCTAGACCCCCTGCGTCACGGCGCGAGGAGGACAGGCAGCCACAACCAGGCGGGAGGGTTTTCTCAATGACCCGCCAAGAGACAGATCCGCCGGAAGACGCACTTGCAGGTATTATTTCCGTCTCAAATTCCTGTGCTAGAACTCTTTTCGACACCGGAGCAACACACTCGTTCATTTCTCGTGATTTCGTTTTAATGCATGACCTCGAGGAGACCCCCCTTCAAAATCTCCTGACGGTTCAAACGGCGGGGGGAACCTTGGAGGTGGCCAGCTTGGTGGCCGCCTGCTCGATTAAGCTGGGGCGACTGGCTTGCCCATGGGATTTGGCGGTAATCCCCTTGAAGGAGTACGACGCGGTGTTGGGCATGGACTGGCTCACGAGGTACCAGGCGCTCATTGACTGTGACAAGCGATAAGTGCGATTGCAAGAACCGGGCTTTCCTGAACATGTGTATATGGCGGGCAAGAGCATCACCTTCCCGGCGGTCATCTCAGCGGCGCGGGCCAGAAGATTGGTAGAGGGTGGTTGCGTGGCCTATTTAGCATCGGTGGATTTGGCTACGCGACCCTCGACGACACCTGCAGATATTCCAGTGGTGAAGGACTTCCCCGACGTCTTCCCCGCAGAACTGCCCGGGATGCCTCCAGAGCTGGAGGTGGAGTTCCCTATCGAGCTACTACCAGGCACGCAGCCTATTACGAAGGCACCTTACCGAATGGCCTTCGCAGAGCTAAAGGAGCTTAAGGCACAACTGGAAGACCTCTTGGACAAAGGGTTCATCAGACCGAGTGTGTCACCCTGGGGCGCACCGGTACTCTTTGTGAAGAAGAAAGATGGAAGCCTGCGTCTCTGCATTGATTACAGAGGGATAAACAAAGTCACGGTGAAGAATAAGTACCCCCTGCCCAGAATCGACGACCTCTTCGACCAGTTACGGGGAGCGACGGTCTTCTCCAAAATTGACCTGCAATCGGGCTACCACCAACTCCGAGTTCGAAATGCAGACATCCCCAAGACCGCCTTTCGGACTCGGTACGGCCACTACGAGTTTACGGTGATGCCGTTCGGGCTTACGAACGCCCCCGCGGTCTTCATGGACATGATGAACCGGATCTTCAGACCCTTCTTGGATCGGTTCGTGGTAGTCTTCATCGACGACATCCTGATTTACTCCACTACCGACGAGGAGCACGAGGACCATTTGCGAACGATCCTTCAGACCCTCAGAGAGCAGAAGCTGTTCGCTAAACTCAAGAAGTGTGAGTTCTGGCTGCGCGAAGTCGGTTTCCTAGGACATGTGATCTCGGCACAGGGAATCGCCGTGGATCCCAAGAAGGTAGAAGCAGTGGTTGACTGGCAGCCGCCGACGTCGGTGACAGAGGTCCGCAGTTTCCTAGGACTGGCAGGATATTACAGGCGCTTCGTCGAGGGTTTCGCGAAGATTGCTACCCCTCTAAATCGGTTGACCAGAAAAGGGGAGAAGTTCATATGGACGGCCAAATGCCAGGAGAGTTTTGAAGAACTCAAGAGGAGATTAACCAGGGCACCAATACTTGTACTGCCGACACCCGGAGAGGATTATGAAGTGTACTGCGATGCATCAAGGATCGGTCTTGGAGGTGTTCTGATGCAACAGGGGAAAGTGATCGCCTACGCGTCCAGGCAGCTGAAGGATTACGAAAAGAACTACCCGATACACGACTTGGAATTGGCTGCTGTAGTCTTCGTTTTAAAACTGTGGAGGCATTATCTCTTTGGAGTCCACTGTAACGTCTTCTCAGATCATCAAAGTCTCAAGTACATCTTTACCCAAAAAGAATTAAACTTGCGGCAGAGGAGGTGGCTAGAGCTGTTGAAGGATTATGACTTGTCGATCCAATACCATCCCGGGAAGGCAAACGTGGTGGCAGACGCCCTGAGCAGGAAAGGGCATCAAGAAGGGGCATCGGAGAGCACGATAACGGAACAGAACCACTTGATCGCGGAGTTCGCACGAATGCAGTTGGAGGTGGTGCCAGCGGGCACGGTCATGCGACTTCTAACCTTGGTGGTCAAGCCGACGTTATTTGAGAAGATCCGGGGGGGACAGCAGACCGACCCACACCTACAGCGCATACGAGACAAGATTTCCCTGGGCCAAGAGAGCGATTTTGCGGTGGAAGACGACGGCACCTTACGATTCCGCGGACGGATCTGCGTGCCGGATTCACCAGAGTTGAAGGAAGAGATCTTAGCGGAGGCACACCGAGCCCCTTATGCGGCGCATCCAGGGGGCACGAAGATGTACAGGGATCTCAAACAGACTTTCTGGTGGCCTAAATTGAAAGAGGACGTGACTCGACACGTGGCTTACTGCCTGGTATGCCAACAGATAAAGGCCGAGCATCAGCGACCAGCAGGGAAGCTACAGCCCTTACCGGTACCAGAGTGGAAATGGGACCAGATCACCATGGATTTTGTCACTGGATTCCCACGTTCACAACAGGGCCACGACGCGATCTGGGTCATAGTCGACCGGTTAACCAAGTCAGCACACTTCCTGCCAATTCATACAACTTGGACCCGCGAACGGTTAGCTCAAGTCTACATCAGCGAGATCGTGAGGCTACACGGAGTACCGGCATCGATCACCTCGGACAGAGACACGCGCTTTGTCTCGAAGTTTTGGCAGAGCCTTCAGCGGGCTATGGGGACCAGACTGCAGTTCAGCACAGCCTTCCACCCTCAGACGGATGGACAGTCGGAGCGTGTGATACAAACCCTCGAAGACCTGCTTCGCGCCTGTGTGCTTGATTGGGGGATCGGTTGGTCACGCTACCTACCTCTCGTGGAATTCGCCTACAACAACAGCTACCAGGCCAGCATCCAGATGGCGCCCTACGAGGCCTTATACGGAAGGCGCTGCCGATCCCCGATTTGTTGGGACGACTTGGGAGAACGGAAACTCTTGGGACCCGATTTAGTGAAAGAAACTGAAGAGAAGGTACGCCTTATCAGACAGCGCCTGCTGACCGCCCAGAGTCGACAGAAGAGCTACGCAGACCAAAGGCGCCGAGACTTGGAATTTCAAGTGGGGGAACATGTGTTTTTGCGGGTCTCGCCGTCCCGAGGAATCAAGCGTTTCGGGCTAAAGGGCAAGCTGAGCCCACGGTTTGTGGGGCCATTCGAGATCCTAGAGCGTATTGGCCCAGTAGCTTACCGCCTCGCCCTACCACCAAACCTCGACCGAGTCCACGACGTGTTCCACATTTCAATGCTTCGGAAATATCTTTCCGACCCATCACACGTTCTGGACGCCTCTGCACTCGAACTTAAGGAGGACCTAAGCTTCGAAGAAACCCTGGTGAGAATCCTGGCAAGGGAAACCAAATCACTGCGAAACCGAGCCATCCCCTACGTGAAGGTACTATGGAGCAACCATGAGGAGCGAGAAGCAATATGGGAGCTGGAGTCTAAGATGAGGGAGTGCTACCCCGACCTCTTCACCCCCACCCGGGTTTGAGTTTCGAGGACGAAACTCGTTTTAAGAGGTGAGTGGTGTAATAACCGCGAGTTTATTTTCTCTTTTCGGTCCTTCCTTTGAATTTTTATGAACTGCCTTTCGGCTAAGGGGTCCGGGGTGCAATTTATTTTTCGTTGTTTCTAGGCAGGCCGTCGGGGCTCGCGGGTATTTTTGGATAATAAAGCTCGCGAAACGAAGACCGGCGGCGCGATCGGTTTTGGTTTCCGACTCCGGAAACTCCCGAAATAAATTCCGGAAGTTTTACCGCAGTCCAGGCGACTTACACGGTCCTCGAGGTAAATCGGGCCAGGTTAGTGCTCAAACTGGGTTCCCCTTGTAATTTGAAATTGCTCTTCCCCTTCCCCGCTTCTTGATTCACCCGGTCTTCTGATTCGTAATTTAGGGATTGAGGAACCAAATCCCCGTCGACTACACCCAAACGACTGATTTAAACTCCAAGGGGGGAACTAGGGTTCCCCGTTTCTTTCTTTTTTTCCCCTTTCGTACGCGTGAGAACCCCAAACGCCTCCCCACCTCGATCAAGGCGACGCGAGAGCCGGAATCTTGGCGAGGAGAAGGAGGAGATTGACCGCCTCCCCGCAAGATCCGACGAACGCGAAAAGGACGATCCCTCTCCTTCGCCCGGTGCCGAAGGAAACAAGGTGAGCCGTGCTTTCGCTTTCTTGTTTCGTTTCTTGGTTGGTTTCTTGTGTCGTTCTTGATCCGGGCAAGGGAAGGGAAATCCTTGGAATTGTCGGGGTGGGATTTCCCTTCGTCTCGTGCCGCGAGCGAGGAAATTTTGGGGACCAAACGGGAGGCCGCCGCCGCCGTCACCGTGTTCACGGGGTCATCGCCGGAGCCGCCGTGATCGCGGGGTCGCAACCGGAGCCGAAACCACTGTTCACGGGGGGGAGTTCTGGCCGCGGTCCACACAGGCCGTCGTGCACCCGGCGCACGCCATCGAGGCCCGGGGGCGCAGACCAGGCGCACGGGGCGGTGCGCCAGGCCGGGCGGTCCACCGGGCCGGCGTGCACCCGGCGCACGCCATCGCAGCCCGGGGGTGCAGACCCGGCGCACAGGGCCGTGCGCCAGGCCGCGCGGTGCACGCCCTGGGCGTGCACCCGGTCCGCACCGCCACCGCGGGAAGTCGTGGACCCGGCGCGCGCTCCTGGCCATGCGCGGCCCGGCCCAAGACGCCTGTGGTCCACCGCGCCGCGTGCTCCCGGCCCGCGCCCTTGCCGCCCGCCGTCGTGGACCCGTGCACCCGTTTTCAGAAAAAGGGCCCAGGAGCTCCGTTTTTAGCCCGTTTCGCCCCGTTTTTGAGTGTTTTAAACCGCGACGATATTTTTAACGAACGGATTTTTGTTGCAGCTGTTCGGGCGCGCGGTGAGGGCATCTTTGTCGGATTTTTCCACACGTCTCTTTCTTCGTGTGTGAGGTGGGTTTTTGTTTTAAGTCCTAGCATATAATTCTATCATGTTGGACGGGGTCAATCTGGTGCGTACTTGGGCGAAATATCGAGGGGTGGTAGATATTACTTGGTTGATTGTGCTAACTTGTCAAAACAAAGAAAAAAAAAAAAGGGGGATGTTCTAAACTTTATATGGATGTCGGTGTGGATTATTTTTGGTCGTCCTTTTATGCATATTTTCCTCTTATTATCCGGTTGGCCGTTTGAAAAAGAAAAAGCAAAAAGCAAAGAAAAGATTTCGAAAACCGTTTTAAAAATCTAAGTGTCGTGTGGGCACTGTTTTCAAAACCCTGTGGATTTATGGATTGTGAAATGAATTTTCAAAACTCTAGTGTCGTGTGGGCACTGTTTTCAAAACACTGTGGATTTATCCTTTCAAAATTAATCGGCCATGCGCTTTAACAAATTGGAATGCTAGTTGTATGTTAGTGACCGTTGTGATTGAATGGTTGTGTATGTTTGGAATATGTACTGAACGTTACGCCGTGCACATACAGGGGAGACTCTGTCCGTTTGCAGAGAGATCCTGTATGTGCGGCGGGTCTGGGCACGCGCCGGGGAAGCAAGGTTTTCTTTGTTATCAAAAAAAAAAAAAAAAAAATGAACCGTTTTCGCTAAAAACAAACCCCCGGGCGTGACACTCGGTCCACGGGAAGGCGCGGCCGGTGCATGGACCGCGCGGCGGGCCACGTGGCATGCGCAGAGTGGCGGGCTCATGCGGCGCGGCTCAGCGGGTGCGCGTGGATCTTGTGGACCGGGCGTAGGACACGTGTCGCCCAGGGATTGGTGGGCTCACCCGGGCGCGGTCCACGGGTGCGCCAGGCGGCGCCTCGGGGCGCGCGCCAGCGCAGGGGCACAGTGCGGCCGGTCGGCCGCACATGGCCCGCACTCGAGTACGGGCCACGTGTCGGCCGACAAGGGGGCGGGCGCATGCACTGCCCCCAGCGGGTCTTTGCCACGCGTCGTGCGGCCGGTCGCCCCGCACAGCTGTTTGTTGTGCGGGGGACACGTGGCCGCACCGCACGGATTCGGGCGGTCGGACGGGGGGCCGTCCGACCCGCTTTGCGGAATCGGGCGGCCGAAAGTGGCGCCCGAATCCACTAAATTGGGGGGTGTGTTTAGCAGCCTATAAATAGGCCTTTGAGGGGGCCATTTCACACTTTTCTGTGAGGATTTTCACAGGGCACCCTTAATGAAAAATCTCCTCCTACCTGAGACCTTTCTTGCTGTTCATCCCTGGGATTTTTAGGAGCGCGTTTTTCGAGGTTGGCCATTTTCCGGCGCGGCGCGACGCTCGTTCATCGACGACCCGTTTCGTCCCTTTGCAGTGTTCAGGCTCCCCCGGCTCACCCCGACCTCCGATTCGGGTGATTCTTGCGCCGTTGGACTCTCGACAGGTAGGGCTTCATTTTTGATATTTGATTTGCCCCTAGTTTTCTTGTGGATTTGGAGTTTCCCGGGCTTCTTTGTGACCCATTTTTCCTCGCGGAGTTTTGGACAGCACCTGGTTGATTCGGCTATAACTTCGCGCTCAGGCATCGGATCGAGGCGATTCAAAAAGCGTTTTTCATCTACATCTCGCAAGGAATCTCCTGGAATTTTCTCAGAATTTCCTGAATATTTTTCGAAGGTGGAAATCTCCTTTTTCTGTAACTCTTTGGTACAGAAATTCTGCACAGTTTTGTTTGGGGTGTTCCCCTTGTCGAATTTGTATCTCAGCGAAGGAAGCTCGGTTTTGAACGTGTAGGTACTTGTTTCGACGGGTTCGTCGCAAGGAACGCGACGGTATTTTTTTTGGAATTTTCTGAGCACCCTTCGTAGGTGAAAATCTGAGATCTTTAGATCGGTGATTTTGGGACAGATTTTGTGATGTTTGAAGGACTAAAATTATGTATGTTCTTCTTGGAGGTTTGGTACAGCATTGCGGTGAGTTTGGTGCGAGCGCGGGTTTTCGCATTTGGGACAGGATTTTAGCGCTCAAGGTGGGTACCGTTGTTAACCTCTTACTTGGGACAACCCACTAGGCATATTGGAGTTAGTCATGTGCAATGTTGCTTTTAAACTAGTAGAATGAACATAGCATGCTTAGGGAAAAAAAAAAAGAAAAAGGCTTATGATTAATATTTGCATCTTTAAAGGACTAGACACTAATTGTCACGCCCCCGGGGGTTTTTGAGTAAATCAAAGCGGAAAATGCGTGTCCATTTTTTTTTTTTTTTTTTTTTTTCTTAACAAAGTAACTTAAACCTCATCCCCGGTGCGTGCCAGACCGCCACATACACAAATTCTCTCTGCCCACGGACAGAATCTCCTTTGTATATGCACGGCGTCTCATTTACAACATACGATTCATTTACAACATCAAACATCAACCATCAACCATACAGTAGACATACATCACCAATCAAAGCAAGTTAATAAAGTGGCGTCAATGTTTGGAAAGGATAAAACCCAGCGGTTGTAAAACCCGTGCCCACACGGCACTTCGTTTTGAGAAAATATTTTCGCAATCAATCAGTTTATCGTGAAAACGTGCCGCGTAAGAAAACACCACTAAAAGTATCAAGAGTCTAAAAGTACACCTCATCCACAGAGCTAACTAATACATGTCCACAACTAAAGTAAACCACAAGCAAAAGACTATTTAAGGCATAAAAGGGAAATGAGATAGAAACCAAGAGTTCTGACTACGGTCCTCGCGACGCAGTCTCACCGCCATCCCGGCTAACGCACCTAGTAGCACCTGTCACGGAGTGGGTAAAGTCAGTGACAAACAAAGTAGATGTCTAAATAAGAACAAAGAAGGGAAGACAAACCGATTACACCGAAACCTTTCGCTAAAACCCTGTACATAAATAAGCTGGGCACCAACCCCAGATTTATCAATTAAGTTGGGCACCAACCCCAGAGTACCTGTCGGAGAGACTGAAGTCTCCCCTCGTGCGCAATCACCTTTTTGATGCTTTTACCTCTTCACGGTGTTGGCGTGCTATTTCCAGCTGGCGCGTAGAGGTCCTCACGGCTCCCACTCCTTTGTGAGGCACACGGGTCAAAAAGACCACTTTTCCGGAAAAGTACACCATGCGGTGGCCCTATCCGCCGGTGTACGTGCAGCATCCGAAACCGAATTTGCCGAGATCGGCGTGTAGTGAGCACCGCGACCGCAGCCGCTTCAATTGTTAGATAAAATACAATTATGCGAAAGGTTAAACTGTCCATCTACTTTGTTAGACAAATTGAGAGCAATTTAATGATGATAGATGCACTTACTGCACTTGTTGCACTTATAGCAACCGTACCCACCTTGTTGAAGAGAAAACGGAACACCTGAATCCTTCGCGCACCCCCGCTGCGCACCTGGACCTAAAGAAAGTCCGCAAGGATAACTATAGTCAACAACGTGTACTAACATCCAAAACGTAAAAGACCCAATTTACTCTTTTTGACGGAAAAGTCCAACACCGTCCGGTTCGCCGAAACCGGAACCCAAAACCGCTAACGGAAATCCAGCAAATCTCAACCCTCAACCGGTAGTCAACTCGGGAAATCAATGGTTAAACCAAGAAGACCCCTGGCGGCGAAAAGATGAGAAAAAGACCCGACGGCGCGCCCCCGACAATTTCGTCGAGGCGCGGAGCGTCGGCGAAATCGACACCCAACATAATAAAATAGTGACCAAGAAGATCCCAAGTGGCCATGCCAAGAAAGCCACGGAAATAACGATCCCAACGGCGAAAACGGCGCTCAAAACGGTGGAAAAACGGGCAAAAACGGAGCAAATGAACTTCGGGCTGTCGGTTGGTGCACGGGGGCAACCGTGCACCGGGTTCACGGCGTCAGGCGGCGGCGGCATGCGCCGGGTGCACGCAGGAGGCGTGCACCGCGCGTCTCGGGCCGGGCCGGTGCACGACCTGAGCGTGCACCGGGTTCACACCTTCGGCCGCCGATACGTGCGCCGGGTGCACGCCTGGAGCGTGCACCGCGCACAAGCGGGCCGGGCCGGTGCACGGGTGAGGCGTGCACCGGGTCTGCAGCTCCCGCGCCGCGGGCGTGCGCCGGGTGCACGCCCCGGGCCGTGGACCATCCTGTACGGAAAGGCACAGTAACCCTATTTTCCGGTTTTCTTCGCCGTTTTCGCTCCCGTTTCGCGATTTCTTCTCCGTTTTCGCTCCCGTGCGACTCCGGCGAAGACCCCGCGACCATGGTAACGGCGGCGGCGACCTCCCGTTTAAAAACGGCGACGGCGGCCTCCCGTTAACCCACAAAGCTCCAACGAAACATCCCCAAAAATTCTCGAAAAAATACACGATAATTCTAATGACTAAACCAACGATCGACGAACAACCAAAACGTCGATCGGAGGTCCGATAACAAGAAACCGATTAAAAACCACCAATTAAAATCCGATAAAAATCCTCGATCACACCCGGTCAAGAACGAGAATAAAACATGGATCAAAACCCGACGAAAATCCACGATCGATGTTCCGATTAAAATCACCTTACAAGAACACGAAAAATCCCCGATTAATTCTACAAAAAGATTAACGACCACTAACCTCAATCTATCGGAATTAAAGAACCGATCTTGTTTCCTTTCGGCGTTGGAGACCCGGATCCGCTCCCCGTAGACGATGGCGTCTCGTTCTCCGATCTCCGGCACGTGAATCGGGGCGATCGGGTTCCTCCGCTTCCTCCTTCTTTTCCTCTTTTCTCCTCCGGTTAGGGTTTTCCTCTTTCTTTTTGAGGAGGCGGTATTTTAAATTAGGGTTTTTCTTCCGATAACCGGGATTACTTATATAATCCCTATTATTTAATTATTTAATTAATTTCCTCTTTATTTTTCACGTACGTAACAGAAAAAACCCACAAATATCCGATTTTTATTTCTCAAATAAATATCTGACTTACGAGATAAAATCCCCACCTTTTAAATCCTGATCACCGATTATTTAATCCCCTTAATTAAATAATCATGAGAAATAAATTTCCAATTTTTATTTATCATCACCGGTTAATTAATTTCTTAATTAATTAATCATCCAGATTATCCAAACTTCCTCAGAAGCGTGTCGGATATTTTTACACGAATTTCAATGCGCACCTTAAGTTATCGCGATCCTAGAAACCCCGTTCCGGGAGATCCGTACATCGGATTTCCGATCCGATCGCACCGTCGGTCTTCATTTTTCGGGCTCTTTGCCAGAAAAATACACGCACCCCGCACCGGCCGACTTTTGAAAATTAAATAATTTTATTTCACCTAAAGGCTTGAATAACTTACATGTGGGTCCAAAAATACCCCTAAGGGCCGGATCACTACACTAATAAATGGTAATTCTTACAAGAGTTAAGTTGTTTTTAACCCCTGGAATTATTGCTTAAATCCTTCGGTAATAAACGGCTAAATTCATATCAGACTTATGTATAAAAGTGAGACTTAAGCATGTGTATAAATTGACTGGGGCAGGTTAGTATTTCTGATATTCAAATAAAGGCATACTGTAAATCTTGTAAGAATTAGAATACTAAAATTACTCTGTTAAGAAAGGACTTTTGCATGCTTGAATGGTCACCTAGTTAGGCCACCTTTTTCTGCTGAACTATCATGCTGGAATTGACTTAGGAGAAACCATGATTTCATTTTCTCCAGTTTTCTTGACATAGGGAATGCCATGCCCGGGTTAGGGCAGGGGCTGGGATAGAGCAGGCAGATACTTGGGTTTCGGGACAGGCAGACTGTGTAGGCAGGGTATTGCGGCGACCGCGGATTTTGGGCGGTTGACCGGACGGTCGTTGTTGCATCAGATTTGGGGGAGAGGATTTGGGTTTCTTTCAGTGGATGGTTCTTCCATTTAGATCAGTGTCATGATCCAGTCCTGCGGACTTATTTTTCCTTGGATACTTATTACTCAGGCATTTTACTCGTGTGGGTCGCTCCCCTCGAGTGCCACTCCGGAGTGCGCGATATGCAGACTTGAGTCCTTGAGACTCCTATACCCTATCGGTGTTATGCGTAGGCTGGCATACCCGATTTGGCAGGCACCGCAGGCAGTCCCAGTGTTTACTGGAGTAGTGTTGGGGTTTATTCAAACAGGCTTTGACATTCTGATGCATTTATTTAGCTATCTTCTTAGCTAGGCTTGTAGAGGCATATTAGTGGTAGCTTTTATCAGTAGCCATACTCATAGTTTACCACATTTATTCTCTTCGCCTCTGGTAGTCCTAGTGGGCATGTTCGAGTTGAGGTTTACCCACTAGGGGAGGCTACTGTCTTTATAGTAGTTCTCATCCCCACTCTTTTTCCTTCTTCTTTTCCCCCTTTGTTTTGCAGAGTCCTCTGCGGGAGTTGCGGGACCCTCTTCTTAGGACCGAGGTAAGAGGATCGTTGATTAGCTAGCTGCTTCCCTGATCCAGAGTTTGGTAGATTCTGTTGTATCCCCGGTACACTCAGACGGTTGTATCTTTTCCTTTTATTTTTGGGTCTGGCTTCGGCCAGCTGGATGTACTTTTATTTTGTGAGCTGGGAGAGACATTTGTATATTTGTGAGAGCTATGTTGTACTTTCCTTTTCAGCATTTTGTCTTAGTTGTACTAGTTGTAGTTTAGCTCTGTTTATGCTCTTTTATTATATCTATCTATCTGAGCAGGTTACCAGCGCTTCGTGTACACGGAAAATTTCGTGTGCACGGCGGATCTGTAGACGAGCCCGGGTTCTGGTTTACACCCGGGGCGTGACAATATATATCGAACTTAAAATCTTTATTGAATTTCAAACTTGAATTTCTTGAGTATTACAGCGAGTATGAGCAGGAGTTCTCGCACATTGCCGATTTGGTTCCGCAGGTAGTGCGCGAGGAGAGGCGCAAGGTTCGGCTCTTCTCTCAAGGGCTGCGACCTGAGATTCGTCGACAGCTTTCCTCCCATTTGATAGCTGGCTTCCACAACTGTGTCGAGCGTTGCCTCTCCATAGAGGCCGACATCTTGATTTCCCGTGCTGAGCGGAATGCCACTGAGAAGGGAAAGGATAAGAAGCGATCTTCTTTTGGGAGTATGGGTGGATCCTCTAACAATGGGAAACCACCTAAGCACTCTCGATCCCAAGGACAGGCTATGAGCACATCCATTAGCAGTCAGCAGCGAGAGCCGTGACCCTATATTTTCTATGGTGGTTTGCATTATGTGAATGTGTGTCCACGTCGACATGGACGTTGCTATAGGTGTGGATAGCCAGGGCACATTCAGGATAGTTGCCCACAGGGAGTAGCACTTGGATATTCCACTGCTTCAGCACCTACGATCCCATACCAACGACAGGGCACTTCACCGAACGCTGCTTCATATGGGCATTCTCCTCTCCCTCGTAAGTCTGATGGGGCGCGCCAGACTTCCAGAGGACAGGTCTACGCATTGACCCATCAGGAAAAACCACCAGAGGAGAACTCGGCAGGTACCTTTACCTTCATAGCTGTCAAATAAATTATTATAAGCATTCCGTTAGTTTGGTCGCACTGAAACTGTGATAGCATTGTGAATATCATGATTGGCTCTATATGTATACCTTTCTACAAGTTAACCTTTGAGGTTGTCGTCTGAGTACGGTGTTGTTGTCTCGTACTGTTGTTCCGGTTCATCTGAGGACATGAGAAGTTTTTTGGTCGGTTATGTGCACAGTTGACTGTTTGTCACTGTAGTTTTGTGGATATCGATCCTAGTTTAACGACCTGTTTGCCACATTGATTTTGCGTAGTTGATGATCCAGTAACGAGAGAGCCTTAATGAAACTTTAGAGTTGGACAACATGTCCAAGCCGGATATGTCAAGTTTTGTGGATGGTGACTTTGGTTGCCTTGTATCAAAGTACTAAAAGACTTATCGTGTGTGAATTAATCAGCAGTAGTTGTGTGCGGTTAAATAAATTAGCTCGACTGTTTAAGGCAGCCGTGTGCCTTTTGGCAAGCTGAGGTTCAGTTTTAGAACCTGGTGGCGAAATTGAATGCCACAAGTAGTTATGAATTGCGAGAAGAGATTCTCCACCTTGTACGATTTCACTAAAAAGAGTGAACCCAATGCCTTTTTGTAGTATCCTACATCGATAGTCAATCTAGACTGATAGGACCGTTGAGTTTCTGCCTGCTCAACCCTAGGTTATGTGAAACCAGAAAGAGTAAGGAATTTGGTTGTCACCTTGGATGCGATCATACCGGCACTAAAGCGCCGGATCCCATCAAAACTCCGCAGTGTGCTTGTGCGAGAGTAGCACTAGGATGGGTGACCCCTGGGCGATTCTCGTGTTGCACTTACATTATAATTGAGTTTAAGTTTCGGGAACGGAACTTCTTATAAAAAGTGAGTGATGTAGTAACCGAGAATTTTTACATCTGAAATTTGAATTTGAATTCATTTTTCTAGAATTTCTATAATTCAAAAAATTGAATTTTCGGGGCCTTCGTGAAACTATCTCCCATTTAACTTATTCTGACCCAAACTCAGCAAAGTGAAATCACTACTTGATCAGTCTCGTTGAACTGAACACGATGGCGCAATCCGATTTTCAGTTTGACGAGCCTGTCACCTCGAAAAAGGTGCAAAACTGTAGTTAAGTTATAACTTAAGCTGTGAATAGTAACTTGTATAAATTTTGGATTTTCGATTGAAGTTGGCTAACTTAACCGATTTGAGTTCAAACTTGACGATGTAAATACTCGATTTGAACGATCTCATCGACCTGAGAGAAATGGTGCAGTTCAAATTTATGTTTGACGAGCTTATGGTATCGAAAAGCGTGCCAGATAGTAATTATCACTGAATAAAATGGAAATGAAACTTATCGAGACCTAAACTCAACGAACCAAAATTGCTACTCGTTAGGTCTCGTCGAGCCGAGCGTCCTATTGAAGTTCGTTTTTTCGTTTGATGACCCTAATGCATTGGAAAATGTTAAAAAAAGTGGGAAAACAACATATTTACACAAAAAAACCCTATATTTTATGCTCCGAAATGCATGCAATTGCTTGGGGAAGGACCTCTGTGCAAATTATGCAACCTAGCAAGGACCCAAGTCAAAATAATGGGTGTAGAGGGACCATCTAGTATTTTATTGCATGAAATCCGATCGCATCACCGTCTTCTCAGCTCGACGATGGCGTCCAAGTGACGATTTTTCTTTTTTCGAAAATCTCACTAGATTACAAAATTAATCGTTTTATAGAGAAAAACCCCCCTTTGTGATTTTTCATCAAGTTATGTTTTTCACGCTTTTCCGTGCAACCAGCATAGCGAATCCGAAAACAGACTTGACCACTCCCTTTAGCGCTGATCCACCTACAACCGGGTGATTTTATTTTAGAGGAATTATTCATCAATACGCTGAAAATGATACCCTCTTTAAAATTTTAGAATAAAATTTCCCACTTTATTCGAATTTTGAAATCACATAGTCAAATCCTGAAATTTAAAATTACAGATATTACACTACTACTAATGGAAGAAATCAATCTAATTTTTGGAAGAAAGGTTGGCGATTGTATCCTTACACTAGATTGAATCTGACACATGTATTTTCCTCATTAGAAATTATGCTTTTATTTGATTGTATCTGATACAATTCTATTGTATTGTTTTTCTAACGAATTTGCGCACATGCTCTTCTCTCAAAACTAAATAAATAAATACATATAATTATAAAACATTACGTACTTTGTTTGACGCTAATCTCATTTGGGATCTATTAATTCCACTGTATTGATCTCAGTTATGACTTACTAGATGGAAATCCAATCTCAGCAACTTAAATTTTCTCTTTATTCCATCCAGCAGTTTTGGAGAAAAGATGGTCTGACCAAACTAGAAGAAGGTGCTAAGATTGGGTTTTCATCTAGACTGAGGGCACATTTGGTCTTAAAGAGGAGTTGAAATCGGAATAGGAATGGAAATAAGTCGGAATAAAAAATGGAATGTTAAAAATAACAATTTGTGTCATGCCCCGGAACTGCCGATTTATCGGTCTTGGACGCTTCCAAACTTCCCGCAGAACGGGCAAACCTCTCTCCACCCGAACGGAACGATCCATCCCATTTCCACTGTGATAAAAGAAGTGAAAGAACACACAATATCAGAGTACAAGGGATAGAACATAAAAATAACTTTATTACATCTATTGGTTCGGTTACAAAAAGTGGACAAACAACTAAACCCCCGACTCAACCAAACAACAACCGAACACCCAACACCGGGGGCGGCCAACTAGACTCCTAGCTCCGCTACTCGACCACTTCCTAATCGCGATCGCGTGCCTCACCAGCCGAACCAACACTTGTAAGGAGTAAACCACAGAGAGTGAGAACTAATTAAAGTCTCCAGTGGGTTCGATCACAGACAAAGAATGTTCTACACTTACTTGGTCTATAAGAGGCATCTACAAAAGTCAACCACAAGAAGACAACAGATAAGAAAGCAGTAAAGGTTAAAAAATAACCCAGATGCCTCACCCAAGCCCAACTAAACCAATACCTCGGCTCAGATCTGCCGAGCTCACTCACTATCACAACAGCCGAAAGAAGAACCTCACCTTCCCAATCGGTTGACCTGTACAAGCTCTGAGTGGAGGTGTTTGCACACACTGCACTCCCCCCCGGCCACTCCCGTACATTAGTCTGGCCAAGTCGAATACTCGTTCGCTCACCAGATTAGTCCTAGGTGCCAAGTGGGGCGTCGAACACCTCCGTTTCCGCACCACCTAGTTAAACAACCTCACCGTCAGGAGAGCCGGGACGTACCCACGTCACCCTCAGTGGGTATTCCACCACATAAGTGCACGGCGCCTAGAGAACTAGGACTGAACCCACGTCATCCTCCGGTGGATATTTCACCATGAGAAAAACCGAAAGGGAGGTCAAGACAGCACCACATGTCACCACGCCCAATCGTTAGCTCTGTACACTTATTCCCAGAGGAGCCGAAAACATTGATCTACTCCATCAAGCGCTCTCACGTCACAAATCAGCTTGAAGGCTAGCTACCCAGCTTACCATACTAGAGTATAAGCCTCTAGTTCTTCTTAGGATACTCCTAAGACAGAGTCTAACATCTCTTACACTTAGCCGTTCCCTCGGTTCCACAACCACATGGTAGTATCCTGAGGTCTACAAACAAAAATACCCCAAACACTAGGTCATGACCGCTAGGGTTCCAAAACCTCAAGGCTTAGGGAGATCAACAAAAAACCCTTTTTAGCTAAGGTAAGAAACAAACCACCAAACAAAATATCAAGACAATAGACAAAGTAAGAGATCACCCTTACATGGTGACATCCCCAACCTCAGACAGAAAATCGGCTGAAGGCTGCAGTCGATCGTTGATGAAGGCTTCACAGGGCACGAACCGATTCGAGGAAGAGGTCCTCGAACTCCTCAGTCTACTGAAGATTTTCAACCTTCGGCACAAGCTAGCCTCTCACGATGTCAACAGTGTGTCCTCCCGGTAGACTCGTTCTCTCGTCCATTTATAGAGGAAGCTAGCTGTTAACAGAGGGAACAAAACTAGCAAGGCAGGACTAAGCATGCGACATAGGAGATGTTGACAGAGTTGAGTACATGGCACGCCACACCAGCTGTCCTCATTATAACAAGCCCAAGTGTCAGTGCAATTTTCGGCGGCTGTCCTATAAGCAACAGAATCCGTTGACTTGAGCACGAGTCGATCACACAAGCATGAATCGAAAATTGTCTCGACATTGCCGCAAGGCATTCGGTTTATCACATTCGGTTTGGCTCACCGCAATTGATTCGGCTCAGTACAATTTGTTCGGTTCAAAGAGGAAACAAAATCGAAATTGAAATCATATCAAAACTAAAATTCAGAAAATTAAAATTTTATTAAAAAATTAAATTTGTTATTCAAATTTTTAATTAAAATTTGAATCTAAAATTGAACTTACAATTTGAAATTAAAATTTGAATGTACAATTCAATTTCAAGGTCAAAGTCAAAATTTAAATTTAAAAATATTAAATTAAATTTAAAAAAATTAAAACTAAAATTTTAAATTTATATTTTAAATTCAAATTTGAAATTATGAATTTATCTAATAAATTTATATGATTTATACTTGAATTCAAATAATTAATTAGTGGAAAAAAAAATTAATCATCCGGAATCAAAGTTGACTCCCATTATAAAGATGGGAGCCACTTTTGACCAATTCAAATCCATCCGGAATGGAAATGGAAATACCATTTCCTCGATCCAAACGCTAAAAATAAAAATAATTAATTTTGATTCTTATTTCAGGTCTTAAATATTTAAAATTAAACATGCCCCAAATAAATTTGATTTCCATGTAGATTGGATTGAACTCTTGAACTTAGGTTCTGTTTATTTTTTTAAATTTCGGAGGTTGAACTTGTGTGATGTCCAGACAGTTATCAGCGGTGTCAATGTTTGTTTTGACACTGAAATTCCAACATCACCCATATCCCACTCACAATTGTAAGGAAGATCAGTCTTTCGATTTTGGTGGTGTGGGACATAGTTGAGTTTGCAAAATTTACAAATTTATCGCTACCTGACATTTTGCTTCCAAACAGTGTTAGCAAAGGTATATTATTAGAACATAATGAAATTAGGCAATCTTACCG
This sequence comes from Tillandsia fasciculata, assembly GCA_029168755.2. Lineage (NCBI taxonomy): Eukaryota > Viridiplantae > Streptophyta > Magnoliopsida > Poales > Bromeliaceae > Tillandsia > Tillandsia fasciculata. The sequence continues at coordinate 5,620,212 of CM054946.1, read as the reverse complement.
AGGATGTATATTAAAAGATAATGAAACATACAGCCTTCAGTAGCTAGTGTTGCCATCTTTTTTAAATTTTCAAACATTTATTCTATGTGGTTTCATATTTGATAAAATTGTGATGCAACATGATTGAAAGTAAAGGACAATTTCCTTCCAGATTTTTTAAAAAATTATTAAGGTATTAAAGATTGTAAAAATCCTAACATTTACCAGTACAGTTGATCGAATATAATTTTATATGAAAAAATAAAAAAATTAACAACAAATGCCAACAAGGCCTTAGGAAGGGAAATTAATAGGATTCTTAGTGGTAAGGCATGGGATGTCGTTAGGTGGGGATAAGATTCAAGTTCTAGTGGGATGACTCATAAATATATAAAAAAAATTAAGAAACATTTTCATTGCGGATTTCTTGTGAAATATCTATACGAAATAAGTCCCTATCTTTTCCCCCTCATAAATGTAATCAACTTTTCCCCCCTCATAAACACTGTTGGCATTTAATCAAATCAAATCAGGTGTCTACCATAGTTAGTTAATTCGGATTCGGCAAAAATTCGGTATGGATATAATACGGATAAAATTCGTATCATAATTTTAAAATTCATTGAAAAATTCGGCTAAAAAACGGGCTCGTCAATTATTCGGATACGTAATTTATACGGAAATAATACGTTCACTAATTAAAAATTCGGAATAAAAAATTCGGCTATTAAATTTAAAAAAAATTAAAAAATTTATACTATTAGTATAAACAATTATAATTTTTTAAAATAATTTAATCACTTTATTTTAGAAATAAATAAAATATTCATTTAGAACAAAAAAAATATAATTTTAAATTATTCCCGAAAAATAATTTTAATTCGGATTTTCAATAATTCGCGAATAATTCGCGAATAATTCTTGAATAATTTGTGAATTAACTAACTATGCTTTGAAAAAGAACGAATTTTTCATCCAAAAATTCGTAATTCGTGAATAATTCGCGAATAATACTTTTTGACTCAAAAATTCGCAAATTATTCCGAATTTTTGGAAGAAGTCGGAAACGGCACATTTAATTCGGATTCTCTCGCAAATAATTCGCGAATTAACTAACTATGGTGTCTACAATCGGGTTCAATCCGATTGTTATTATGTTATCTAATTAGACGAGATTTAATTTCTCTTTTAATTTGAAAAGCTAAGTGAAAAAGCTAATTAGATAGATTTTCTAGCCAAAAATAACAAATAATAAACCAACTCGGCCTAATTTTCATCTTATTTTTAAGCTGTTGGAAATTTCTATAAATATGGAGATGATTCTCCTATTAGGACTGAAAATTTTTTTGCCAACAATTTGTGTACCTCCTTGAGAGAGAAAAACCGGTTATTTACAAATCTAACCTCCATAACAAATATTTTTATAAAAACAGGCCTTCTAAAAATTTATTTGTAGAAATTAACCTGCTGGTGTTTGGGTATCTAAATGCGGTGAATCATTCACCGTTTTCTTAAAAAACGGTTAATGGTTCACCGCATTCAGAGGATTTAATATAGTCCTATAAACGCGGTAAACCATTCACCGCTTTTAAAAATTATAATAAAAATAATTATTTAATAATAATAATACTCATAATTATAATAAAAACAATTTTATTATAATAATTATTAATTTTATTATAATTATATATTGAATTGAAATAACTAAAAAAAATAATATAAAAATGATATAATTATATAATATTTATAAATAAAAGTAATAAAATAATAATAAAAAATAGCCTTATCTAAGATCAAACAAATAATATTAAGTTTATCCATATTATTTTATTTATCACTTAAAAATATTATAAAATATTGTTCATAATATATAATTTTTATACCGATAAAGTAATATAAAATAATTTTTCATAATAATATTGTATACAGTAATATTTTTTATCTGAAATGGAAAGTGATGCAAAGATTATAAAAATAAAATGAAAAGGTGATGCCTTCTGAAGGAAAGAATAATAATAATTTTTTTCTCTTAATTAACACACAAATTTATAAAAATATTATTAAGCTACATTTTTTTTCTAATCTATCAAAATAAGATTATATTAGATTTTTTTTTTTAGAAAGAATGTTAACTTGGGAATATTTTTTTAAATAAGATTAGATAGGGTATTGTAAATTTTAAATAATTTTTTTTTAAAATAATATTATTAAGCTATATTTTTTTTCTAATCTATCAAAATAAGATTAGATTATAATTTTTTTTTTTTAGAAAGAATGTTAACTTGGGAATATTTTTTTAAATAAGATTAGATAGGGTATTGTAAATTTTAAATGAAAGCGGTGAATAATTTTTATAAAAGTATAAATCTTCTAAATGCGGTGAATAGTTTACCGCTTTTAACTTTATTAGATAAATCATTCACCGCATAAAATTATTTTTATAAATAAATTTGTCTGATGACTATTTTTTAAATTATAAAATTTTATAAGATTATTTATAAAAAAAAATTCGAGAAAAACAATATCCACTATTAACCTATTGATCCTCGGATTTTGAACGGTAGATTATAGGCCCTAGCTTATTTGTAATTTGGTTTATTGAGGATTTAGAGTGTTGGTAGAAAAGTTCACTCAACTTCCGCCAAAAAAATATATATATATATATAATGGAACATTTCCGCTGCATCCCACATACATAATGAAAAATATGTTCACAATATATCCCAAATAACTTTTTCTGTCTTATATTAAATGATGGTATATTATTCATGCTCAAACACTTAAAATGCAATTCCATTCCAAATATTTTAGAGCTTATTTTTGAGCAAATTATTTACAATCCCATAACATTCTTCCTTTTCACTCTTTATCAAAGTCAGAGAACTATGAACAACTATGTACATTAATAGAATTATGCATTTGTGGTACATATGTTTGAACTGCTAGGTTAAGAAGATTCAATTATCATCAGAAGAATCACAGGTCTAGCAATTTGCTTCACCTTTGCTTCTGGGATATGGGATTACATCCCTAACATCATTGAGGCCACTAATAAACATAACCATGTTCTCGAAATTGATGCTGAAACCTGAATGCTTGACAGTCCCGTGCCGACGTAAATCCAGATACCACTCCAACTGTTTCTGAGGCAAAGCAAGCTCTTCAATCCTGGTTTAAAAAAAAAATTCAATAATGCTTTAGAAATTTTGGATCATCAATAGAAATCTGCCTTCATTATGATCGGCTCATTGAAGCATCAGCTCATTTTGGAAAATTAGTCCCTGTCGTCGATGTTTGATCTAGAACTGAAAAGTTTTAACTGAAAATTCGTCTGTGAGTACGATGTAGAAACTTAACCTCGAAGTTAATGCATCAATCCTCTCCTCTTTTTGCATTCCACTAGCTACAACACCAGCCTGAAAATTATATTTGTTGAAAAGGTATTAGAAAAGGATGAGAAGGCATTCAAAACTATCAAGAACAAGACTTACAAAAATGAACTTCAACCTTCATTGAAGGACTAATATTCATCTTCGGAAGCGCTAGGCATTACCTTTGGAACAATGATGTCGAATGCAATAACGGTCCTTCCATCATCACATAATCGTGCATTAAATGGCTTGAGTTCTTTTGGATATTCATATATGATGACTGGTTGTTTGTAGAGTTCATCAGCCAAATAGCTGCAATCATAATACATAAAATTAAAGAAAATTGAAAAAATAACAAGATTACGATATAGCAAATGAAGGAAACGATATTGATACCTTTGGTGTTCATTTGATAGATGAACGCCCCACTCTTCTTTTGATTCAAATGTTCTGTCGGTCACCTGACAATCAATTTCAAATATCTTTAAGTTTTATTAACATAGATTCAATTTAGTCCACAACCTTTCAATTGTTACTATTGGGTCCCTAAACTTTAGGTTTTGTTTTGATATACCACTTTCAATCAAGTCCATCCAATTAATTTAACAGAGATACCCATGTAATTGTCAACTAGCATGCCGCATAAGCAAACTGTTAACTTCTCGTATGGTAATTGCATGGGCATTTTGGTGAAAATAAGAAAAATTGCATTGGAATGAGAATATAAGGGACCCAATTGAGGCATTGAAATTTGAATGGTAGGATTGCAAACCACCTTCTTAAGAATCTCTAGTGTTTCGGCATAGCTAATTCTCGCAAAAGGACCAGATACCACAGATTGAATGCGATCAATACACTTATCATCGGTTCTTGATGATAAGAATTTTAAGTCATCAGAACAATCTGCCAAGATCGAAGAACATAGGGATTTCAAGCAATCCTCTGCACATTTCATTGCATCCTGAAACAACAATTAGACTAGTTACTATTAAAAGAGAGGAAAGAGAAAAGACAAAGAAGATTCTTAAATGAAAATGGTAACGAGAACATTTTTATATTTTTTAAGAGAAGATAATATAAATATTTATAATGTCTATAATTGTAACACCCAATAATTCCACATCGTATATTATTGGAGAGTGTAAGAGGCTTATATATAACAGGCAAACTAGAATTAATAACTTTAGGTTAAGTATTTTGGGTCGGTGGATTAGGCCCAACAAATAATTAATGCTAACGGACTAATGCTAACGGACTCGATCAAAAAATAGAACAACTTAATAATGCTAGGATTAGAAAAATAAATCTAAACACCATGAAAAGAAACTACTGGGATTTAAGTGCCCATAGGCACAGTCCATATTTACTATATCGTATCGTGCTAACAAAATATCGGTACCATACAGTTCCTGTGCCGATGACACAGCTCAATACTCACTATTTCTTTAAATTAGTAAGTAATTTTCTCAATAAAGTTCAAAGTTCAAAAGGTTTGATGAAAATATATAATAAACAATTAGAATATTTTATTGCTAAAGAATGGAGATATGTGACAACTAGAATTTCTTAACAGATGTAGGGTCGAATTGCCTTTTGTATTGATGACAAAGTAAGTCATGAATATTACCCAAAAAATTGATCTAACAGAAAAGAGGTTCAGACATATATATTAACACTCTCACTCATATACATAATAGATATGAAAAATACATGGAATTGATAGGTGAGGTAGTGGACAAAAATTCAACTGAGATACCATATTAACCAAAAGATCGATTTAGTAGAAAATGTGCCAGTAATATTTATTAGCAATGAATATATACTCATCTCTACTACTTTCCGAATGTATGTGCTAATGATTATAAGCAAGCATCTAACACAAATATAGAAGAAAAAAATGCTTTTGTTACTGACTGAAACCGTAGAGCGTGTTTTATATATAATCATGGACTGAAAGCAAGTTATTTATGAGAACTCTGGTTTCTATATAATAGTGGATTTATATGACACACAACTGTAGACCAAAAGTGGAGGAAAACTCATTACTTGGTTCATCGTATAATGCATCATATTAGCAAAGAATTCTAAATGTGAGGCTAATGAAAATGAATGCAATTTCAAAGCAAGAAAATAATGGATGACAAAATGTTTTAACCAAAGAATATTGTCGAACAATTTCTTTTTTAGAAAAACAAAGAAAAGTAGAATACAAAATTTTCCAATTGTGCAAGATAGCCTAATTTACCAAACTGTTAAACTGCATCTTCTTTGTCCACCAAACTCGACTCAAATTAACTTGAGACATCTTTAACCAACATAGAGTGGGATGGGCTATATTACTCTTTAGAAAATATACTATGACCTGCTATACCAATTTTCCTTTGCCACTAGATACTATTTTAAGCTACCACGGCACCTAAATCTGTTGGTCTTAATTCTTTCCTAGTTAGCTGTTACCCTGTCATTCTCAGATTCCTTTGCTAACCTAATATCATATATTTTGATTGCTTTGAGGCATTGGATCGTATTCATCTCTAATCCTCTTTATTTTATTAGTAGTCATCAACTAATAGAAGTAGCAACCACTGATTCAGCAAGTATCCTAGATTTTCAAATTATTCTCAGGCTGTCATAAACGAGACACCCATATCACTAGCTAGGACAATTTTAGATTGATTGTGAAAGCGAAAAAGTTTAATAGCATACCTCCGCTGCAGCGAAAGCCAGTTCGACCTCAATCGTTGACGATTCCGCCAAATTCTTTGTTGGTTGAGAATCTTCTGCTTGAAATATCGGACCACATGTGTAGACAGAACTAAGGGCGCAAGCATAGGTTTCGAGATGAAGCCCAGGAAAAGATGAAAGATAAGCTGGCCGGCCAAAAAAATCTTTGGAGAAATCCAGCTTTCTATGTTTCACTGCTTTCTCTTGTTCTTCTAACTGTTGTGCTAGCTCGTTGGCCTTTTGAACATCACGTTGTGCAGCGATTAGTGCCTCCTTATTGCTATCGCTTCTCTTCAACTCTTCAATTCGTTTTTTTTTGTCCCTGATAGCCACCCTAACTAGTTCCAGACTAATGGCATCACGATCTTTTGTCGAACCTCCCATTAAACCATCCTCAGCATTGTTAAAAAGTTGTGTAACAAAAAATTTCTTTTGGTGCGGATTCATATCAGTTGTTGTGATAATGGGCATATGCACAAAGAGGAAGCCATTGTTATGGAAAAACGTATGTGTAGTATGAATCAAGGTATTGCGGACACGAGTAAGCGAGGCAACCTGCAAAAACGTAGGTGTAGCATGAGTTATCGATTTGCAGAGTGGTAGGAGAACCGCATGTAAATGTTTCATGCTTTCTCCTTCCTGGTCAGGAGCAGATATTTCGAAGCATTTTTCGACAAGGAAAAGCAACCAGCAGAAATTCAGAAATATTTCAACCATTTTAACAGAGTATATATCCAATTATGTTGATGAAACTGTAATGACCCTGCCTATTAGCAATAATAACTTGTTGGACCCAAACTACCGGCCCAAAATGTTAAAGCCCAGTTATTATTACCAGAGCAGATATTTCGAAACATTTTTCGACAAGGAAAAACAAGCAGCAGATATTCAAAAATATTTCGACTATTTTAACCGAGTATATATCAAATTATCTTGATGAAACTAAAACGATCCGGCCCATTAGCAATAATAACTTGTTTGACCCAAACCACCGGCCCAAAATGCTTAAGTCCAGTTATTATTACTAGTGTCCATGGTCTAATATAGTAATATCCATGACCCAGTTATTATTACTAGTGTCCATGGTCTAATATAGCAATATCCATGATAACGACGTCAGCCCAATCACTCGTTAGGGCTTGTCATTCAGACTTGACCGGCTGGCCGATGATTGGCTTTGATACTAAATGTAATGACCCGACCACTAATAATAATAACTTGTTGGACCCAAACCACCGGCCGAAAATGTTTAACCCCAATAATTATTGTCCATGATCTCTTATATATCCAATCACAATCCATTCCCATCCAATGTGGGACTATTGGGGTGTGACAGAAACAAAGTAAAACCTCGACAAAGTAGGCAAGAGGTGTCCAGCTTAATTAAACTAAATAGGATAGTTATGAGAACCAATAATGAAGTGGAGAGGAAGCTTCAAGCGCGTACAAGATAAGACTCAATTTTTAGTTCAACTGTTGGTTAGCCATTAGAAATTTACCGTCGTTGTGCGAGCACGAAAATGTGGGTAAGATCTTAATGACTCTAAAGATAATCTCGTCTTCGATAGTGGATATTTCTGAGGATCAACACTTCCGACATGTAAAAGTTTGTCCACTTTAAGCTCTACGGCATACTTTCCTCGCATTTGCACCTTCTCTATCACACCTTCCACTAAAATTGAAGTCCCGATTGCAGTAACTTGCTCAAGAGGACATATCGACGATTCCACTACTACCTGAAAGACGTCAAACATAATACGATACAGATTAAGACAGATGAATAGCTAAGCAATTTTAAGACCCAGTTACTCCTGTGAGATTCATCTTGTTATATCCAACTAATTCATTAACTCTATTGAAATAATGTTACAATTGGATATCTCTTTATACCATGATGTCAGTTATGGGGCCTTTTAGAAAAGAGATATTCCGGTTAATTTTTTTCCTTTTTATAATTATTTGTCATTAGTCTCAGGGGTTTCACGCACAAAAACATTTGGAACCATAATGCTTATTGAGCATACAAATTTAATAATCCAAACCTGAAGATTAGCAACACAAGACCCATCATTGATCCTCACGTACGCGACCGATGGCATGACCTTCTTGAGCTCTAGTTTGATCCCTCTGTGCTTCTCTGGCACATTTCCGCGCCCCATCATGTTTGCGATGGATCGGAGGATGGGGATTCTGGAGAAGAGAACCTCCGAGCAAGTGGCGTCCCTCTCCGCCACCACCACAGGGGGCGGCATTTGTGGCGAGGTCCGGGGCGCATCGCTCTTCGGCCTCACGGCGGAGGATTTTACCCAACCCCCGACTGCGACCCTCTCGCCAACTAATCCGAGGCCGTTGTCAGCCCGGGCGACAATCGACCGCAGCGCCGTGCGGCCGGAGTACGCAAGGCGTTCGACGGATTGCCGAGGTGGGTTTTCGGCGGCGACGGATTGTGGTGGTGAGGCCATTTGTTGGTAGATTAGGAGGAAGAGGGAGAGGATGGGGGGATTGGAGAGTGATTGGTGTGGGAAGATGGAGAAAGGGGTAGGGTTTATATAAGAAGGGTGTAGGGGAAAATGGGGACTTGGTGGGAGAGGAAGAATGCTTTGCTTTGGAAGCTATGCTTTGGAGGGAGGGAGGGAGGGAGGGAGGGAGAGAGAGGAAGACAAGGGAAGGCATCCTTCAGCAGCTGGGGGAAGTCTTCCGAAGTAGAAGATTTGGGCATTTCTTGACAGAACGGCTTTTGGCGGGAAATAGTTTGGCTAACGAACAAAACGCTCGCTTTCATTTTACGCTATCTCTCATCTGTGCCCCTACATAAAAAATTATGTAAAAATTTATAAAATTTATCTTAATTATTATTTATTTTAATTTGACAATCTAACTTTTAAAATTTTTAATTTTTTATTTAATTTTATTTAATTTAATTGATTTGATTTATTAATGACTTTTTTATTTCAAATTTTAAATTCATCGTTTACTTTTTAAATTTAATTAGTAAATTTTATGTAGTTTCTATGACTATAAGCAATTAATTTTGTGTCAAAAAAATCGTCAAATAACTTGAAATCAAACAAATTAAAATATTAAATATTAAAATCAAAATTTTGAAAGGTTGTATAGTCAAATTAAAGTGTTCTACTTTGAATAAAATCCTTATATTTTTATAAAAAAGTTATATTAATTATCCCTCTGGTACCCCTACGTTTTCAAATTGCTCTAAAATTCACGATAATTGATGAATTAGGTTGTGATACTAGAATAACACGAGTTGGTATATCACAGTGGTCCATATCTTAACATTATTCAATTACCAACTCCAAAATTTGCTAAAACATTAGATAAAAAAGATTTTCTAATTTGCCCTACGTCAAAATTAATAGTTTTTAAAATAATTTTAGTCGATTTACATGATTTTACTCTATTAATTATAACTTGTCCCATTTGCTTATTTTACAAAGCTTATAACTGAATTCAACAATCATTTTAAACCTATTTAAAAAAAATAATAATAAATTATAGGAGGTAATTGATTTAATTTTTAATGTACGAAAGATTTGAGGCAGAGGTGAACTGAAAGTTTTTTATTTTTTTATTTTTTTTTATTTTTTATTTTTTATTTTTTGATTTAGCCAAATTATTTTATGGGATGTTAGCGAGGGATGATTTTGCCAGCTGCCAGTGCACCTGCACCACTGCCAGTCGGCCATGTCTTTTTTTTGTTTTTTTTCCTGCTCGTGCAGTTTTATCCTAATAAACTTTCTTTTCGTACCGTTACACATTTTTACAATGTTGCTTTTGCACATTTTTAATATATTGGCAAATTTGTTGGACCTTTTGGAGTGCCTATTGGAATCAATCAATAGCTTTCATTATAGATAATCTATTACTTACAAGCAAGAGACTCTTTAAGTCCATTTTCTAAAGAAAAATACTGACTCTACTACTCAAATAGACTTGGAATGTTACAGGCCAATATCCTATGATTTAGTCTTAAACAATGCTATTCATAGGTGTATGATATATATTTTATTCATCTAAAAATAAAGTTTTTTTTACTTGTCATTTCGAAATAATTAGTAAAATTCATCTTATTCTAGATGGATGGATATAAAATTTACACCATATTTTAAAACGTACAAAAAGCTTTTTTCTTTAATCTTTAACCCTCTGGGGGTTTTAGTATTAAAAAAAATTAATCCTATTGAGTGTTTAGACTACCCTGCAGAAGCAACCCTTAAATGGTAAAATTGGAGTATTATTACTCAAAATGGGTTGATGGGTTAAGATCTAGCATTTCTCTCTTTTGATTAGAAAATGATTTGGGATTTGCCTACTATCAAATTTTTACAATATTTTATATGCACCGATGTACAATGTCTTATTAGTTTTTTTTAACGACTACATTATTAGCTTAAAAGAAAGTCTGGCGGAATAAAGTCATGTTCAAAACGATGGGAATTATAATCGAAGTGGAGGGAGACCAATTGGCATGAGTCATAATCGAGACACGTTGGCACTGTGTCTATACATTTTAAGTAATTGATTGTATTTTAATAGCTAAATCTATTGGAATTAATGGTGTAAAGCGGTGAACTTTTGCAAATTACAAAGTTCTGGTAAGTAATAAGGCTCGAAGATTATTCCAATAATTTTAAGGGTGTTCGAGAGTTAACCGGGTGTTTTCAACACAAACTAGACGCGACAATAGACTTCGAAAATTCAAAACTGTAGATTTCACATTAAGTACCGATACCTAAGAGCAAGTACTAGAACTTAGCTATGCAGAGGAGAAACAAATGTTTGGGTTTTGTGGAACTAGGGCTTGATATAGGTATTTATATTTGGAATAGTATGCATATCAGTTATGATGTTGTCGAGTAGTACTCAGTAAAAAAATGAGAAGTCCAACATTCGGGTTGTACAGAACTGGCGGAGGAGTACAAAAGTTGAGGGCCGTGTATCAATACTAAAATCTGAGTACCGGTAGTCCAAGCTGCGGAAAGCAACTATTGGGAAGAGTTAACCATAGTTAATTAGGAGGTTTAAATAGAGTTAATACAACCCTATAACTCTTTAGGAGGAATCAATGAAACGACAACCAACTACCCACCCTCTCATCCTTTTTTTCTCATTCTCTCACTCTCGCCCTCTCTTTCTCTTCCTTCTCTTCCTAGAATCCAAACGCGAGAGAGACCTAGCCTTGGAAGATCTTAAGGTTTGATCTCTTATATAGGAGGCTAGGAAGTGGTGGAGGGTTAGCTAAGGATAAGGAATACCACTGAAGAGGGTGATATCTCACCTACTTCATTGTTACTTTGAGTTAGAAGCATGAGTAGTGTGAGTAATAAGAGAATAAAATGATTTCTTGCATGTAAGGCATAAATTAGGGTTTTCACCCTTATATAGGAAAATGGGAAAAAAAGTGTATGCATGGATGGCAATGGAAATCTAGAGATAGGTTAAAATGTGTGGCTAGGTATTACCTAAGGTGAAAACATAGGGATATATGAATTCTAAGTTAAATGTAAATTAGAGAACAAGTTGGTGATTATTGGACATGTGTTACAACCTTAGAAGTCATTAAACTTAGGGTGTCATGATGAGTCATGTCGTGACCTTCCGAAAGTATCAATAGGAGTGTCAATCACCCTCGACTCCCTCATGTGCATTGGGAGGCCTGATCTCCCTCGACTTCCATTATGCATTGGAGTGTCGATCCTCTCGATTTCGCATGTGGTACTTGGAGGATTGATCTCCCTCGACTCAAAGTGCTCATCAATTGGAGAGCAGTATGATCTCCCTTGGCTCTCCATAAAGTACGTATATTATCGAAATAGAGAATAGTACGATCACCCTCAGCTCTCCATGAGGCATGCGTGTTAAACGATTGGAGAGTAGCACGATCTCCCTCGGCTCTCCATGAGGTTTAGTGTGATGCATAACCAATCAATTGGATGGTTAGGGACATGCGATTAATGGGTAAACCTATAACAACTGGCATGGTTGCATATTAGTTAATGAGTCATTGTAGTTGTAAATTCAATTATCGCATTTCTAGTATAAAATTATTTATTGTTATTCATACCTCGCTTCTAATGCTTCTTTTGGACCAAGTGAGTGTAGAGCATTATTCTTTATGGTTGTACCCACTAAAAAGTAATTGTAGTTCTCACTCCCTATCGTTTACTTTTTTTCAGATTCAAGTGTCGTCGGTGAGGCGCATGACCGTGACAAAGGCATCACAGAGTAGTAGACCTAGCAAGGTCTAGGTGTACCCCATTTTGTAGCTAGAATGAAACTTATAATATTTTGAGATAACAAAGGATGTAATTGTAAATGAAGTTTCATTTTTAGTTTGAATGCACCAACTTTTTTTAGTCTTGAAATGTTCGAATTGATTTTTAGTTATGAAAATCGTGAACACTACAACCACGGTCAAGGCCGAAAAATAGATGGAGGACCCGACCGACCAGGAAGGCCGAGGGCGAGAGTTATGATTCTGGTAAAAGGAATAAGAAGGGCAAGTGCCCTGATTAACTGATGAGTGAGATTCGGCTGAGAGCGCTCGACTATACGCGGGCCCACCAGAGCCGAGCGTAGAACGTACGAACAGATCGGAAGGCAATAAGTCGATTGAAGGGAAGCAAATGAAATATTACCATCGGATATGGGAAGATGTGGAGCAAGGAATATAAGAAAACTTCACATTTAATGTGCCGACGTACATACAGCTCGAAAGAAGAGCAAATACAAAAGTGTTTCAGAAAAGGAAGAGTCACAGTCGGAACGCTCCATTAAAAGGTTGAAATATACAACTGTCTTTAAACTGGCAGCGACCAAACACCGCTTGCAGGAAATCGAGACGCCTGATCACCTTTGGAATCGACAGAAGTGGGAGTGAGAGAGAGTATAAAGTCTCTATTAACTCCTTGCAAGCAATGGGAGAAGATCATGCGGTCCCTCCTGGAAAAGAAGGGAGGTCGACCTCGTAGGAAGGCTGGTCAGAGCAGGATAACACCCATCTCTGGTAGGGAAACTGGATGCTGGGCGGCTCGAACTCCTTCAATCCCTCTGGATGGAGGCGAAGGACAGTCTCCTCACCGGCATGATATTCATAAGCATAACCACCCGTAAGCGGTTGAAAATCGGTCCGACCACTGGCCGTAGGATCCCGGATCGGTAGGTCACACATAGGGGCTTCACCGAAAAAATCCCCATTAGAATTCCAAAATGGAAAGAAGCTTTTATTGGCCGGCGTCACAATGCCGCCTGATTGAGATTGAGCAGCTTCCTTGAAAGTACCATCAGAGACGAAAAAACTACGACCGGAACATCGGCGTAACAATAGCATAGGAGTCGTCATGAGAGAGGAAGTGTTAAGGATTTTTATATTGGCATTTTTCGTAAAGTGTTTTGAGTCTTGAAGATTGAAGTTGAAGAATTGTTGATCACATACATCAATCTCAAGAAGAATGGATTCAAAATAATCAGGTACGTTTAACTAAATATTTTTGGTGATTTGAATACATTCTTATAGTTTAGAAACACTTGGAAAAATTTTCATTGTATAAAAAATCAAAATTGGACATTTTACACGTTCAGGATCCGGACCAGCCAAATCCAGTCCGAACCCCGAACATGGTTTGGTTCATGCGGAATTCCAGTCCGGATCATCCACATTTCAATCCGGACCCCAAACCTAGTGTTTGTTAAATCGCATGAATCAGTCCGGATCAGGTCATTCCAGTCCAGACCCCAAACTGCTTTTTCAGGAAATTCTCTGAAAAAAGACGACAGTTCGAATCAGTCAAATCCAGTACGGACCGCCGTGCGGAAAAAATTCTGTTAAGTCAGTTTTTTATTCTTATCTTTTTCCAAAAGGTTTCTAACCTATAAATAGACCCTAATATCATTTTTTAGGGTATTCCTAATTATTCCAAAGGGTCCTAAATTTCTTATATCCCCAGAAGAAATAAAAGGTAATCCACGTATAGAGAAGAAAAGGTAAACACCGTTTATTTTAGGTTTTCTTTCTCTATTGATCAATTTGATTCTAGGGTCAAAACTCTTAATTTTCTGTGGAATCAAATTGATGAATACTTAGATGGTGTTTTCCTTGTTTATCTATATGATCTAAGTATTCGATTATCATCACCACCAATAAACAAAACAACGATTTCCAAAAGGACAATCGGTGCGTGGATTCGCGTGGCCTTGTGGATTCAAGGTGCTACCGCTTTCGTGGATTCGGAGCGAGGCGCGTTCGTGTGATCGATACGTGCTACATTGGTGAAGACTGTGGATTCGGTTGGACGTAGTGGATTTGGCGTTGGACGCAAATCATGGATTCGAGGCGCGTTGCGGAGCGAGCGGAGAAGATCTACTCGGAGCGTATGGAAAAGGTTGAGTCGTAGTGTTACGGTATATCACCTTGTACGTGTTTAATCTTAGTGAATTTCACCGTGTTATCGGTCTCATGGTTTTTTACTCCTGTGACGGAGTTGTTAAAATAAAATCTTGCGTACTTTATTTATTTACAGCATTGGGTTATTTTTATGCAAAGATTTCCAAATTTTGTTGTTCACACCTATTCACCCCCCCTCTAGGTGATTTTTTTTCCCTATTTAGATCCATTATCCCATAACCCACAAGTGGTATCAGAGAAGGAATAGGGTTGTAAATAATGGTTGAAGGTGAAAACATCAATAGACCACCGTTCTTCGATGGAACAAATTATGCCTATTAGAAAGTACGCATGAGAGCGTTCTTGATTTCCATCGATGAACGAGTATGACAATCAATTGAGTTTGGATGGACAAATCCTATTGAGATGATTGCTGATGATGTTCTCACCATCAAACCTAGGTCGAAATGGACCAAGGAAGGGATTGATGCTTCTTCTTACAACGGCAAGAGAATTAATGCTTTATTTAATGCTTTGTCACAAACTGAGTTTTCTCGCGTCTCGGCATGTGAGACCGCGAAAGAAATCTGGGATACTCTACAAGTTACACATGAGGGTACAAGTTTAGTGAAGATTCAAAAACTGCAGATGCTTACGAGCAAGTTTGACTCTATTCATATGGCAGAAAATGAATCTTTCACAGATTATTATACACGATTGCAAGACATCGTAAATACATCTGCTAACTTGGGACAGAAAATTCCAGAATCGAAAGTTGTAAGAAAGATTTTGAGAACTCTTCCCGAAAGATTTCGCCCTAAGGTTGCAGCCATTGTAACAGTAAAACATCCGGACGAGATCAAAGTAGAAGAATTAGTTGGTGCACTTCAAACTTATAAAATGACTTTTCCTACTAACTATTCTTCTGGAAAGCCTTCCTCTTCTTCTAAGTCTTCAGGTATCGCATTGAAATCAACAAAAGAAGAAGACGCGAATACATCCTCTTCAGACGCTGATGATAATTTATCTATGGAGGATTCGAGAAATAGCTTGCATTCTTGACAAGAAAATTTCGCCGAAGTTTTCGAAGGAAAAATTCAAGCAAACCATCATCCTTCGTTAAGTCCAAGAAAGGCAAAGAATTTTCAAGCTTTAAATCAAGAAAGCAAGAGGGTTCTTCAAAGGACAAGAAGAACACCGAGGGACAGATCCAGTGCTTCAAATGTCGAGGTTTTGGTTATATTTCAACGGAGTGTCCCAACAAGAATCCGTCAAAGAAGAAGACAATGCAAGCCGTCACGTGGGATGACGCTTCCTCCTCTGACGAGTCATCTTCTAGTGATGAGGAAAACAACGCCACGACATTTATTGCGTCCACAACTTCACCCTTCATGTGTTTTTCATCGATTGCATCTGGTTCATTATCCGTTTCTTCCCAAGATGATCAAACGACATTGGATGATGAACCAAGCAATTTCGAAGGTGAAGACTTTACTTTTGCCTACCATAATTTGTTAAAGGATTCTAAGAAATTGGCGAAGCAAAATAAAAGTTTGAGAAGAAGGTTGTGGGATCTTGAAGAACAAACTAAAAAGGCAACCTCTCTCTCAAACGCTCTTGAAGAGGAAAGGGATAATTTGAACAAGATAAGTGTTTCCCTTCAAGAGAAGAACGAGTATTTCGAGAAGGAACATATAAAATTGGTGGATAAAACTAATCACTTCTTGAAGCTCTATTCCGAGGCTCGACAAGAAAAAATAGAGATGACGCAGACCATATTCCAACTTAAAGAAGATTTGAAGAGATTTTCATCAGGAAGGAGCAAGTTGGATAAGTTGCTTGGTCTTGGTCAAACAAATCGTTTGGGCCTTCGATACGATCGAACTGGTGAGGATCCAAGTTCGAGCAGTACAAAGTTTGTGCCACAATCGGTTGCTCCTCTTCCGCTCCTCTTCCGACGGGAATCATTGTAGCCAACGTTGACAAGCCTACCTCATCTTCTTCGAGTTCAACTTTTACCAAGGTATGTCATTATTGTGGTTTTGCAGGGCACATAAGATCAAATTGCAAATATGGAGCCAAACGAACAAATCAAGCACTACTTGCACCAACTAGCATCAAGAACAAGGATCGGAATTCAAGAAGAAATCAACCAAAGGTCAACAATAATTATAGCACATTCCTCAAGACAATATTGTCATGGAAATCAAAGAAAAGTGATTAGTCAAACAAGACGCGTTCACTAAGGAGATCAACTTCACGATCATTGCCGACGTATTCCAAAACTCATAAGGTTTGGGTGCGCAAAGGTGAAATCTTCCCTTGTCTTGTCATTCACACATCACTAGATGCATATGACAATTCGTCTTGATATCTAGACAATGGTTGTTCCCGTCACATGACTAGTGATAAAAACTATTTTCAAACTTTTGAGAAAACCTCGGGAGGACTTGTAGTTTTCGGAGATGGGCGATCTTCAAAAACAGTTGGCAAACAATCACTATTCCAGATGGCCCAGTTTTGAAAAATATTTTATATGTTGAGGGCCTCAAGACTAACCTCATAAGCATTAGTCAATTGTGTGATGATGGTTTCACAGTTAGTTTTTCTGCGATAAAATGCCTTGTAACTGAGGTAAACCAAACATTCTTTTTGAAAGGGGTTGGGTCACAAATAATTGCTATAAAGTTTCTAGTAAAACTTTTGAACATTGTAACCTAGTTTCACTTGGCACTGAGACTCTTTGGCATGAAAGACTAGGTCGCATGAACTTTAAGGAACTATCTAGAATTACACATAAGGATGTTGTTAGATGTGTTCCTAAATTGAACTTCAAAGAAAACATTGTGTGTGGTGGTTGCCAAAAGGGAAAATAAACTAGATCCACTCATAAGAATTTGAACCATGTAGGAACAAAATGCCCATTAGAATTATTGCACATGGATTTAATGGGGCCAACTCGTCAACCTAGTTTGGGTGGAAAATGGTACATATTTCTCATGGTTGATGATTTCTCTAGATATTCATGGGTAGCATTTTTAAAAGAGAAAGCGGATACTTTTGATTCTTTTCATGAGATTTGTCATCGGATTATGATTGAGAAAAATAAAAAGATTATCCGTGTTCGCAGTGATAGAGGTGGAGAATTTATAAATTCAAAATTCATTGATTTTTGCTTTTCAAACGGCATAAAACATGAATTCTCCGCACCTTATACACCGCAACAAAACAGTGTAGTTGAGCGCAAAAATAGAGTTGTACAAGAGATGGCGCGTGTTATGCTTCATAGCCGGAAACTCCCTTTATATTTTTGGGCTGAAGCAGTTAACACCGCGATCTATGTGATCAATCGTATCTATTTGCGCCCGGGTACTTTAAATACTCCATATGAACTATGATTTAGTAGAAAACCAAATATCAAGTATTTTCGTATCTTCGGGAGTCATTGCTACATTTTGCGCGATCGTGAAAATCTTAGAAAATTAGACTCTCATTGTGACGAAGGAATTTTTATGGGTTATTCAACAAATAGTAGAGCATATCGAGTATACAATCTTAAATCTAAAACGATGATAAAATCAATAAATGTTAAAGTAGATGAAGCTTTTCATTTTTCTTCTGATAAATCTACTCTTGATATGTCTCTTGATGATAAATTAATTACCAATGATGTTCCATCTATGCATGATAAATCTTCTAAAAATTTTGATGTATCTAATGGTTCTACTAGTTCATCTAATGTGCAGGATTCATCACATATTTCCTCGAGTACCCCTTTACCTCAAACGCTTCGTATCTCCAAGGACCATCCCGGAACAAATATTATTGGAGATCCTCAAGGAGTTAGAACTCGGAGACAATTGGAATGTGGAGTTGCATGTTATGTCTCCATGATTGAACCAAAGAATATTGATGAAGCTCTTCAAGATGATTATTGGATTGAAACAATGCAAGAAGAGCTCAATCAATTTGAAATGAACAAAGTCTGGGAATTAACGAAGCTTCCTAAGCAACAAAATATCATTGGTACTAAATGGGTTTTCAAGAACAAGAAAAATAAAGACGGTACCATTGTGAGGAACAAAGCATGATTGGTTGCTCAGGGCTACTCACAGATTGAAGGAATAGGCTTTGATGAGACATTCGCCCCGGTTGCCTGTCTCGAGTCCATTCGTATCCTTTTCGCTATTGCTTGTCATTTTAAAATTAAGCTTTTTCAAATGGACGTTAAGAGCGCATTTTTAAATGGTTTTCTAAATGAAGAAGTTTATGTGGCTCAACCGAAAGGTTTCATTGATCATAAACTTCCAAACCATGTTTTTCGATTGAAAAAGGCTCTTTACGGACTAAAACAAGCACCGCGAGCATGGTACGAAAGATTAACGAAATATCTTTTGAAAAAAGACTATACTCGAGGGGAGCCAATCGGACACTCTTTGTGAAGCATTTTTAGGACAATTTCATTATGGCTCAAATCTATGTGGATGACATTGTGTTTGGAGCTACGAGAAACAATGATGCTTCAAAATTCGCCGAGACAATGGAAAGCAAATTTGAGATGTCCATGATGGGTAAGCTTACTTATTTTCTTGGATTGCAGGTTAAGCAAAGTAATGATGGCATTCATTTGTGTCAATCCAAGTATGCGAAGGAGTTGGTCAAAAAATTTGGATTAGAAAATTCTAAAGACTTTCCGACTCCTATGGGAACTAGCAATAAGGGATTAGAAAGTGAATCTCAAGGAGATAGTGTAGACGAGAAACTTTACAGAAGTATGATTGGAAGTTTACTCTACCTTACGGCTAGTCGCCTGGATATTTCTTTCAGTGTTGGGATTTGCGCAAGATATCAGTCAGCACCGAAGGAAATTCACCTGAAAGCGGTGAAAAGGGTCATCCGGTACGTAAAAGGTACAATCAATTTCAGAATTTGGTATCCTATGGGCACATCTCTCGACATTATAGGATACTCAGATGCCGATTGGGTTGGATCAGTGTATGATCGGAAGAGCACGAGTGGTGCATATTTTTACCTTGGCCATTGTCTTGTTGCATGGCATAGTAAAAAGAAAAACTGCATTGCTCTCTCTACTGCCGAGGTGGAATACATTTATGCGGAAAGTTGTTCAACTCAATTGATCTGGATGAAAAGTGTGTTGAGTGACTTCCGCATTCCTGCGGCCTCGGTAACTATTTTGTGTGACAACACTAGTGTCATTAATATTTCCAAAAACCCTGTGTTGCACTCTAGAACAAAACACATTGAACTTAGATATCATTATTTAAGAGAGCTAGTTGAATCAAGTACTTTGCAAATTGCTTATGTTTCAACTGATGATCAATTAGTCGATATTTTGACAAAACCTTTGAATCAAAAATATTTTATTCACTTGCAAAAAGCAACTGGTATGCTTTCTTTGAAATAACTATTTTTTAACCATTGCTTAGGTTAGGTTTTGTTTTGTGTTTTTGTTCTTTTTATTTGTACTATAGAACATTAACTGAGCATCTGTGTAATTGACTTTAATTGCATCCTTTCATGATTAGAGAAGCGTATTATGATTTGGATATCATTTTAACTCATTTGTTGCAATGATCATTTATATCAATTATTTCATCTTTAATTGATCAAAGTCAATCCCTCATTCAATGATTTCTTGGTATTATTTTTATCTTATTTGATAATTGAATTAAGTATGAACACGAGATCAATTTTTGGTTGAATACTTAATATTTTACATAATTGATAGCCAATTGAGGGGGAGTAATTTTTATTTTTCCATGCTCAAAAGATGTGGAAAGAGTTACATCCATTAATGGAGTGTGAAAACTATCACTACATGGAGAAAAGAGCTACCACCTCGGTCGTCCGAGTACTGTGTGCAGCTACCACATGTTTACCAAGCATGGTGTTACTGTTTATTTTATAAAATGCTTATTGGAATACTTGATTCTGTCAAATTCCAAGGTTGGTATAAAGTGGGATTTTTGAATGAAAGATGCTCAAAGAATCACTCCCTAAATATATTGACTAGATAATATTATCTAATTTATTAGGGATTTCAAACATCTATCGATCTTGGTACTTTATTTTCTTTGCTCAATTGATGATTCGATAAATTCATTACTCATAAGATCATGATTGATGTTTTGAACTTGCTCAACTTTAGAGGATATAACTTTTATAAATTTTCGTTTCAAAATTTGGGATATTATTGATAGATTTATTATAATCTATTTCTTTTCATATGAAACGATACTTTTTGTTTAAAATTGATATGCAAGAATGCTAACATACTTTTTTCTGGATTTTCTAGAATTATTTTGAAATTTTTCTGGAGAAAAAGTTGCAATCAATCCAGACTGGATTGTTCAGTCCGGATCCCGAACCATGGGATTTTTTGCGCTAAGCCGATCCGGACTGAATTCTTAATCCGATCCGGACCGCGGCTAGGTTTTAAAACAAAACGAAGGGTTTTCGATTTCCCATTCACTCCAAGTTTTAGTTTTTGCTTTCTAGAGTTTCTCTCTCTAAAACCAAGAGCTATTGGATTTTTCTTGACTCGGTTTCTCTCAATCCAAGTAAGTATTTTGATCAATACTCATCTCATTCACGGTTTTTACTTGTGTTCTTCATAACGTGATGGATTTCATGCAATAATTTCATTTGTGTACGATTTTTGATCAAATTTCTTTTGAAATCTGAACTCTAGATGCCTAAGAGTTGTTTTTATGCTTGTTGTTTATTTTCTAAATAGATTTTTGGGCTTCGATTTCAGAAACTTAGGTTTAATGGCAATTTTGGGATTTTTTGAAAATCAGTGAATTGATCTATTTTCTCAATTTTTTTTGCAAAATTGTCTTGATTCCTAGCTTATACACATGATAAGGATTGTTTTGGTATAATTTTCTAATTTTTTTTCATGTTTTGAAGTTCTTGCTCATGGGACCAAATTTTTAAAAATTCTGGCAACAATAGTGTTTTGCTGGATAATTGTGTTCATAACTGCTTTGGTCAGCACGCATGTGACCAACAAACTGAAGCAAGCAAGAAAAGATCAAGGAGAACCTCAGCCCGTTCTTTCATATGACTCCGAGACTGAATCAAAAGATTGGGAAAAGATAGTCAAGGAAGCAAAACAGGCTGCCGCAGCTAACGATAGGTCCGCATTAAAGAACAAGGAACCTATGGATTCCTGCTCGATGTTAAAGAAGTATGCTAGAATGAAGCAAACAATGGGGATTGGACTTTATATTAATGAGTCTATTGCAGCACCTGAACCCTCGTTACCTACTTCAATGTGTAGACCGGAATCTTTGTGAGTTGAATTACTAGTGGATTGGTAGCTTGTCGGCACATTTTGGGTGTGTTAGAGTTGTCAGTGCGCGACAAGGACACGAAAATCAGATCCGGTGCGAAAAACTGCATAAAGTAGATGTACTGAAGAGCGGTGGTTGTACAGTTATGGTTTGGAGAGCTTTGAGAATACTTTTTTGGTATGTCGGGACCCTCGATTTGCCAAATGGACGAGAAAAATGGACTCAGTGCGAAAAACTGTGCGAAATACACTATTTCTGGATATTTTTGGGCTTAAAATAGTGTTTTGGGTGTTGCTGGGGCTGTGGACCGGGCTCACGACGGCCGGCTCACGAGCCATGCACCGGCGGGTGCAGCGCGGTGCATAGGGAGGCGTGCACCGGGTGTAGGTGGGCTACCGCAGGGCCGGTGCACGGGCGGTGCACCGGGCAGGCACGCGCCGCGCATGCGCGCGCACGCGTGGCGCGCGCTCGCGCCCGCGCCTGGGCCGGGCCTTGCTTGCGCCGCGCATGCGTGACCCCTGGCGGTCGGACCATTTGGTCCGACCCCCCCCCCCCCCTGCACCGGATCGGGTGCAAGGGGGATTGGTGTGAGAGGGGGAGTGGGTGAGGTGTTTTGGTGCACCTCAAGCTCACTTTTGGAGGTTGTTAAGCCTATTTAAAGGAGCTTAATGGCTGGGGTTAGCTCTTTTGGACTTCATCTCCTTCTTAGCTACTAAGGAGTCCATGAAGCAGCCTTCATCTTCTTCTTCTCCACTATCGAAAACACCATTGTTGGAGCTTGGTCATTGCTGGTTTTGGGTTCCACTTCGTTGCATTTTCTTCCAGGAGGTCTCCAGAATTGTGGAAGTGGCATTTTGGGATGATTCTTGCGGTGTTCTCTTCACAACTTCAAGATCTACAACTTTTGTATAGAAGGTGGGACCTAATTGGAGCTCTAAACCAGGTAAATATAGCAATCTTTGAGACACTTATTTTCTATGGAGGATTTTGAGCAGAGGTTAGTGTTTTTACTCCCCTGGGATGTACAAATGGAATTTTAAATTGGTTTTTGTTGGGAAATTTCCAGGACTTAAAGAGATTCAATTTTTGTATTTTCTGGAACTTCAAATTTGGACTCTAAAATAGGTAAATTGAGTCATTTCTGAGACTTTTGTGCACAGCTGAGATTCTGGATGTCGTTTTGAGCAATGTTCAGTGTTTTTGCTCCCTAGGACTGAAGAAGTGGAATTTTAGGCTCATTGTTGCGGGGAATTTACCAGGACTCAGAGACCTACATTTTTTTATGTTGAAGAGGAGGGGTAAATCTTACTACAAACTAGGTAAATTTCATCATCTTTGAAGCCCTTTGTTCAGATTGCAGGTTTGGACAGCATGTGGTAATCTTGGGTTATCTTTTTCTCCTCTTTATGAAATAGTGAATTTCAAGTTGGTAGTTTTCTAGACTTCAAGAGGAACAATTTGATACCTTACTCATGAAATTTGGATAAGAATTGATATACCATCTTTTGTCCCATTTGCAGTACATTGTTGCTGAAAATCTGCATGTAAGTTGGTAATGGCTTAGGTGGTAAATTGAGGGTTTTATATGATTTCGTGGTTAAGTGTACTTGAGGTGGTTAATTTTAAGGGATGAGTATAATCTTAGGTGCAAGATGAACAAGTTTACTTTTGGGTTCAACATGTAAAGGTGTTTCCATTGGAAGTTATTGCAAGTTGAACCTCAGCTTATATTTCCACATCGAAAATTCGGGGTAGTAAGGTGTTCTTTTCTTGGACTCATGAAAAGAGTGATTTTAGTTGTTGTAAACACTTTAGTAATTTGACATTAATTGGAAACCTAAGGAAACAAATGTGGGGCTGAGGTAATAGAGTTACTAGATATATATATTAGATCATGAGTTTTCTCTATTGATGCAAGTCTATGGAACCTGGGCAAGTTGTAATGTCTTTATAGTAATTCTTTCCAACAGGAAGCTCAAGGCATATTACGAGTTGTTGGAGAAGCATCGAACAACATACCTTGGTCGCTGAAAGTCTTTGCAACTAAATTCCAGTTTACTGAGCTAGCAGGTGGGTTGTTGAGCACATCGAAATTGCGGCCTACAAGTCGACTCAACCAAAAGTGCAACCTTGTGTGATGTTTATTATCTATAGTTGGGTTTAATTATTATTTCAGTTTCTTGTTGAAAACTATATTGATCATGTGTGAGAACTATTCCTTGATATCTAGACATATAGATAGGCCATATCTCTTTTATTCATGCTATACTATTCATGTTGGAATCAAACTTAGGAGAAAACCCTTTTCTTTCCTCTTATGCTATTATTGCTTGGGTTAGAGAGCGGGGATGGAAATAGTATAGCTATATTGTTGAGTGATGTGGGATAGTGTTAAGGATTTTTGTATTGGCGTATTTCGTGAAGTTGAAGATTGAAGATGAAGACTTGACAAATCATATACTTCAATCTCAAAAGAATGGATTCAAATGTTCAGGTACGTTAAATTAAATAATCTTTGATATTTTGAATACATTCCTATAGCTTAGAAACACTTTGGAATATTTTCTATGGCCAAAGAATCAAAAACTGGACATGGGACATGTTCAGGATCCGGATCGGACCTTGCAATCCGGATCCCGAAGGGTGATTGTTCATTGGCAATTTCAATCCGGATCCTAGGCCATTCCGATCCGGATCCCGAACATGGGAGTTGGCTGAATTGCATGAACGATCCGGATCGGACCTTGTGATCCGGATCCCGAACCCTTGGATTTCTGGAATCGTCAATCTCGTTACGACGATCCGGATCGCAGTAAATCCGATCCGGATCGCCGTCCTGTAAATTTCCAGAAAAGGCGGTTTTTGATTCTTATCTCTTTCCAAAAGGTTTCTAGCCTATAAATAGATCCTAATATCATCTTTTAGGGTTATCCCAAGGGGGATCAAAGGTAAGAATCCACATAGAGAAGAAAAGGTAAACACCTCTTTATTTTAGGTTTTCTTTCTCTATTGATCGGTTTGATTCTAGGGTTTTCAAAATCTATATCTTTCGAAAGAATCAAATCGATGAATACTTAGAGGGTGCTTCCTTGTCTATCTATGATGATCTAAGTATTCAAAATATCATCACCAACAAAACAACGATTTTCCCAAGAAATCGGCGCGTGGATTTGCGTGGCCTTGTGGACTCAAGGTGTTACCGTTTCGTGGATTCGAGACGAGGTGCGCTCGTGGATTCGAGACGTGCTACTTGGTGAAGACCGTGGATTCGGTCTGGCGTCGTGGATTCGACGTGACACGCCGTGGATTCGGCGTTGGACGCCTTCGTGGATTCGAGGTGCGTTCAGGAGCGAGCGGCGAAGATCTACTCGGAGCGTATGGAAAAGGTTGAGTCGTGTGTGTGCGTTATATCACCTTGTACGTGTTTTAATCTTAGTAGATTTCACTGTGTGATCGGTCCCGTGGTTTTTTACTCCTGGATTGGAGTTTTCCACGTAAAATCTTGCGTGTTATTTATTTTCCGCATTGGGTTATTTTTACGCAACGATTTTGGTGTGTTTATTGTTTGCACCTATTCACCCCCCCTCTAGGTGGTTTTTCCCCTATTTAGATCCTATATTACATATAACCCAACATTTGGTATCAGAGCGGGAATAGGGTTGTAAACATTGGTCGATGGTGGCAACATCAATAGACCACCGTTCTTCGATGGAACAAATTATGCCTACTAGAAAGTACGCATAAGAGCGTTTTTGATTTCCATCGACGAACGGGTTCGAAACAATAAAACACCCGGACGAGATCAAGGTAGAAGAATTAGTTGGTACACTTCAAACTTATGAAATTACTTTTTCTACTAACTCTTCTGCTGGAAAGCCCTCTTCTTCTTCCAAGTTTTCAGGTATGGCATTGAAATCAAAAGAACATGAAGACGCGGATTCATCCTCCTCGGACTCTGACGATGAGCTATGCTATCTATGGAGGACTTTGAGAAACAACTCGCTTTCTTGAAGAGAAAATTTCGCCGAAACTTCGGAAGGGGAAACTCAAGCAAATCTTCATCATTCTCGAAGTTCAAGAAAGGCAAAAGTGCTCCTACGTCAAAATCAAGAAAGCAAAAAGGTTTCTCAATGGAGAAGAAGAACGCTGAAGGACAGATCCAGTGTTTCTAATGCAAAGGCTTTGGCCGCACTACAACAAGATGTCCCAGCAAGAATCCACCAAAGAAGAAGGCTACGCAAGCCATCACGTGGGATGACTCTTCTTCTATGGATAAGTCATCTTCTAGTGATGAGGATACAAATGCCATCACATTCTTCGCATCCACGACTTCACCCTTCGTGTGTATTTCATTGATTGCATCTGGTTCGTTGTCTATTTTTTCCCAGGATGATCAAACGGCAACGGATGATGAACCAAGCGATTCCGAAGGTGAAGACTTTGCTCACGCCTACCAACTACTTCTACAGAACTCAAAGAAATTGGCGAAGCAAAATAAAAACTTGAGGAGAAGGTTGTTGGAACTCGAGGAACAACCTAATAGAGCAACCTCTCTCTCAAGGGCTCTTGAAGTGGAAAGGGACAACTTGGTTGAGAATAATACTTTCCTTCAAGAGATGAACGAGCATTTTGAGAAGGAACTTGAAAAATCGGTGGATAAAGCTAATCTCTTCTCAAAGCTCTATTCCGAGGCACAACAAGGAAATTTTGAGATGACGGAGACCCTTTCCAACTTAAAAAGGATTTGCATAGATTTTCTTCAGGACAAAGTAAGTTGGATCGCCTTCTTGGTCTTGGTCATACTAATCATTTAGGCCTCGGATATGGCCGAACTTGTGAGGAACCAAGTTCGAGCAAGACATGTTTTGTGCCCCAGTCGGTTGCTCCTTCTCCGACGGAAATCATCGTAGCCAACGTTGACAAGCCTACCTCATCTTCTTCGAGTTCAACTTTTACCAAGGTATGTCATTGTTGTGTTTTTGTAGGGTACATAAGACCAAATTGCAAGTATGGAGCAGAACGAGCAAATCAAGCAATACTTGCAACTACTACCATCAAGAACACGACTCGGGAAACGAAGAAAAATCTTCTAAGTGTTAAGACAGATGGTAGGACACCCCCTAAGCCGAAGTCATTGAGGAAATCAAAGAAAAGTGTATTGAGTGATTTTCGCATCCCTACGACCTCGGTAACTATGTTGTGTGACAACACAAGTGCTATTAACTTTTCTAAAAACCCTGTGTTGCACTCTGGAACAAACACATTGATTTGAGATATCATTTTCCTAGATAGCTAGTTGAATCAAGTTTTTACAAATTTCTTATGTTTCAACTGAAGATCAATTAGCTAATATTTTGACAAAACCTTTGGATCAAAAATGTTTTATTCGTTTGCGAAAAGCAATTGGCATGCTTTCAATTACATAACTTTTTGAACCACTGCTTACAAAGGTTTTTGTTTGTGTTTTGTGTTCTTTTTGTCATATAGAGCATTAATTGAGCATTTGCTATACTGACTTTATTTGCATCCTTTCATGTTTAGAGAAGCTTATTATGATTTGAATATCATTATAACTCATTTGATGCAATGATCATTTATTTCAATTATTTCATCTCGAATTGATCAAAGTCATTACCTCTCTCAATGATCTTCTGGTATTTATTTTATCTTATTTGATGATTGAAATAAGTATGAACACAGGATCAATTTTTGGTTGAATACTGAATATCTTTCATAATTGATAGCCAATTGAGGGGGAGTTTATTATGTTTTTCATGCTCAAAAGATGTGGAAAGAGTTACATCCTTAAGAGGAGTGTGAAAACTACCACCACATGGAGGAAAGAGCTACCACCTCGGTTGTCCGAGTACTGTGTGCAGCTACCACATGTTAACCAAGCATGGTGATCTTGTTTATAAAATAAAATGCTTTTCGGAATACTTGACTATGTCAAATTCCATGGTTGGTATAAGGTGGGATTTCTAAAAGATGCTCAAAGAGTCACTTCCCAAATATATTGACTAGATATATTATTTGACTTATTTGGGATTTCAAACATCTATCGATCTTGGTGCTTCATTTTCTTTGCTCAATTGAGAATTAGATAAACTCTATACTCATTAGATCGTGAAGGATGTTTGGAAATTGATCAACTTTAGAGGTTATAATTCTTATAAATTTTCGTTTCACAATTTGGGATATTTTGATAGATTTATCATAATCTATTTCCTTCTATGTGAAATGATATTTTTGTATAAAGTTGATATGCAGAAATATTTATATACTTTTTCTGAATTTTCTGAAATTTTTACAAATTTTTCTAGAGAAAAAGTTGTAGGCAGTCTTTAAGAATTTTTTTTTTAAAAAAATTATGGAATTGGTCTATTTTTAAATTTCTTTTTGCAAAAGTGTCTTGATTCCTAGCCTACACATGTTAAGGATTGTTTGGGCAAGATTTTTCAAAATTTTGAAATTTAAACAATTTTTCATGTTCTTTGAGTTTTTGCTCACAGGTGCTATTTTTCAAATACTCTATAACAAAGGCTCTTGAGTGGACAATCATGTTCATCACCGCGTTGGTTAGCACGAGGATGACCAATAAATTAAGGAGAACAGAAAAGACTGATTGAATCTCAAAGGAGGAGAACATAGATGCTCAAGACGGGGAGAACATGGAGAACAGAGAACAGAGATGATAAAAAGAGATGCTCAACATAGGGGGAGATGAAAAAGATGAGGAGCCACTTGCTGAGAGTGTATCGATGAGAGACATGTGAATGTTGAAGCTCTTCGGGAACAACAAAGACTATCATCTGAGCAGGAGCGAATTTCGATTAAACAAGATCAGATTTCTCTTGACCTGCAACGGATTAGTACAACACAAGTGGTCTTGACGAAGAAGTACAATGCACAGATGAAGTTGGACAAGAAGATTTTTGCAAAACTCGGATGCAGCAACTTCGATGACAACGATACCGTTTCAGATTGATTTTTGATGAAATTGACTTTAGTTGTTTTTCTGACAAAAGGTTTTTCGTTTGTCTATTTTTTTCTCTCTTATAATTTTGGCTGGTTTTTGTGACAAAAAGGGGGAGAGAAAGGAGAAAAGAACGAGCCAATAGATCGTTTGGAAAAAGGGGGAGAAGGAAAAGAACGAACATGACCGGATAACTTGAAACTTGAAGTTTAACACTAACTATTCTACTGACTATTTTGCGTTGTAACTTCTAACAAGTTTTGTGACAGGTCATGCAAAAGGTATGAACATTTGAACTTCTTTGACATTATGGTTGGAACTAACCCTGATGATTGATAAAGATATGTGATATGTTGATTGTCTACTTTTATGCATATCTGATACCTAATGTCATGTTAAATGTATAACTCTCTGGTTGCTTAACGATTAAATTCTTGAGGTATTAATGATTTCTTGTTGTCAAGAATTGTTTCTTTTGCAGAGAGTACAAGATTTGAACACTCCTAGTTGCGTCTAAGTCTAGAGTTTGTTTTAGGAGGTTATCTCTTGTATTTACATTTATTTGGATCGTTCATGCGTATTTTTGTTGTATGGTGATAGCAACAAAAATCGTCTTTTTGTTATTCTTTTGTGGATTGTGTGTTTTGTCACGAAACCGCCAAAGGGGGAGATTGTTAAGGATTTTTGTATTGGCGTATTTCGTGAAGTTGAAGATTGAAGATGAAGACTTGACAAATCATATACTTCAATCTCAAAAGAATGGATTCAAATGTTCAGGTACGTTAAATTAAATAATCTTTGATATTTTGAATACATTCTATAGCTTAGAAACACTTTGGAATATTTTCTATGGCCAAAGAATCAAAAACTGGACATGGGACATGTTCAGGATCCGGATCGGACCTTGCAATCCGGATCCCGAAGGGTGATTGTTCATTGGCAATTTCAATCCGGATCCTAGGCCATTCCGATCCGGATCCCGAACATGGGAGTTGGCTGAATTGCATGAACGATCCGGATCGGACCTTGTGATCCGGATCCCGAACCCTTGGATTTCTGGAATCGTCAATCTCGTTACGACGATCCGGATCGCAGTAAATCCGATCCGGATCGCCGTCCTGTAAATTTCCAGAAAAGGCGGTTTTTGATTCTTATCTCTTTCCAAAAGATTTCTAGCCTATAAATAGACCCTAATATCATCTTTTAGGGTTATCCCAAGGGGGATCAAAGGTAAGAATCCACATAGAGAAGAAAAGGTAAACACCTCTTTATTTTAGGTTTTCTTTCTCTATTGATCGGTTTGATTCTAGGGTTTTCAAAATCTATATCTTTCGAAAGAATCAAATCGATGAATACTTAGAGGGTGCTTCCTTGTCTATCTATGATGATCTAAGTATTCAAAATATCATCACCAACAAAACAACGATTTTCCCAAGAAATCGGCGCGTGGATTCGCGTGGCCTTGTGGACTCAAGGTGTTACCGTTTCGTGGATTCGAGACGAGGTGCGCTCGTGGATTCGAGACGTGCTACTTGGTGAAGACCGTGGATTCGGTCTGGCGTCGTGGATTCGACGTGACACGCCGTGGATTCGGCGTTGGACGCCTTCGTGGATTCGAGGTGCGTTCAGGAGCGAGCGGCGAAGATCTACTCGGAGCGTATGGAAAAGGTTGAGTCGTGTGTGTGCGTTATATCACCTTGTACGTGTTTTAATCTTAGTAGATTTCACCGTGTGATCGGTCCCGTGGTTTTTTACTCCTGGATTGGAGTTTTCCACGTAAAATCTTGCGTGTTATTTATTTTCCGCATTGGGTTATTTTTACGCAACGATTTTGGTGTGTTTATTGTTTGCACCTATTCACCCCCCCTCTAGGTGGTTTTTCCCCTATTTAGATCCTATATTACATATAACCCAACAGATAGCACCATATTATCGACTCGGGTTTTGTTTCGGCAACCGCGGATTGTGGGCGGTTGGATCGATTAGTGTTATGCATCAGTTGGGGCTGGGTTTTGCATTGTGGATAGAGTGAGTCTCCACTTTGAGCATAGTGTCGACTTATGCCTGCTTGACTGAGATACTTGACAGAGATTGTCACGCCCCCGGGGGTTTTTGAGTCAAGCAAAGCGGAAAATTGCGTGTATATATTTTTTTTTTCTTAATAAATGGACATAAACCTCATCCCCGGTGCGTGCCAGACCGCCACATACACAAATTCTCTCTGCCAACGGACAGAGTCTCCTTTGTATATGCACGGCGTCTCATTTACAGCATCATCCATCAACCATCAACCATCAACCATACAGTAGACATACATCACCAATCAGAGTACATTAATTTAACTACTGTTTTAAAAGATCGGTGTCCACTCGACACCTTATTTTTTTTTCAAGCAAGTTTTTAAAGCGGCGTCACCGTTTGGAAAGGATAAAACCAGCGGTTGCAAAACCCGTGCCCACACGGCACTTCGTTTTGAGAAAATATTTTCGAAATCATTCGGTCAGTTATGAAAACGTGCCGCAAATGAAAACATCACTAAAAGTATCTAAACCGCAAAAGTACACCTCATCCACAGTGCTAACTAATACATGTCCACAACTAATAAAGTCCGCAAGCAAATTAACTAATTAAAGCATGAAGGAAAATGAGATAAAACCAAGAAAGTCCTGACTACGGTCCTCGCGACGCAGTCTCACCGCCCTCCCGGCTAACGCACCTAGTAACACCTATCACGGAGTGGGTAAAGTCAGTGACAAACAAAGTAGATGTCTAAATATCAACAGGGAATAAGGAGCAAACCGATTACACCGGAACCTTTCGCTAACTTTGAACATAAATAAGTTGGGCACCAACCCCAGAGTACCTGTCAGGGAGACATGAAGTCTCCCCTCGTGCACAATCACCTTTTGATGCTTTTAACCTCTTCACGGTGCTGGTGTGCTATTTTGAGCTGGCGCGAAGAGGTCTTCACAGCTCCCACTCCTTTGTGAGGCACACGGGTCAAAAAGACCACTTTTCCAAAAAAGTACACCCATGCGGAGGCCAATCCGCCTGTGTACGTGCAGCATCCGAAACCGGATTTGCCGAGATCGGCGTGTAATAAGCACCGCGACCGTAGCCGCTACAGTTTTATTATAAGATAAAATACATTCATGCGAAAGGTTAAACTGTCCATCTAATTTGTTAGGCAAATTGAGAGCATTTTAATGATGATAGATGCACTTACTGCACTTGTTGCACTTATAGCAACCGTACCCACCTAGTTGAAGAGAAAACGGGACACCTGAGTCTTTTGCACACTCCCGCTGCGCACCTGGACCTAAAGAAAGTTCGCAAGGATAAACTATAATAAAAAACGTGTACTAACACCTCAAAACGAAAAACCCAAATTACTCTTTTTGACGGAAAAGTCCAACACCGTCCGGTTTGCCGAAAACCGGAACCCCGCGCCGCCGTCGCCGCTTGCCGGAGCCCCGCGCGGCTCGAAACCGCGCGGCGTGTCTCCGCGGGCGGCGCCCACGCGGCGCGGCGCCTCGCGCGGCGCCCGCGCGGCGCTCGCGCGGCGCCCGCGCGGCGCTCGCGCGGCGCCCCGCGCAAGTGCGGGCCCGCGCGGCGCCCGCGTGGGGTTTGCCCGTGCGGCGCCCGCGCGGGTGCCCCGCGCGGCGCCCGCGCGGGTGCGGGCCCGCGCGGCGCCCGCGAGGGGGTTGCCCGCGCGGTTCCGGGCCCGTGCGGCAGCCGCGCGGCGCCCGCGCGGTGCCCGCGCGGTTGCGGGCCCGCGCGGGTGCCGCCCGCGTGGTGCCCGCACGGTTGCGGGCCCGCGCGGGTGCCGCCCGCGCGGCGGCCGCGCGCACCCGCGCAGCGCCCGCGCGGGTACGACCCGCGTGGGGCCCGCGCGGTTCCGTCGCAGCTCGCGGCGGCGACAGGCCGTCCGCTAACACCCTCCGCGCGATGCCCTAGCGGCACCGCGCGTCTCTGCCGTCCGTTCCGCGCCCTAGCACGACGACGATGATGGCGACGGTGACGGAGGCGACGGAGGAACCCAAAAACTCAACAAAAGGGACGACGGAAAAATTCCGAAAAATTATAAAAATTATTTTACTAACCGAAGATCGACTGGAAGGTCGCCCGGTCGCGTTCTTGCCTTCGGTTCGATGTCCGGGGAGGTCGGGCTCTTTTTCTTTCTCCTTTCTTCCGGCTAGGGTTCCGTCTTTTCTCTTCTCTTTTTTCCTCTCCTCACCGGCTAGGGTTTTTATTTTTCTTTTCGTTCCCTCCGATAAACGGGATCACTTATATAATCCCTATTATTTGATTATTTCCTTAATTCGTACGTACGTAGAAAGGAAACCCACAAATATCCGGTTTTTATTTTCTAAAATAAATATCTGATCCACGAGATAAAACCCCACCTTTTAAATCCTAGTCACCGATTATTTAATTTACTTAATTAAATAATCACGGGAAATAAATTCCCAATTTTTATTTATCGTCACCGATTAATTAATTTCTTAATTAATTAATTACACGGATTATCCAAACTTCCTCAGAAAGCGTGTCGGATATTTTACACGAATTCCGATGCGCGCCTAAAGTCATCGTGATCTTAGAAACCCCATTCCGGGAGATCCGTATATCGGATTCCCGATTCGATCGCACCGTCGGTCTACATTTTTCGGGCCCTTTGCCTGAAAAATACACGCACCCCGCACTGGCCGACTTTTAAAATTAAATAATTTTATTTCACTTACAGGATTAAATAATTACATGTGAGTCAAAAATACCCCTAAGGGCCGGATCACTACACCACTCACACTTTATAAAAAGTTTCGTCCCGAAACTTAAGTTCAACCCTTACTAAACAATTCGGGAAAATATTCCCTTATTTTCGATTCTAGTTCCCATGTCGCCTCGCGCTCTTCGTGGTTGCTCCACTGGACCTTCACATAGGAGATAGTTCGATTGCGCAACTTCTTGTCCTCTCTTGCCAAAATCCACACCGGCGTCTCCTCGACGCTCAAATCCTCTTGCAACTCGATGGTGGAGGCATCCAAGGCATGAGAGGGGTCAGCGAGGTACTTCCGGAGCATTGAGACATGGAACACGTTATGGACTCGTTCGAGGTTCGGCGGCAAGGCTAATCGGTACGCCATCGCTCCTACGCGTTCTAGGATCTCGAACGGTCCCACGTACCTCGGGCTTAGCTTTCCCTTTATGCCGAAGCGTCGGTTCCCCTTGGAGGGCGAAACTCGGAGTAACACATGCTCACCCACCATGAACTCTAAGTCTCGGCGTCTGTTGTCCGCGTAGCTTTTCTGTCTGCTCTGGGCGGTCAGTAGCCTTTGCCTAATCAATCGCACCTTTGCTTCGGTCTCCTCCACCAAATCCGGGCCCATAAACTTACGCTCACCCAAGTCGTCCCAGCATATTGGAGACCGACAGCGGCGCCCGTACAGGGCCTCGTATGGTGCCATCTGAATGCTGGCCTGGTAACTGTTATTGTAGGCAAATTCCACTAGGGGCAAACACCGTGCCCACCCTTCGCCCAAGTCCAAAACGCATGCTCGAAGCATGTCCTCCACAATCTGTATCACCCGCTCTGATTGTCCATCGGTCTGCGGGTGAAAAGCCGTACTGAAGTGCAACTTGGTTCCCATTGCTCGCTGCAGGCTTTGCCAAAAGTTTGACACAAATCGCGTGTCCCTGTCCGACGTGATAGATGTCGGTACCCCATGCAACCTTACTATCTCGTTGATGTAAGTTTGTGCCAGTCGTTCCCGCGTCCACGTCGTGTGTATGGGCAGAAAGTGGGCCGATTTCGTCAAACGGTCCACAATCACCCATATTGCATCGTGTCCCTGTGGCGATCTCGGGAATCCGGTCACAAAATCCATGGTAATCATGTCCCACTTCCACTCGGGCACCGGTAAAGGTTGCAATTTTCCTGCCGGGCGCTGATGCTCGGCCTTCACCTGTTGGCACACCAGGCAGTGTGCCACAAATCGGGTCACGTCTTCCTTCATCTTGGGCCACCAGAAGGTCTGTTTGACGTCCTTGTACATCTTCGTTCCCCCGGGGTGCGCTGCATATGGGGCAGTATGCGCCTCCCGCAGGATTTCCTCTTTGAGTTCCGGTAGATCCGGCACGCAGATTCGTCCCCGAAATCGTATCGTGCCGTCGGAGTTTACTGTGAAATCACCTTCCTGGTCGGCGGTTATTCTACTTCGCACCAGCTGGAGTTGGTCATCAGTCGACTGCCCTTCGAGAATTCTGTCCAGCAAGGTAGGTCTGACCACCAGTGTCAGAAGTTGTGCGACTGTACCTGCCGGTACTACTTCTAGTCTCAATCGCGAAAATTCCGCAATCAGACTATCTTGCTGGGTGATGGCACTTACACCTGCCTCCTCGGCCTGCCCCTTGCGACTCAGGGCGTCGGCCACCACGTTTGCCTTTCCCGGGTGGTAGTGGATCGTTAAATCGTAATCCTTCAGTAGCTCGAGCCACCGTCTTTGTCGCAAATTTAACTCCTTTTGGGTGAAAAGGTACTTAAGACTTTTATGATCTGAGTACACATTGCAGTGCGCCCCATACAGGTAGTGTCTCCAAAGCTTGAGGACAAACACCACCGCTGCGAGTTCCAAATCGTGCACGGGGTAATTCCGCTCGTACTCCTTGAGCTGCCTTGACGCATAGGCTATAACCTTTCCCCGTTGCATGAGTACTCCACCCAGTCCGTTTCGCGACGCATCGCAATACACTTCATAATCCTCCCCTGGTTCTGGCAGGGCGAGAATCGGGGCTCGCGTCAATCTATCCTTGAGCTCCTCGAAGCTCCTCTGACATTTGTCCGTCCAGATGAACTTTTCCCCCTTTCTAGTCAAACGGTTTAAGGGGGTGGCTATCTTGGAGAAACCCTCCACGAAGCGCCGGTAATACCCGGCTAATCCCAGGAAGCTTCGAACCTCCGTCACCGTCGTCGGTTGGGGCCAGTCCGTCACCGAATCTATCTTCTTCGGATCCACCGCGACTCCAGCCGCCGAGATTACGTGCCCCAAGAAACCGACCTCACGGAGCCAAAACTCACACTTTTTGAGTTTGGCGTAGAGTTTCTGTTCCCGTAGGGTCTGGAGGACTGTGCGCAGATGTTCTTCATGTTCCTCGTCTGTACGAGAGTAGATGAGGATATCGTCGATGAAGACCACCACGAACAAATCCAGGAAGGGTTTGAATACCCTATTCATCATATCCATGAACACCGCCGGGGCATTTGTGAGCCCGAATGGCATTACTGTAAATTCGTAGTGGCCATAGCGGGTTCGGAAAGCCGTTTTGGGGATGTCCTCCTCCTTAACCCGGACCTGATGATAGCCCGACTGCAGGTCGATCTTTGAAAACACCGTCGCCCC
The DNA here is from genome assembly GCA_029168755.2 of Tillandsia fasciculata. Taxonomy (NCBI): domain Eukaryota; kingdom Viridiplantae; phylum Streptophyta; class Magnoliopsida; order Poales; family Bromeliaceae; genus Tillandsia; species Tillandsia fasciculata. The sequence continues at coordinate 5,584,042 of CM054946.1, read as the reverse complement.
CTGTAGTTGGTCGAAGAGGTCGTCGATCCTTGGCAGGGGGTATTTGTTCTTAACGGTGACCTTATTTATCTCCCGGTAGTCGATGCACAACCGGAGACTTCCGTCCTTCTTTCTCACAAACAGGACGGGCGCGCCCCAGGGTGACGCGCTAGGTCTGATAAAACCCTTGTCCAAAAGATCCTCCAACTGTGCCTTGAGTTCTTTCAACTCCGCGAAGGCCATCCTGTACGGTGCCTTGGTGATGGGTTTGGTGCCGGGAAGTAGCTCAATAGGGAAGTCGACCTCTCGTTCCGGCGGCATTCCGGGGAGCTCCATCGGAAATACACCTAGAAATTCCCTTACCACGGGACCGCTGAACCTCATCTAGGAAGCGGCCCTGAACTACCTAACGGCCCATTGGGTTCTCGACTGCAAGGCATAGGGTGGAGCCTATTTATTCCTTGCGTGGCCCTTAACGGGCCTCGAGTACACAAGGTTCTCCTATGCTCCGAAGCCCGCCCGTGCACATCGGCCGGGAAAGGCTTCGCCTAGCACTTATGGATTCTAGAGAGAGGGAGAGAGAGAGAGAGAGTCTAACTGGGGTAGCAGGCTAAGGTGTAACCGGTGCTCCTAATCTAGGAGGAAAAACAAAAGTTACCTGCCGTTACTAGGTCTGGGACGTCGCGTCCTCCACTGTAGTATCCCGGGGAGCCCGTCCACAGCCCTTGGGCCAGCGTCGTACGGCGTGCTGGGGAAGGGACTTGACGTCTGAGGAGTCTGCGGATTGCTGGTCGCCGGGCAAATCCTTTGGCTGAACGGGGGCCGCAGCACTCTCTGGTCCTCTCTAAAGGCCGACCATGTCGGTAGTGGGTCATTTGTAGACGGATCCGGGCGTACCGTCTTCCACCAGATGCGTGCATTCCCTTCGAGAAAGTGGACAGCTAGTGGAACCCGCTCGTGCTCCTCCATCAGTAGGTCCTCGAAGAGTTTTTCCATGGTATCCACCCATTTCTCGACGACCCATGGATCAGTCGTCTCTCCCTCGAAAGTGGGAGGGTCATGCTTCTTGAACTCGGTCAAATTCGTCCTGACCCTTTCTCGCGTCGCTCGCTGCTCCGTGATCCCTCCTGCAGTGGCGGACCCCCCAAGAGCAGGGGTCGTTCCTGCCTCCCCCGCTGTCGCTCCCAATACGGGCCCCGAGGTCGTCGGGGTAGGTACATCCCTTGGGGCTGGGGGCTGTTCCGTTGTCGTACCACCCGCCCCGTGCGGTTCCGTAGTGGGTGCGGTGGTTTCGGGCGGAGGGGTCGGATCGCGCTCGGCTGGCGTGGTTGCCTGTCGCTGCGTCAGTTGACGAACTTGCTCCGTCAGTGTCGCTAACTGCACGGCCATTTCCCGCAGTTGTCGCCGGAGGAGCTGGTTCTCTGCGGCGGCCGGGGTTACCCCGTCCGCGTCCGCATTCTCGGTGGACGATCTAGTCCGGGCCATCGTCCGCTGTAAACAAAGAACACATGTTAACCCTAAGGTTATCACCCTAGCACCCTATCTTACGATTTCACCTATATTACATTCCCTTTTTCCCCGTACTCTCACGTACTACCGCACCTACACCTTGGTTATCTTATGTCCAATTTGCTTGTGGCACCTTACACTGTGGATGTGGATCACGTCTACTATGGTTATGGTTGTTTCGCTCTGATACCATTTAATCTGTCACGCCCCCGGGGGTTTTTGAGTCAAGCAAAGCGGAAAATTGCGTGTATATTTTTTCTTTTCTTAATAAATGGACATAAACCTCATCCCCGGTGCGTGCCAGACCGCCACATACACAAATTCTCTCTGCCAACGGACAGAGTCTCCTTTGTATATGCACGGCGTCTCATTTACAACATCATCCATCAACCATCAACCATCAACCATACAGTAGACATACATCACCAATCAGAGTACATTAATTTAACTGCTGTTTTAAAAGATCGGTGTCCACTCGACACCTTATTTTTTTTTCAAGCAAGTTATTAAAGCGGCGTCACCGTTTGGAAAGGATAAAACCAGCGGTTGCAAAACCCGTGCCCACACGGCACTTCGTTTTGAGAAAACATTTTCGAAATCATTCGGTCAGTTATGAAAACGTGCCGCAAATGAAAACATCACTAAAAGTATCTAAACCGCAAAAGTACACCTCATCCACAGTGCTAACTAATACATGTCCACAACTAATAAAGTCCGCAAGCAAATTAACTAATTAAAGCATGAAGGAAAATGAGATAAAACCAAGAAAGTCCTAACTACGGTCCTCGCGACGCAGTCTCACCGCCCTCCCGGCTAACGCACCTAGTAACACCTGTCACGGAGTGGGTAAAGTCAGTGACAAACAAAGTAGATGTCTAAATATCAACAGGGAATAAGGAGCAAACCGATTACACCGGAACTTTCGCTAACTTTGTACATAAATAAGTTGGGCACCAACCCCAGAGTACCTGTCAGGGAGACATGAAGTCTCCCCTCGTGCACAATCACCTTTTGATGCTTTTAACCTCTTCACGGTGCTGGTGTGCTATTTTGAGCTGGCGCGAAGAGGTCCTCACGGCTCCCACTCCTTTGTGAGGCACACGGGTCAAAAAGAACACTTTTCCGGAAAAGTACACCCATGCGGAGGCCAATCCGCCTGTGTACGTGCAGCATCCGAAATCGGATTTGCCGAGATCGGCGTGTAATAAGCACCGCGACCGTAGCCGCTACAGTTGTATTATAAGATAAAATACATTCATGCGAAAGGTTAAACTGTCCATCTACTTTGTTAGACAAATTGAGAGCATTTTAATGATGATAGATGCATTTACTGCACTTGTTGCACTTATAGCAACCGTACCCACCTAGTTGAAGAGAAAACGGGACACCTGAGTCTTTTGCACACTCCCGCTGCGCACCTGGACCTAAAGAAAGTCCGCAAGGATAAACTATAATAAAAAACGTGTACTAACACCTCAAAACGAAAAACCCAAATTACTCTTTTTGACGGAAAAGTCCAACACCGTCCGGTTTGCCGAAAACCGGAACCCCGCGCCGCCGTCGCCGCTTGCCGGAGCCCCGCGCAGCTCGAAACCGCGCGGCGTGTCTCCGCGGGCGGCGCCCCGCACGGCGCCCGCGCGAGTGCGGGCCCGCGCGGCGCCCGCGTGGGGTTTGCCCGTGAGGCACCCGCGCGGGTGCTCCGAGTGGCGCCCCGCGGGGGTGCGGGCCCGCGCGGCGCCCGCGCGGGGGTTGCCATCGCGGTTGCAGGCCCGCCCGGGTGCCGCTCGCGCGGCAGCCGCGCGGCGCCCGGGCGGTGCCCGCGCGGTTGCGGGCCCGCGCGGGTGCCGCCCGCGTGGTGCCCGCACGGTTGCGGGCCCGCACGGGTGCCGCCCGCGCGGCGCCCGCGCGGGTACGACCCGCGTGGGGCCCGCGCGGTGCCCGCGCGGTTCCGTCGCCGCTCGCGGCGGCGACCGGCCGTCCGCTAACACCCTCCGCGCGATGCCCTAGCGGCACCGCGCGTCTCCGCCGTCCGTTCCGCGCCCTAGCACGACGACGATGACGGCGACGGTGACGGAGGCGACGGAGGAACCCAAAAACTCAACAAAAGGGACGACGGAAAAAACCCGAAAAATTATAAAAATTATTTTACTAACAGAAGATCGACGGGAAGGTCGCCCGGTTGCGTTCTTGCCTTCGGTTCGATGTCCGGGGAGGTCGGGCTCTTTTTCTTTCTCCTTTCTTTCGGCTAGGGTTCCGTCTTTTCTCTTCTCTTTTTTCCTCTCCTCACCGGCTAGGGTTTTTATTTTTCTTTTCGTTCCCTCCGATAAACGGGATCACTTATATAATCCCTATTATTTGATTATTTCCTTAATTCGTACGTACGTAGAAAGGAAACCCACAAATATCCGGTTTTTATTTCCTAAAATAAATATCTGATCCACGAGATAAAACTCCACCTTTTAAATCCTAGTCACCGATTATTTAATTTACTTAATTAAATAATCACGAGAAATAAATTCCCAATTTTTATTTATCGTCACCGATTAATTAATTTCTTAATTAATTAATTATACGGATTATCCAAACTTCCTCAGAAAGCGTGTCGGATATTTTACACGAATTCTGATGCGCGCCTAAAGTCATCGTGATCTTAGAAACCCCATTCCGGGAGATCCGTACATCGGATTCCCGATCCGATCGCACCGTCGGTCTACATTTTTCGGGCCCTTTGCCTGAAAAATACACGCACCCCGCACCGGCCGACTTTAAAATTAAATAATTTTATTTCACTTACAGGATTAAATAATTACATGTGAGTCAAAAATACCCCTAAGGGCCGGATCACTACAGAGATGTTGGACATGGGTTACTTGTTGACTCGAGCGGGTCGCTCCCCTCGAGGGCCACTCTGGAGTAGGCGAGATCGGGATGGTATACCGGTGAGAGAGATTGATACTTGAGTATGATTCCACGCCGTTGATACACGGTGGTGATGCCACGTCGTTGATACACGACGGTGAGGGGTTCTATTGAGAGGTGAGAGCAGGCAAGTCTGGCCCTATCCAGGACTATCTGATTGGGTTATACATTGATAGTTACCTTTCGTGATGCATACATATGTAGTTATACATTTGAGATCACATATCTGTTGATATTATATAGCTTAGTAGTGATTTTCTATGAGTTATGCATGTGTCTATTTGAGATCATACAGTTGAGGATATCATATAGCTCAGTAGTTGTTTCTATGCGGTATGCATGTGTCTATTTGAGATCATACAGTCGGAGACATTATTGGTACACGAGGGTCGTGATACATTCATTCATGCATACTCTTGACATTATTCAGTTGGTTTTGGGCATAGTAGAGTAGTTTCCTTTTCAGCTATTACTGTTATTCTTCTTATTATTACCTACTTTGCCCTTATGGTAGACTCGGCGGGTAGGTTGGAGGTTCGATGATTTACCCACTGAGGACTGCTGTTAGTAGTTCTCACACCCATTGTTGCTCCCCAGTGATCTCTTCTGGAGCAGCGATACAGGCAGAGCGCGGCAAGAGAGTCGCGGACTAGATAGAGCTCCACCCCGATGGTTCTGATAGAGGTCGCTCTATAGTTTATTTATTTCTTTCAGTTTTTTTTATGTACTCCGACTACTGTATATTTGGTCTGGCTGGAGCCAGCTTTATGTATTATGTCAGTCCTCGAGTTGTATTCATATGGGAGTTACATTTGTTGTATTTTGTGGGGTATACTAATTGTGTATGGGATATTGTAGTAGACTTGTATATTGATGATTTTGGAGTTGTATATTTTGGAGTTGATTCATGTAGTAGTGTTGGTGGAGTGGTATTATTGATGTTTTTGAGTATTGTGGAATTTATGTATTTAGTTTCATTTCAAGTTGAGCTATACCTCTTTTATGGATTTGAATTGGTTGATCTTGGTTGGAAACTTGTTCATTGTTGGAGGATGTTTTGCATATGGCGGTGTTGTTGTGGTTGAGGCTTTGGAGTTTTGGTGTTGGTTGTGTGTTGTTTTATAGTAGTCTACGTTCATTCCTCGCTCTGAGCCACTTTTTTGTGGCTATATATTCTCTTGTACACTATACCTAGTTGCTTGAGTTATTGTATCGCTTCGTATATGTGGAAAATACTACATATACGGCGGATCTGTTGTCGAATTCGGGTTCTGGTTTACACCCGGGTCGTGACATTCAAGGAAAGACACGTCAGAGGATGATGCGTCTATGTTCTCCATCTTTCGCGAACAACAACGCTTGTCGTCTGAACAAGAGCGCATAGTAGTAGAAGAAGCGCAGATATCTGTCGATCTCCAACGCATCACGTCACTACAGGAAGACTTAAAGAAGAAATATAAGACACTAACAAAATTGGTCAAGAATATATTCACAAAACTTGGATGCAGCAGCTCTAACGATAATGACGATTCCAATTGATGATTTCTGATTTTTTTTTTTTTTTTAACAGTTTCTCTTTTGCAGATTTTTTTTGGTTATCTGAACTTTGCAATTCCTCCTTACATTTTGATTGGCTTTTTATGTGACAAAAAGGGTTAGAGAAAACTGAGAACAAAGAACAAAGAACAAAGAACAAGTAAGATGACGACTACCTGACTAACTATTCTACTAACTATTTTTGGTTTGTAATATTCTAACTTGCACTAAGTTGGTAGATAGGACAAGAACAAGTGCCAGTGCCAGGTAGGTATCTTTTGTGAACTTTGAACTTTGACATTTGGAACCTTATTGATATATGATATGCGAATCTTTGATTGTCTACTTTCATACATATCTGATTAAATAATGTCATAAGTTACATGAGTATAAACTCTATCTCTCTGATTGTTTATTGAAGTTTTAAATTCTTGAGGTATCTAATTATTTCTTTTGTCAAGAATTATTTCTTTTGCAGAGAGAACAAGCGTCTAAATCTAGAGTATGCAATAGGAGTTTATCTCTTATATTAACACTTTATTTGGACCATTCATGTGAATTTTTGTTGTATGGTGATAACAACAAAAATATCTTTTTGTTTATTTTTATGGATTATATGTTTTGTCACGAAACCGCCAAAGGGGGAGATTGTTAAGGATTTTTGTATTGGCGTATTTCGTGAAGTGTTTTGAGTCTTGAAGATTGAAGTTGAAGAATTGTCGATCTTATATATCAATCTCAAAAAGAATGGATTCAAAATAATCAGGTACGCTTAACTAAATATTTTTGGTGATTTGAATACATTTTTATAGTTTAGAAACACTTGGAAAAATTTTCATTGTATAAAAAATCAAAACTGGACATTTTACACGTTCAGGATCCGGACCAGCCACATCCAGTCCGGACCCCGAACATGGTTTGGTTCATGCGGAATTTCAGTTCGGATCATCCCCATTTCAGTCCGGACCCCGAACCTAGTGTTTATTGAATCGCATGAATCAGTCCGGATCAGGTCATTCCAGTTCGGACCCCAAACTGCTTTTTCAGGAAATTCTCTGAAAAAAGACGACAGTCCGGATCCGCCAAATCCAGTCCGGACCGCCGTGCGGAAAGAATTCTGTTAAGTCAATTTTTTATTCTTATCTGTTTCCAAAAGATTTCTAACCTATAAATTGACCCTAATAGCATTTTTTAGGGTATTCCTAATTATTCCAAAGGGTCCTAAATTTTTATATCCCAAGAAGGAATGAAAGATAATTCACGTATAGAGAAGAAAAGGTAAACATCGTTTATTTTAGGTTTTCTTTCTCTATTGATCAATTTGATTCTAGGGTTTCAAAACTCTTAATTTTCTGTAGAATCAAATTGATGAATACTTAGATGGTGTTTTCCTTGTCTATCTATATGATCTAAGTATTCGATTATCATCACCACCAATAAACAAAACAACGATTTCCGAAAGGACAATCGGCACGTGGATTCGCGTGGCCTTGTGGATTCAAGGTGCTATCGCTTTCGTGGATTCGGAGCGAGGCGCGTTCATGTGATCGATACGTGCTACATTGGTGAAGACCGTGGATTCGGTTGGACGTCGTGGATTCGGCGTTGGACGCAAATCGTGGATTCGAGGCGCGTTGCGGAGCGAGCGGAGAAGATCTACTCGGAGCGTATGGAAAAGGTTGAGTCGTAGTGTTACGGTATATCACCTTGTACGTGTTTAATATTAGTGGATTTCACCGTGTTATCAGTCCCGTGGTTTTTTACTCCTATGACGGAGTTTTTTACGTAAAATCTTGCGTACTTTATTTATTTTCTGCATTGGGTTATTTTTACGCAAAGATTTTCAAGTTTTATTGTTTACACCTATTCATCCCCCCTCTAGGTGGTTTTTTTTCTATTTAGATCCATTATCCCATAACCCACAGGAAGGCAGTGCTAAGAAAGCTGCAAGTAGGGCCTTCTTATAGGCCGACGGGAAAGAGCGAAATGATGATGATCGCCTCTCGGAGGACAGCAGCATTTAAGGAAGAAACGGCGGAAGACAAATTTGCCAAAAATCAAGAAAGATTAGCCCCTGTTCGTGAATCCCTCGAACAGTGAGCAACTCCTTTCGTCCCAAATCCCTCGAAAATGGGCAAATATCTTGCAAGGGTACAGGGATGAACGTGGACATCGAGATGTACGTCAGGTTCTGGACTTTATTTCGACAATCACCCGAACGACACGTCAGGCGATTACCGAGGGGGCATTATTGAGACCAAATTTTTCGCCTTTTAAGGGAATAACACGTGGCACCCGCCATCGGCCAAAGGCGTCAGCTGATAGGAGGATGAGTCGAAAGAGGAAAGACCCACGTCTTGTTTCAGACCGGTCTTAGACGCGTAATGGTACAGCATGAGGCCCACGCCATCGGCCGAAGGCATCAGCCGACAGGAAAAGCGGCCTAAGCCAGAAAGTCACCGCCTTAGTCAAGCGTCGGAAAAGGCAAGGGCAGGGTTAACTTTCGGCTGCTCAAAGCCGCAGAAGGAAAGACCCTATAGGGAAAGGGATGCAAGATTTGGGCGCGAATCTCGTAACAGCTCCCGAAACAGCAAGCAACGCCCAGCTTTCTAAAGTGCTGCGAATCAGGTTTCGGCACGATAATTAGGGGATGAACCTAGACGGAAAACGAGTACCATCCTTTTGAAGAGAATCATTTCAAAAAAGTAGTTGAGAATTTTCTAATAATTTTTCCCAAATCACGCCGATTATTTCAAATCGGCGGTTATACGTATGGTTCGGAAATGTATAAATACACAAACCATCGAAGAAGAAGGGGTCCTGCAACCTTGTAAGCTAGGACCACCCCCCTCCTTTTTCATATCTTTCATAACTGCATTTACTGTTTTCCTAGATAAATTTACCATATTTCTTAGGAGTAGATTACATGTAATTTCTATCCATTTCCTCCCCCCAAGCAATACAAAGTTTAATCGACTCCTTAGCCGTATCAATTTATTGTCATTGTTCTTTGATTCGGCTACTCTGGGTCGAGCTCAGCCTCTCTCCACCTCCATATCCCGATTCGGCTAATCTAAGCCGGATGGTCGCAAGAGTTACTGTAAAGAACCCGACCGAGCAGATCCCTCATTGGCCCGATAGCTTGATCCATTGGCACGCGGCGCATCACATTTCAGAGGGTCAAACGAACACCGCTGGGGCCGATCGGCGGCCGACATTTTCGGCCCCAACAATAGTTAAACTTTAATTCAATGTCAAAAATCATTATGTATTATTCTCTATCTATAGGATGCTGTAGCTACTCCCAAACATAATGAAAAACACAAATAACTTTATATGATATTGAACGACTATTAAGATTAAACAAGGAATGTATATGAATTTTTGGATTAACCTTAATTCAATGTCATTTTACAAAGAACCCATAAACGATCATATACCATGACTAGGATGCTGTGGCTACTCCTAGATATAGTTAATCTCGTAAATTTGTATATGACATCGAATGATTCAATATTTCATATTATTTCTAAATATAGCGATAAAAGAATAAAAGTTCAAAATAATTTTTTTTACAACTTTATATGACTCAAAATTTATAAACTATACAAAATCTATATATACACTGCTCTAAGTTTTTATGATCACCCTACATGTTTATAAGTAAAAAATTAAACTAAACATACTACTTTATAGTCATGAATAAATAAACAAATAAGTAGTATAAAGATCATATATAACAAAATTAAACATCATACATGATTTTGATATAGACTTTTATAATAATGAGTTACAATACAAAAATTTTATAAAATAAAATTATATATATATAAACATATATATATTATCTCTCTTCCATTCATTAAAAAGAAATTATTAATAATAACAACGAAAATAAAAAATTTATTTTGGCCGAATCCGCATGGGGCTACCCTATGCAGCCCCAATGGGCTACCATGTGAGCTATCTTGCCCCCACGTGTGCTACTCTAGGCTGCCCTTGTGCGACACTTATTAGGGCTGCATATGCGCCCTTGTGGCGACCGCGTAGTGCAACCGGCGGGTCAACCAGACAATTCCGCCGAAGAATGGCTCGGTAGAGACCGGTCGACACAGCCATTATTATTATTATTATTATTATTATTATTATTATTATTATTATTATTATTATTATTTTACTGAAAAAAAAATTAAATAAAATTCTAAAAAAATAAAATGAGCGTAAAAGATTTGGCTATAATACCACATGTTAAATCATATGAAAATTAAAATCATACATTCTGCAATTATTTTCGATTTCTAAAATCATATCGTAGATGACGGTTCTTTCTTGTGATTCGTCCTTGTTCACGATCTACAAAAAAAACGGAATATTTTATATCTATTATTTTATCTCCGAAGATGGAGCCGTCGTTATATTATATATATATATATAGAGAGAGAGACACAGAGAGAGTCCAATTTGTGTGCTTTTAGAAAATACAGAGGCCTCAATGTTCTCAAGTTGTTTTTGATACTGAGACTTTCGAATCGATGATCGGCTCCTTATACTTGATCTAGAATATTTGAAATACCTAATAAATAAATTTTATAAATTTTTTATATCATTTATCTAGTGATCGAAATGGCTCAAAATCAATGGTTGAAAATAAAAAACTCACAAAATATGATGATATATATGATACTAAAATTTTAGATCAAAAATACTGATCTTGTTTAATATAGTATAAATAATTTTCTAACAAAATTTTACGTGATTTAAATATTTGCACATAATTAAACTTGCAAACGACTCACCACGATTATTAAAATTATTAATTTTGAACCACTTGATCACTAGGCAAATGATATCAAAAAATTGTGAAATTTATTTTTTAATCCTTTTAAATATTAATGAAGCCGATCGTCCATTCGAAAATTCTAACATCGAAAATGATTTGAAAGCACGGAGGCATTCGTGCTTTTAAAAGCACTCAAGCCTAGCTATATATATATATATATATATATATATATATATATATATATATATATATATAGAGAGAGAGAGAGAGAGAGAGAGAGAGAGAGAGAGAGAGAGAGAGAGATATTGAGAGAAGAGAGAGAGTTCGGCTATTATGCTTGTAAAAATATCAAGCAATTGATGCTTGTAAGTTTTCTACCGTTAGATCTATCCCTTTGACTAATTTCACCCCTTAGATCATGCTATTCTACCAACCACCCACTAAATCCAAGGAACCCACTATCATCCTAACCACACATCCTTTCATTCAAGGGCGAAAAATCTATAAGCACCAATGAGTTGGTACTTTTAAAAGCATCGAAGCTCAATTCTATATGAGTCCGGCTATTATGCTTGTACAAGCACCAAGCAATTGATGCTAGTAAGTTTTCTACCATTAGATCTATTCCTTTGACTAATTTCATTCCTTATATCATTCTATTCAACTAACCACCCACTTAACCTAAGGGGCCCACTATCATCCTAACCACACATATTTTCATCAAAAAACTAAAAACCTACGTACAAGTATCAATAACTTGGTACTTTTAAAAATATAGAAGTTCAATTTTATATATATATATATATATATATATATATATATATATATATATATATATATATATATATAGGGTCCGGCTACTATACTCTTATGAGTAAAATCCTTTTGTACTCATAAATTTTTATCCGTTGGATGAAGGAATGTGCGGTTAGGATTATAGTAGTCCATAGAATTTATACTATTTTTCCAACAACCTAGTAAACCTTAGGGGGACCACTATCTTCCTAACCGCACATTCCTCCATCCAAGAATAAAAAAGTTATGAGTATAAAAAAATTTATTCTCATAAGAGTATAGTAGCCCTACATTATATATATATATATATATATATATATATATATATATATATATATATATATATATATATATATATAGGCTATTATCCTATCAATAGTATCAAGAATTTAGTACTATATATTGGTTTTCGGTCGTTAGATGAAGAAATGTGCGGTTAGGATGATAGTGACTCCAATTGAGTTTTCGGTCGTTTAATGAAAGGATATGCTGTTAGGATGATAGTGACTCTATGGGGCCACTATCATCCTAACTGCACATCCCTTCATCAAACGGCCGGAAACTCAATAGTACCAAACATCCAATTCTACCATTTATGCAACTAAGATCCAGACTTCGTGTCTAAAGTCTGAATCCTGAAGGGTTAAGCTGAGCTTGTGAGCTGAAGGTACGGACTTCCTCCCTGAGGTCCGAACTTGGAAGTTTCGAGCCCAAATATTATGTTCAAGGTTCAGATCTTCTCACCAAGGTCACCATTCCGAAGGTTTGATGACTCTAATTAATGCACTTACCTCAGAAACTTCATTTTCGCGCAGTTTTTGCTCCAACTCACTTCTCATTTATTTTAGTCCCCGTAATTATTCTTGAATATTTTCATATTCAAACTTGTCTGTACTTTATCTAATTCGCCAAAGTTCAGTATGACATACGGAAGTTCATTATATTACAAAAATAGTTTAGTTAATTACTTCTTCCATCTTCAGCCAAAAGTAGAAGTAGATTCGATAGCAGCGGAAGCAAAAGTAGCCACAGCCTAGACATTTCGGTCTAACTACAGAGTTTGGCTGAGATTTCAGGATTATAAAATTCGTACGTGATCTTCAACCAAGGATCATTCCGATTCAGCCTACCAAGTCCGGCCCAATTCATGTGGCTAAACATAGTGTTCTTCAATAAGGTCAAGTCTCATAGCGGAGAAACTGAGCCGAACTGTTCGAGTAAAAATATTTTATTTTACTTTCGGCAAACACATCCGTGAATTGAAGATGACTCAAATGTGCTTTTGCTTTTGGAACTAAAGAAACTTACAACTTTCATCACTGTAAAAGCTTCTTTATATTTTGCTGCTATTTCCTTTTTTTTTGACAACTTTTTTGCTGCTATTTCTTTAATGTACAAAAGTTGTGGTAAAAGACAAAAAGCTAAAGGGTAATAAATTATGCCATTTGTTGCTGAAATTTTAGTGAAATTTCGTTTTGTTCATAAAACTTTAATATATTTTAGTTATGTTTCTAAACTTTAACTTTTACCTCAATCAGGCCACTTTAGTAAGTTTTTCTTTATTCCAATAAAACGGTAATGTAATAGGTAATTTAGCTATAACGTTACATTTTAAAAACAACATGATAATTAATTAATTAATTATTTGGAGATAATATAATTGCTAATTTAGTTATCAAATCACCTTCTCAAAATAATCTAACCATCAACTAATAATAGTTTTAAAATAATATAACAGTTGAAACAACAAGAAAATATAGTCATGTTATTACTTGGTAGCTGAATTAGATGGTTTATCATAACTTCATCAGAAAAATAAATCAAAATTTGAACAGTGGCCCATTAAAAATTAAAATAGAACATGAAGTTCAGTGTCTTGATATATTAAAAGAAATTGAAGTTCCTTGACCAAAATGAAATATTCTAAAAAGTTTGGTGAGGAATGATGTAATTTACCCAAAGTTAAATAACAATTCCAAAGGTCCATGCCTGATAAGAACAAAAGAAAAAATGACAGAAAATAACAACATACCTAACTCATCATGCTATTTGCTTTGCTCGATGAGGAAAAGAAGGGGCAAAAAAAAAAAAAAAAAATAAAATAAAATAAAAAATCATTATCATCCATGTCACTATCCATTAAAAATTTGGTCTCATAAGGTACGTACTTAAAAACACAATTGAGTAATTAGTATTTATTCGACAGCAAATTAAGTTTTTAATTTTTAAATCTTTAGCACAGCTTCTAATATAAGGATTAGCTCAATTTTCAAAAGTTAAATCACTAAATTCAAACTGATCAGGCATTCTACTATTTGGAGGTATACTCGTGCATAATTCTAGTTCCACTGACAGAGCGGATGCTGCTAGCAACGCAATTATCTTACAGGCACAACGTCACCTGCTACAACCAAGTTGTTATTGTCATTGAAGGACTAATGATTGAATAAATAATTTTGTAAACTTCATGGCAGCTTACTTTTCATTAAATGAATACATCATATCAACATGTTACAACATGTAAGGAAAGTCCAAGAAAGTATCAAACACCCTACTATAAAGAGAAGTCTAGGACTAAATAACATGTGATTTTGTAATATCTATACTTTAAAATTGAAAAATTGAATAAAATTTAAATTTCAAGTTCGAAAATTTAAAAAAAGTGTTACTTTCAGCATAATAAAGAGAAATTTCTCAAAAAATAAATCACCGATTTATTGGTGAATCGGTGCTGAATTTGCTGTGCTGGTTACACCAAAAAGCGTAAAAAGAAGAAATCAAAATTTCCCCATAAATTTATCGAAAAATTTAAAAGTGAGATTATTGGACAAGCAAAATCATTACTTCGATGGCGTCGTTGAGCTAAGAACAGCAGTGCAATCGGATTTTAAATCCGACACCCGGATCTTCCGAAAATATATTTTTCGTGAGTAAGTCGAACGAAAAACCGGTTTATGGTAAATCCAAAAAGTCGCGAAGTTTGAGCGCGGGCGCGGGAACTCGCGAAATCGGCCGATTAAAGGTAATTTGGCTTTTGGCATGCATTTTGAGAGATACTAAATTTGTTTCTAAATTTCAAAATTTGAAATTTGGGCTAAGGTGATAATATCTTGGCAAGGACATGGGAATAATTTTGGTGAATGTTGGTTAAAGAGGGTGGGATTAGGGCATCAATTAGCCTAATGCCCCCCAAATCCTCCCCCCGCACCCCCGCCTCCCCCCCCCCCCCCCCCCCCCCCCCAAATTTTCTTTTCTCTTGTAGTGTCCACGATTTTTCTCTCGGTATCACTTTCAGTGTGTTGTGTTATTTTTCTTATTTTCTAAGTGTGTCAATCTCATTGGTCTTGGTTTTCATGCTGTAGAGCTTGTTAAATGGAGAATGACGGTGTGATCGGATCAAAAATCCAATAAACGGATCTTCCGGTGTGATTTTTCGTAGTTAATGGATTAAAAATAATTTTTAAAATACCCATTAATGGTTTATGATGCTTTAAAATCCATGCTGATGCATGAGGGGCATTTCGGTAATTTGGTATTCAAATCGAGGAAGAAACGGTTAAAGCGGTTAGAAATTCTTTTATAAATAGAAGGAAATCCGAGATCGATTTTATTTTACAAATAAGAAAAATTGAAACAAGAAAACCCTCTTTTTCGTTTTAGAAAAAGATCGATTCATCTTCTTTCTCGTTGTGCGCATCGGAGCTCAGGATTGGAAACGCCGTCATCATCGAAGATCGGGTTTGGGAGCGCCATCATCGTCGGAGACCAGAGATCGAAGAGCGGGTCCGAATATCGCATCGTCTTCCTCATCGGTAACAAGGTCGGTTCTTGACTTTTCGTTGACACAATTTTCGCTTTCGTGGGATTTTCCGTACTTTCGTTTGGATTTCTTGGGATTTTCGTCGGAGCGGGGGAATTGGGCAGAGCCGTCGCCGTCGCCATTGGATTAGACAGGAGGCCGCCGCCGTCGTCGGATAAGACAAGAGGCCGCCGCCGTCGGATAAAACGGGAGGCCGTCACCGCCGTTAACGAGGTCGCAAGGCCGTCGCCGCCGTGCCCGAGCCTTGTTTTAGTTGCAACGGGGGCCGCGACGTGACGCCGCCACTGTCCGCAAGGGGCACAGCGTCGCATGCGCAGCACTGCATGCTTGCAGCCTGCGGGCGATGGTCTGCGGTCAGCTTGCATGCGCGCCAGCCCGCCAGTGCCACTAGCTGCATGCTGCCCGCGCCAGCTCGCCAGAACGCCGCACGCCGCATGCCGCTTGCTTGCCGCGCGCAGCCCTGCAACGCCACCCTGCAGCACCCGCACCCCGCACAGCCTGCAGGCCTAGCGTCGCGCGCCAGGCCCTCAGGCCTAGTGCCACGCGCCAGGCCTGCTAGCGCGCAGACGTGTGCAGCCCGCCGCATTGCAGCCCTTGCGCTGCCGTGCGCTGCATGCCGCAGCCAGCCAATGCGCATCACCACTTGGCTTTGCGCACTGCAAGCTGCCGCCACTTGGTTTTGCCGCCGTCGCTCCGCGCCGCAGCCAAGGTCGCTCCGTCGAGCATTTTTCTCGCCGTTTTCGCCATCGGAATCCCGATTTGAACTACAATTTACGGAATTGCCTTTTGGTTGTGTTTTTTATGACAATTTTTAGTGCATTTTACCGTCAGGAGGTGTTTTAGCTTGTTTTTCATTGTGGGTCTCGCCGACACAGCGGTAGGAGCCCGGACTCTTGTTTCGCCACCGAGGGGTCAACCGTTTTCGTCCCCTAAGGTCACGGAGGTTTTGAAGGGTTTTTGTGCTCCGTTTTCATCGCTGGTTGAGGTGGGTAACCGAACCAAGGTAGGGGACATTGTTGAACGATGGTGTTCAACCCTTCTCTTCCTTTTGTTGTTTCTTTTGACATTGTTATTTTAATATGAAAGGAAGGATATTGTCACGGCTATGGTGACCGCGATTTGTTACACGATTATGGGATCGTGAGGCTCATGGCGCTGTCAGGTACACTATCGGTTTGACCATCGCAAGGGTGTACCTTTTCGGAGAAGTGGTCTGTAGGACCTGTGATCCTTACGCGGTAAGAGCGTGAGGGGACCCAAGTGGATATAGCGGAATCGCGGTCAGAGTGATGTGGGTTTGTTGGATACCAAGGATATGAGCAGGTTTGAGATATTGCCTTAGGTGTAGTGGCCCTGGTTCCCATGCAACGTTCTTCCGATGAATCCACTATTAGAACACCTAGTGTTGGTGTATCTGGCCTATGGTGCATTAATGGGATGCCACAGATGGACCCTGTGAGATATCATTAGCTGTGTTGGCCTTCGGCTAGGTTTGCCAAAATTTCTGAAAGGAATTAGGCCAAACAGAGGTTGGAAATGGATTCAGCACGGAAAAACGCTTGAAAACGGCTATTTGCTTGTTTGATTCTGAGTCCGGATGCCCAAAAACGGACTCCCGAAAGTTTTTATTGGGTTTTGGTGCATGGAAGGGGCCGTAGACCGCCGGCATGCCACGTGGCGCCCTGTCATTGGCCGGTTTTTAGCGCGCGGTCCACAGAGTAGCGCGGCTGGGTGCACAGACCCGGCGCAGGGACACGTGGCACCGCCTGATTGGCGGGCTCAAGGCGCTCGGTCTATCGGGTGAGCGCGGCGGTGCATGGACCAAGGCGGGCGACAGGTGGCAGCCTCCGGTTGGTCGGTGCACGCGGCGCGGTCCACGGAATTCCAAAGCGGGATGCGTGGACCGGGTGTGGGGACACGTGTCACCCTCTGATTTGCGGGCGCACCGTGCGCGGTGCACGGGGGCCTTGGCCGGCGCCTCGGGGCGCGTGCGCACGAGGGGGCCACGCCGCGCAACCGGTGCGTGCGGCAACCGGTTGGCGGGTCAACCGGGCTGACACGTGGCGCCCGCTCATTGGCGGGCGCCAACCGCCTTTCTATGCGGTAGGAGGCCACGTGGCAGCCTTTGAGTGGCCCGCGCAGCTGTTTGCTGCTTGGCGGGCCACGTGGCATCACCGGGTGGTTTCGGGCGTGAACAGTGTTGGGCCGGCCCAACACTGTAGCCGCCCGAACGTTTTCGGGCGCCTGAAAGTTGGGCCCGAAAGTCCTATACTTGTCTTTTTTTGGCTTTTTCCGGGTGAGGCCTATAAATAGGCCCCTTGGCCCTCATTTTTGAGGCTTTTTCCGAGCTTTCTTGCCTAAGTGCCCTTCACCAAAGTTCTTCCTCTTCCTCTTGTGCATCTTTCGGTGGAAGCTCAGAATTTTTGGAGGCCGCGACGACGATGATTTCTGCATCGGGGTGCGGAGCGACGATTTACTGTTGGAGGCCCATTTTCGTCGCACTTCAGTCTGGGAGGACTACAGAGCTACCCCAACGATATTATTGGACGATTTCTGCGGCGGCGGTTTCACGAGAGGTATATCTACAAATTTCGTGTTGGTCACATTTTCTGGATTTGAGCTTTTATTTGGGTTTTGGGTACGTTTTTAACCACCTTTGCGGCTGATGGACTGTTTGGACAGCACCTACTTGTCGGATTTTTATCTCCACATTCGGACATCGAAATTCGACGTTTAAGGCTCTATCAACATCTACTCTTCGCGAGGATCGCCATCATATTTTTACTGGAATTTTTGGAGTTTGTTTTACGGGTGAAATTTTCGCAGTAAGAGGACTGTTCACCACGGATTTGTGAAACTTGGAATTTTGTGGAAATTAAATGTAACTTTGGGTTGTATTTTGTACCCAGGATGTATTGATCACTGCTACTGTACTGTTGGCTTGGTGGATGTTTTGAGATATCTGTTTCTGGGCATTCTTAGCTGTACGATTTCGGACTGTTAGCACTTTCAGGTGGGTGACTTTGCTTTCAGGATCTATGGACTGCGTGCTAATTCTATTTATGTAGGATCATGCATGTTAGTGATTGGACTTAATAGAATGTTGAAACTGAATGTTATTACTCTTGGTATCAGTTGATGAATCTTGTGATCTTATTGCTTCCTACAACATGTTAATTATTGAAATCTTGGAATTTGACCTAGCACCCCCGTCATATGCAGCATGTTCAGCCAGACTGTAGAAAACTTCAACTTGGGCTAGGTTTCTTTTATTGCTCTAGACATTCCCACATCACTATTATACTTGTCATTCTGGACTTAGCTTTTCTCGCCCAGGTTGTGGGCTGGGAGGTCGGGTTGTGACACCCCCGGAATTTGGATTAGTCCTCTATATAAATGATATAATAGGACTAAAATCTCTAACCCGGCTATAGCATTTTGGATGGTAGCAAGATCCAAGAGGAACATGAGAGTTAAGCGTGCTAGAGCTAGAGTAGTTCTAGGATGGGTGACCCCCTGGGAAGTGGGGCGTCACAGTTGGTATCAGAGCCATTCACCAGCCGGAAATGTGAGATGAGTCTCGACTGAGCCAGGGTTATATAGCGGGTAGAGCGAGGCTCCCCGGCTAATGACCGTTGTGAGTGGAGTGCAGCTCCTCACAAGGTCGGCTAAGGCTAGCGAGACGAGTCTCACATCGCCTGGTACTTGTGAGTGTGCTTGAGCCTGACGTGGACGTCAGGGCTTAAAGGAGGGGAGAATGTGACACCCCCGGAATTTGGATTAGTCCTCTATATAAATGATATAATAGGACTAAAATCTCTAACCCGGCTATAGCATTTTGGATGGTAGCAAGATCCAAGAGGAACATGAGAGTTAAGCGTGCTAGAGCTAGAGTAGTTCTAGGATGGGTGACCCCCTGGGAAGTGGGGCGTCACACGGGTGGTTGTGGGATGCATTTTCACTTGTGTCTGGGGACCGAGTGGAGTTGATAGCAGTCTGTAGATCAGGTTTCTTTGGGAGAGTGATAGTGATTGTAGATCTTGGTTCTTAGGAGCTGTCAGAGTGACAGTGAATCTCAGCTGTGTTGATTCCAGCCTGTGAGTGAGACAGTGATTTGTTGGTTATAGCCGATCTTGTTGATCGAGGATTTGGATCATAGCCTGCATGAGCCACATTTGAGCTCGACAGAGATGCGCGGATACTTTGCTCGGTGGGGTCTCGCCCCTCGAGTGCCACTCCGGAGTTGGGCCTGATACTTCTATCGCGGCTTGTCGATGCATTTGTCCCTCTGGCTGAGCCAGTTTTGGCAGTCACGGACACCGTCCCTCTGGCTGAGCCAGTTTTGGCAGTCACGGATGTCCTACATAAGTCCGGTCCTCCGGGATGTAACGGCAGTAGGTAGGCGCAGGTTTGACTGGACCCGATGTGGCAGTCAGTTTAGATTGGGTGATCTCTGTTGAGGGTTAGTTGTGGCATATTGTTCTTTCTGTTCCACACCTTGAGCATCTAGATAGAGGCATAGTAGCTGTAGACTTTACCTTTCCAGTTTTTCCTTACAGCACTGCATATGTTACTTTATGCCTCTAGTAGACTTAGTGGGCAGACCGTCGGGCTTGTTGGCGGCACCCACTGAGAACTACTGTGGGATGTAGTTCTCACACCCGTCGTGGTGTCTTTTCCCCAGGGACTTCTGCTCCGGTTCCTGCAGCTCCAGTTGCTGATCCAGCTCCATCAGACCGAGGTAAGAGAGTCCCGAGATAGATCCCTTCCTGTCATCCTCAGAGTGAGAGTAGATGTACCCCTTTACTACTTTTGAGTGTGTTATGTCGAGTGACTTTTGTAGTGAGGTATCGAGTTGTACCTTTCTTTTTCTGTTGTTCAGAGAGACTCTTGTATTTGGTGAGGTTGGTTTGTATATTTTAGAGCTGTAGTTGTATTATTTTATCTTTTATTTCAGCTTTTAGTTTTTCAGCTCTGATATCTGTTAGTGTAGATGATTCTTTTGCAGGTTAGTCGCTACGTCTATACGGGGTTTCCCGTATGGGCGGCGAATCTGTTGGCGAGCCCGGGTCGCAGTATCGACCCCGGGGCGTGACGGATTAGAGTGGTATCAGAGCCTAGGATGTAGGTCTTAGAGGACTTAGGAATCCTAAGCTTGTGGTTGGACCCTAGGATGACCCACGTGAGAGCCGTAATTTTTAGCGAGAGTCCTGATTGGGTTTCTAACTCTCCCGAGCGGATCGGGATGAGTGATTGACATGTCTTCCTTCGGTGGCAACTATGTTGGCTGTAGACAACATAGTACTTCGGGAAGGGGGACATGCCTTTTGACTTTCGCTAGATTGGGTCGAGTGTTGATTTGGGTTCTGATTGTTTGCTTTGTCCCTTAGGTGGGGGATGCCTCCTCGACGCTCGATGGCGATGCGTTCGCAGCCTTCTTCCTCTGAGCCCGAGCAGGAGGACTCGGGGCAGGGACAGCAGAGGGAGGTTCAGGAGCTCCGTGCCCAGATGGCACAGTTGGC